>OY759239.1:16953583-17553583 GCA_963662185.1 Eilema griseolum | reverse complement strand
TAGGCTTATAGATTGTAATACTGTACTAGAGGCGCGCTAGACATGCAACAAAGTCAGCCTGTACGTACACCTAATAATGGTCCGTGTGCCTGTCTGCCGCCTAAGTTGTGTTTAAAAAAAAAAATTGTACCGTATCCTCACTTTACGCGTTAAACTCGCCTTTTAAGTATTTAAGATTTGCAAAGGAGGTACAAGTATGATAAATACGAGTTTATAATTTTATTTAACTTTAAGTAGGTATTTAGTTATTACTGCATTTTTGCCTTCGCTAAAGTGTCTATTGTTATATTGTATTGTTAATAAAGTTCTGATATAAACAATGTTATGCGGTGAACCCGGTTTGTTGTTCTAGTTCATACCTACTAACTATTTTTTTTTAATTTTTTTTTATACCACTTAGTTGGCAGACAAGCACACGGCCCACCTGATGGAAAGTAGTTACCGTGGCCTATGGACGTCTGTAACACCAGAGGAGTCACAGTCGTGCTGCCAACCCTGTAAGTACAGAGTTTCTGTGCCGTCAGTAGAAGACAAATCAGGACAAGCCTTTAGTCTTCCCACTGACGGCACAAATTCTCCAGTGACTATATGCTAAGTGCCTTGTCGCCTTGTCATAATTCAAACGTCACGTTTTTATTCAATATTAAAAATAAATTATAAATGTGAATAAAATAGGTAATTATTATTTGAAGCATTTTAACTTAACTGGAATAAGCGTTAACGGGAATACTACTAGGTCATAGATGGAAAAATCCAATACCTACCATTATTTCAACTTTCAATACGCAGTTTGTACTGAAAGTTGAGTCTAAACATCACGTCACTTCTTGCCACTTAGCTGAGATGAAAACAAAGTTAAGTACACTAGACTTTCTGCTATTCCTATCAGCTAGAACGTACACAATATGCTATTTCATATTTTATTTTTATTTTCGAGACATGGTTATTTTTCGAAAATTAAAACTCTCTACTATTACTCAATAATAATATAAAGAACATTTAAAGTTAAATATTCTCACGAGTCACGACAAATGGTTTTACAGATTTTGAAAGTTCTATTTCGCGCGCCGCCTAAAAACGCTCCATACAAAATCGTACTTGCCAGTGACGTCACACGCCAATCGCGCGTAGTGCGAATGTACGGAGTGCTAGAGAATATAGCATTTATCTCGGTCCACGTTGCGTTTGCATGTGTACCTATAGTTCAAAATAGGGTTTTTTTTAATTAATACGAGTTCCTCAGTTCTCCCGTGCTTGCTCTTAGGAGGTTTAACCAAAATAAGATTATTTGAGAGGTAGGTAAGTAGTGACTGTTAAAGCAGCTTTGAAAATATCAATTATTTAATGCAGATTGATCAACACTCTTGTGCTTCACGACGGCATGTGCGCGAGTATTATTATATCTTTTATGAATTGTTTAGCAATGCACTGTAGTCGGGCTTCGCTTGTATAAGTCAACTGGCTGGAACACTCCGGTAATATAATAACACTTCTTCATAGGAAGCAATAACTTAGGCGTCCGAATGTTGGCTAGAGAGGGCACACGGCAGCCTCTCATACCGGATGACGCAGATTATCACCGGAATTGGATGCTTTGCGCGGTGTCTGCATCGGATCTTCAGATCGGGAAAGAGTCAATGTCCGAGTGCCACCACTGCGACGCGATCGCACGCTCACCGAGTGTCCGGCGTGGGAGTGGCCGAAACGGGAGCTGGTGGCCTTGGGAGTGAGAGTTCTCATACTCGCCACTTTGTTCGAGAGCAAGTAATGTTCGTGAAGGAGACGGCGGAGAGGGAGTGAAGGAGACTTGCAAACCGCTTCGATAACGAGCGGAGGCGGCTCTAGCGAGGAGGTTACAAATTGACCTTCGACCCTCATGAGCGCGGGCCTGGAGTTGACAGGGACTCCGTGGTCCCCATACCCAAAGAGGGCCGTCTCATAAAATACCGTCTTGGGCCGGCCGGGTTGTGAGGGATATGTATCAGATAATCTCACCTCCAGCAACCTGCGGCTCACACAGTCAGCATGCGGTTTAGTCGGTTCAAGTCCGACATAGCCTCCCTCACCGACTCTGGTGGTGGAGATATCCGTGGGGATATTGCGCACTTTTAAGAAAAGGCATTCGAATGTAAAAAAACTTTTATTGTAATGGTTATATTTCAATGAGCTCGATGTTCAAAGTGTTTACCACCAACCAGAGGAGTAACCACCATATCCACCATAGTAGCCAGTGGCAATGGGCACGACTTTATTAACTGCGACGCGTGGAGCGTAGTATCCGCCCCAACCGCCGCCGTACCCGCCCCATCCGCCGCCGTACCCGCCCTTCCAGCCATTCCATCCGCTTCTGACAGGGTACAATCCACCGCTCCATCCACTGTTCCAGCCGCGTTTCTCGCGCACCGCACCACCAGCACAGACGGCCACTAGGGCGCAGAGAAGAATCTGATGGAATAATAGTATCGATGAATAAATTATACTCAGACAAGAACATACGACATGTTAAGGGCAGTAAATTCCAAAACAATCATGACAAGTTCATACATAAGATCGAAAAAGAAAGATTCAATGGAAACTGAATACTTTGATGTGTGACAAAAGCGAGATTTGAAATCACTGAAAATATTATTGTCATTTTGATTTAAGTAACGTTGTGTCATAATCTTCAGAGGATATACAGTGTAGTTTTAGTTATTCGGGCGCAAACTCTTGAAACAACAACTTTTTTTTATACCACTTAGGTGGCAGACAAGCACACAGCCCCCCTGATGAAAAGTGGTTACTGTGGCCTATGGACGTGTGCAATACTAATAGAGTCACACTCACGCTGCCATCTCTGTAAGCATTTAGACTTTCTGTGTAAAATACAAAGCAGGACAAGCTTTTGGTCTTCCCACTAACAGCATAAGAACTCTCCAGTGAGATGTGGCTGCCCTACTCACCGCCGGGAACACAACACGGGGTTATTATGGCCGCGGTATTCTGTAGGGTGGAGGAACTTCCCCAGTTGGACTGCTCAATTTTACGGAAATACCGTCGTGCCCTACCTCCTCTAATAAAATGGAATTTAATAAAAAAATGAAGACATTCCGTGCAGGATACTCACTAAGAGTTTCATGTTGATGTGGTTGTGAGTGGTCGTGGAGTGATGCTGTGTCCACTCTGTTGCGGTATATTTATACGAGCGGAGCTGTGAGCTTGACGCGGTGGGTCATTGAATAAGTCATTTATATACTTTAAATTAGAGCATTCGATCAGATAAAACCATTTATTGCATTATAATCGAATTATTATTTAAAATAGGTGGTTGAAGATGTAGCGGAAATCCTGCGCAATATGGGAACCGGTCGACTGTGGAAGGACTTCCACCAAACAGTGAATTAACTACTGTAACTATCGTAAGTAGACTTTCGACAGCTCGTAAGGTGACTTTTTACTATCCATAAGGACATTTCCTTTACATTCACAGCGCAGTGCCAGTGCAGCATATTCATTCCGCTTTTCAGATTTACACACTGTTTGCAACGTGTCACTGGTATTGGTTAGGGACACCGTTTCGCTTTATCACATAGGAAACTAGTGTCAATGGCTATGGAAATAGTTTATCGACAGTAATATCTTGTAATAGAACCGAGATCTAGTCCGACAGATCCGGTAGCACTACCTTCTCGATGTCGTTTTTTTCTCGCACCAGTAAAACCCATACAAAGGCCGACAGCTAGCTATTTATCGGCACTGGAAGATGCAAATGTTCGTCACTAACCGGACCGCAAACCCTACAACATGTAGATCAAGTATATTAGTGGACAGCTGCTACGCCAACTCTAAAACTAGATATATATATAACGTACCTATCTTTGCTTGGGCTTTGGTATTGTTATTAAATGTGTTTGCTTTGACAAAAGTCGAGAATAGTTTATTTGTATATACAGCTAAACATTGATATTTTATTTAGATATATTTATCTCTAAATGCTAATGTATGTACAACTTAAATTATTGTAACAGCATTGACTACAGTGTGCCCAATACCTATTAGGTAGGTACCGGGAATTAAGTGTGTAATATAAGTTAAAGTTGGATTAATTGATCACTATCATTACTTGGTATAAAACATAGACGTTATTTTTATACCACTTAGGTGGCAGACAAGCACTCGGCCCACCTGATGGGAAGTGGTTACCGTGGCCTATGGACGTATGCAACACCAGGGGTGTTACATTCGCGCTGCTAACCATGAAGAAACATTCTGATGCCCCTCTTGAAGAACCCTATATTGTAGCGCTTGGGAAAACCGCAGCACCTTTCCGCTTTCTGCACCTATATAATTATTATGTTCTATCATTCAATAAAAATTTTAAAACTTTAGTTGTATACTTTTTATGTATTAAGCGAGTTTATTTGTGAATATAATATTTAACTATTTTATTTAAAAGATGTGGTAAAATAGTTTGATTATTATGGATATATTTGGTGCAATCCTCTAATTGAATATAGGATATAAGACCTCAGAACATAAAAACAAATTTATATTTTAAATTTATATTTATGTTCTGAGGTCATAAATCCTCTGGTGGCGAGGACGCTCTTGCGCAACTGTCACCACTGCTCATATAAATGTACCGCTAAGAATTTTCTTCACCAAACGAGGAAAAATGGGGTATAAGAATTTGTTATCTGTCACACTAATCCACTGTTGTAAGGGGTTCTTGTCTTAGTTGCTGTTGCTACTAAAATTGTTGCAAGGGTAGTTTCCTGATGATAAGATGAGTTCTCAGCCTTTATCAATTGTAATATGGCGCTTGTATTCTAAGTGCTATTAAACTGAAGTGTTATTAAGCTATACTGTTATTTCATCAAGTGGTCCTGTGCGCCTTAGTGGCCGTCTGCGCCGGTGCATCGGTGCGCCAGAAGCGCGGCTGGAGCAGCGGCTGGGCCAGTGGCCGGTGTATTCCGGCATCGGGTACAGAGGCGGATGGGGCGGGTACGGCAGTGGATTGGGCGGGTACGACAGGGGCTGGGGCGAGTACGCACCGGACGTTAAGAAAGTAGTGTCCATCTACTATGGTGGTTACTCCGGCGGATACGGTAATGAGTACTACTCCGGTTGGTGGTGAGGAGTGGCTGCTTAGTGACCGAATAAATATTTCATTATTTTTTTAATTAAATTATTTTATTGTCCACGCGAGTTTCCTTCAAAATGAATGATGGTGCTCCTCAAGTTATCTGAGAATGTAATAGACTAAATCTCGTTTTCGGAGTAACTACATAGGAACTACTACTGACAACGCAGTTAACCACTATGAGATCATCGATAATGAAACGAATATCTCGTTGACATCCACCAATGCTCTCAACTCCCAAGACAAGTGGTAATTCTTTGGCAAGATTAAAATGACAAATGTGATAGATTTGACGTACATGTAGTTGTCGTTCTATTCTGCAATACGCCAGCCAACGAATTATAGAGACTAAAGGGGCAGACCAGGTACCACTACATAGGACCTCACTTAATTCAAATTCATTCATTTATAGCAATGTGGTAGCTTGTCAAAGGGCTAAAGGGCCAATGAGTCAAAGAGTCAAAGAGTCAAAGAGTCAAAGAGTCAAAGAGTCAAAGAGTCAAAGAGTCAAAGAGTCAAAGAGTCAAAGAGTCAAAGAGTCAAAGAGTCAAAGAGTCAAAGAGTCAAAGAGTCAAAGAGTCAAAGAGTCAAAGAGTCAAAGAGTCAAAGAGTCAAAGAGTCAAAGAGTCAAAGAGTCAAAGAGTCAAAGAGTCAAAGAGTCAAAGAGTCAAAGAGTCAAAGAGTCAAAGAGTCAAAGAGTCAAAGAGTCAAAGAGTCAAAGAGTCAAAGAGTCAAAGAGTCAAAGAGTCAAAGAGTCAAAGAGTCAAAGAGTCAAAGAGTCAAAGAGTCAAAGAGTCAAAGAGTCAAAGAGTCAAAGAGTCAAAGAGTCAAAGAGTCAAAGAGTCAAAGAGTCAAAGAGTCAAAGAGTCAAAGAGTCAAAGAGTCAAAGAGTCAAAGAGTCAAAGAATCTTTTTCCTACATGAGAAAGAAAAAATATAATTTTGTCAAGAATTAATATAAAAATGTTAAATAATGTAAAAATGAACCATTGAAAATTGAGCGAAATTGCCACTGGGCCAAAGGGTCTAAAGGCCAGAGAGCATAAGGGCCAAAAGGCTAAAGGGCCCAAGGACCACAGGGCCAAAGAGCCAAGGTGCCAAAAAGCCAAAGGCCCAAAAGGCCAAATGGCCAAAGAACCTTTTTCATTAAAATAAAAAAATATAATTATGTCAAGAAATAATATAAAATATCACATAATGTTAAAATAAACCATTGATAAATGAGTCAATGGGTCAATGGGCCAAAGGGTCGAAGCGCCAAAGGGCCGAAGGACCAAAAGGCCAAAGGACCAATGAACCAAAGGGCCAGAGTACCAAAGAGTCAAAGGGCCAAGGGGCCAAAAGAACAGAGGGCCAAAGGGACAAAGTACCAAAGGACCAAAATACCAAAGGGCCAAAAGGCCAAATGGCAAAAGGAGCAGGGGAGCAAACGGGCCAAAAGACAAAATAATCTTTTTCATTTAATAAAAAAATTATAATTATTTCAAGAAATAATATAAAAATATTAAAAAATGTAAAAATAAACCATTGCAAAATGAGTCAAAGGTTCAATGGGCCAAAGGGTCGAAGCGCCAAAGGGCCGAAGGGCCATAAGGCCAAAGGACCTATAAACCAAAGGGCCAAAGTACCAAAGGGCTTAAAGGCCAAATGGCAAAAGGACCAGAGGGGCAAACGGGCCAAAAGACAAAATAATCTTTTCATTTAATAAAAGAATTATAATTATTTCAAGAAATAATATAAAAATATTAAAAAATGTAAAAATAAACCATTGAAAAATGAGTCACAAATAGCCAAATGGCCAAAGGGCCAAATGGCCAAAGGGCCAAAGGGCCAAAGTGCCAAAGGGCCAAAGGGCCAAAGGGCCAAAGGGCCAAAGGGCTAAAGGGCCAAAGGGCCAAAGGGCCAAAGGGCCAAAGGGCCAAAGTGCCAAAGGGCCAAAGGGCCAAAGGCCAAAGGGCCGAAGTGCCAAAGGGCCAAAGGGCCAAAGGGCCAAACGGCCAAAGGGCCAAAGGGCCAAAGGGCCAAAGGGCCAATGGGCCAAAGGGCCAAAGGGCCAAAGGGCTAAAGGGCCAAAGGGCCAAAGGGCCAAAGGGCCAAAGGGCCTAAGGGACAAAGTGCCAAAGGGCCTAAGGGACAAAGTGCCAAAGGACCAAAGGGCCAAAGGGCCAAAGGGCCAAAGGGCCAAAGGCCCTAAGGGCGAATGGCCAAAGGCCCAAAGGTCTAATGGGCCCAAGGGCCAAAGGGCCAAAGGGACAAAGGGTCAAAGTACCGAATGGCCATAGGGCCAAGGGGCCAATGGGCAAAGGGCCTAAGGACCACAGGGCCGAAGGGCGATAGGGCCATAGTTCGAAAGGGCGAAATGGCCAAAGGGCCAAAGGGCCAAAGGGTCAAAGAATCTTTTTCATTTGGAAAAAAAATAAAATTATGTCAAGAAATAATATAAAAAAATATGGCTATGTCAAAATAAACTATTGATAAATTAATCAACGGGTCAATAGGCCAAAGGGTCAAAGCGCCAAAGCACTAAAGGGCCAAAGGGCCAAAAGGCCAAATCACCAAAGGGCCTACGGGCTAAAGGGCCAAAGGGCCAAAAGGCCAAAGGGCCAAAGGGCCAAAGGGCCAAAGGGCCAGCGGGCCAAAGGGCCAAAGGGCTTAAGTGGCAGAGTGCAAATGGGCCAAAAGTCCAATGGGCCAAAGAATCTTTTTCAATTATTAAAAAAAATATATTATTTTGTCAAGAACTAAAATAAAAATAAAAATATTACATAATGTAAAAATAAACCGTCAGAAAATGAATCATGAACCAATGGGCCAAAGTGCCAAAAAGTCAAATAGCCAAACAGGCAAAGTGCCTAAAGTCCAAAGGGCCTAAAGGGCAAAGGGCCAAACGGCCACAGGGCCAACGGGATAAATTGCTTTAGGGCCAAAGGGCCAAAGTGCCAAAGGGCCAAATGGCCAAAGAATCAAAGAATCAATTTCATTTATTCAGTTTAGGCACATAAAGAGCACATATGAACGTCAAAATTTTACAATTATGTATGTCAAGAAATAATATAAAAATATTAAATAATGTAAAAATAAACCATTGGAAAATGATTCTTTCGCTGGTTCGGTAGATTAGTTCTACTGAGAAGATACCAGCAAGAAACTCAGCGAACTACATTAGAACTAGATTATCTTTCTTTTTTAAATTGGTTTTGGTTTACAATTTATTTTGTGCGAGCAAGCAAGAGACTTATGTTGACCACGCATTAACATCATTAAGGTACTCATCCACTTTCTAGTAACCTTTACTCATTAAATACTTCACTACTATTCACTACTATTTTAAATTTATTTATTGGCATATTAATCAAGTCCTGAGGAATTTTATTAAATATTTTTATGCAGCTGCCTACAAATGAATCACCAACCTTGTGAAGCCTAACTTTTGGTACAACTAGTTTATTTTTATTTCTCGTATTAAAATTGTGTACATCAGATAGTTTTTCGAAAATATTTAGGTTTTTTCGTACATATAAGATATTTTCATAAATGTATTGAGAAGCAAAAGTTAAAATATTAATTTCTTTGAAAAGTTCTTTCAGCGAGTCACGGGGTCTGAGGCTATAGATCGCTCGTATCGCTCGTTTCTGTAGTACAAAATATAGTTTCAATATCGGCAGCTGAGCCCCACAGCAGCAGACCGTATTACATAACGCTATGAAAGTAGCTAAAATAAACAAGTCGTGCAGTTTCCTCATCAGTCAGTGACCTTATCTTTCTAACCGCATAGGCAGCTGAGCTAAGTCTTCCTGCTAAGGCTGTGATATGAAAACCCCATTGCAGTTTACTATCTAGAGTTATTTCAAGAAAAACTGTGGTATTGACTATTTGGACAGATTTGTTATTCATTTTAAAATTAATATCTGCCTGTCTTACATTTGGCAGAGAGAGAAGTGTGTACTTATTTATAGTGTTTTATTATCTTTATGTAATATTAAATCATATCGTATCGTACGATTTAAAGGCTGCATTGATCCTCGGCCGGCGAGTGAACAATAGCCTACGTCACTGGCTCCGCCTCTCGGGGCGCCGCGAACCTTCGATAGTTAGCCAGTCTACTGCAAATATTGAGCGCTTGCGCACCTCGCTACCTATCTTGATGTAACTTTGTAATAATTTATGCTAACTAGTTTGTCGTACTTCTCCTATCTCTTCTATGAACTCTTCTGTGACTTTCTTCCGTACTTTCTGTCTGTAAGGTGTAATGTGTTTCTAAACAATATAGATTCAGTGAAACCGTGTGTTGTTAATTATTATTTGCTGCCTACACCCAGCCTATACCCACTACGACCACATTGGTGACCCCGAACTGGAGGGATCAAGTATATTGGACACCCTCTAGAAGAACACCTACACGGATCGTCCAGAAGAAAGGTACTTACGATAATCTAACCTCACATAAATGCCGGAATCAGGCGATGCATCTACTTCTAGTAAACAAGCCAAAGATGGCGACAAGACAATTACACCATACGATTTATGTCGTGTCGGAGTACGATTGCCCCCATTTTGGCCGGAAGAGCCTGCTGTATGGTTTGCTCAGATTGAAGGCAGCTTCGCCCTATCGAAAATTAAGGAAGATGAGACCAAATACTATTATGTCACTAGTCACTTGGAACATCGATACGCGGCAGAAGTCAAAGATATCCTGGTCAATCCACCTGCAAATAACAAGTATGAAACTCTGAAAGCGGAATTAATCAAGAGGTTATCAGCGAGCAGAGAAAAAGAGGTGACTCAACTTCTAATGCACGAGGAACTTGGAGACAGGCGACCATCGCAGTTTCTGCGTCATCTGCGACACTTGGCTGGGAAAAATATCCCAAACGACTTTATACGTACAATATGGACCAGTCGCCTGCCAACCAGCCTGCAGACTGTTATCGCGTCTCAACCAGCTTCTACTTTAGAAGCACTCTCAGATCTGGCAGATAAGGTGCATGATATGGTGCCTTCAACACCCCAAGTTGCATCTGCTGACACTGTCCCTGGTTCACTGCTGGAAAAGCTCTCACGAGAGATTGCAGAACTTAGCCGCCAAGTCAAACATCTATCGATGGACAAATCGGGAAGATCACGCTCGAGACAACCTGGTGGTCATCGTGACCAAAGTCGAACCCGCTCTAACTCAAATTACAACAAGTTCCCGAACTGCTTTTATCACCACAAATATGGTGACAAAGCGCGCACCTGCATCAAACCCTGCGATTATCGGGTGGGAAAAGCCAGCGGCAGTCGCTAATGGCGACAAGTGACTGCCTCAACACTTCAGGTCGCCTATTCGTATCGGACCGCAAAACGAAAACCCAGTTCTTGGTCGACACCGGCAGCGACCTCTGCGTTTTCCCTCACACGGCCACGAAATCCAGACGACCAAGAACTTCTTACGAACTCTTCGCGGCTAATGGTTCATCTATTGCCACTTTCGGATTCTTACAACTTGAACTCAACCTCGGCCTTCGACGAGCTTTCTCATGGCGTTTCATCGTAGCTGATGTCAGCAAGGCTATCATTGGCGCCGACTTTCTGTCACATTACGGCTTGATTGTCGATCGTCGGAACCGCCGCCTCATCGACAACAACACTTCGTTGTCGACAACAACACTTCGTTGTCGACAACTGCAGCGCCAGCTTTATCATCAGACGCCATCTCCTCCGTCAAAACGACTATTGGTCAGTCGAAATACATGGAACTACTTCGAGGATTCCCAGAAGTTACTCGACCCCCAGGCACTCATCGTGTAATAAATCACAGTACAGTCCACTATATACGGACCACGCCTGGGCCTCCTGTGTATGGCACACCAAGACGACTATCTCCGGAGAAGTTGAAGATCGCCAAACAAGAGTTCAATGATATGATAAAAGCTGGAATAGCTCGACCATCGGAAAGTCCATGGTCGTCACCTCTGCATCTAGTCCCTAAAAAAGATGACGGCTGGCGACCATGCGGAGACTATCGTGCACTGAACGCACGCACAATACCTGACAGGTATCCAATACGCCACATCCAGGACTTCACGCAAAACATCTCAGGCTGCAAATTTTTTTCGAAAATTGACCTGGTTAAAGCATTTAACCAAATCCCGGTGAATCCTGAGGATATCCCGAAAACCGCAATCTGTACACCTATCGGAATGTACGAGTTCCCGTACATGAATTTCGGGCTCCGGAATGCAGGTCAAACGTTCCAGCGCTTCGTGGACGAGATGACTAGGAACCTGGACTTCTGCTACAGTTACCTAGATGATTTTTTGATATTTTCTCCGGACCAAGCAAGTCATTACCAGCACCTACAGAAGCTATTTACTCGATTGAAGGAGTTCGGCATGGTTATAAACCCATCCAAGTGCGTGTTTGGAGCAGAAGAAGTCACTTTCCTGGGTTGCACAGTATCATCGGCTGGTATCAAACCTATGGAGAGTAAAGTTGAAGCTATCAGTCAATACCCCATTCCGAAAAATGTCAGAGAGCTAAGAAGATTTTTGGGAATGATAAATTTTTATCGCCGATTTCTCAAAAATGCTGCTAAACCACAAGCTCTACTCCATGACCTACTTACTGGGACAGTCAAAGGGTCTCATCCTGTAACACTTGCAGGAGATACACTGACTGCCTTTGAAGCCTGCAAACAAAGTTTATGCGACGCTACACTCCTCGCTCATCCAAATATGAACGCAAAATTAGCCTTGGTCACTGACGCTTCTGATACCACAATTGGCGCGGTACTGCAGCAATATGTTAACGAAGAATGGCAACCTCTGGCTTTCTTCAGTCGCAAACTAAATCCAGCCCAAAAAAAATATTCTCCATACGACCGAGAGTTGTTGGCCATATATGAGGCCATTAAGCATTTTCGACATCTAGTTGATGCACGCCATTTCACTGTTTATACAGACCATAAACCGATCTGTTTCGCATTTCGACAAAGGAAAGATAAATGCTCACCTCGACAATTTCGTCATCTCGATTTTATATCGCAATTTACCACAGACCTGCAACACATATCCGGGAAAGACAATGTGGTAGCAGATGCACTCTCAAGAATAGAGGAGCTGGTACAACCCGTTGACCTGGAAAAAGTAGCATTGTCACAGACTTCCGACAAAGAGCTGAAGCAGATACTAGAAGGCGACACCTCACTTAAACTTGTCAAAATAGTAATACCTGGAACACGGACGGAGTTATACTGTGATACGTCAAAGCAGACACCTCGCCCGTATGTACCTGTTGAATTCAGACAACGTGTATTCAACAGCCTGCATTCACTCAGTCATCCAGGCATTAATGCTACGACAAAACTAATTACGGATCGCTTTGTTTGGCCCAACATCAATAAAGACTGTCGCGAGTGGGCAAAGACATGTCACGCTTGTCAGTCAACTAAAATCACGCGGCTCTTTTCAACTGCCAAGTGCCAGATTCCAACACATTCATATCGACTTAGTTGGTCCACTACCACTGTCGGATGGCTTTCGATATTGCCTTACAGCAGTTGACCGATTCTCCAGATGGCCTGAAGCAATACCACTGACAGATATCTCCGCTGAATCAGTTGCCAAAGCGTTCATCAGTAACTGGATCGCCAGATAGGGATGCCCTGTTGAAGTAGTTACAGACCGCGGAAAACAATTTGAATCAGCTTTAATGAAACAGCTTGCTGAACTAGCTGGATTTCAACGCAACAGGACAACTGCTTATCATCCTGCAAGTAACGGTATGGTGGAACGTATGCACAGACAATTAAAAACGGCAATAAAATGTCACGGAAACCAAAATTGGACAGAAAGCTTACCTTTGGTCCTGCTCGGAATGAGAGTTGCTTTCAAACCAGATATTCAAGCATCACCTGCCGAACTTGTATATGGTGAGACGCTGAGATTACCTGGGGATTTCCTACAATCCTGTAGAACAACTCTAACTACGGACATAACTGACTTTATCGCCCGACTTCGCTCCACGATGAATATCATCAGACCTCAGCCGGCGTCTAGACACTGTGGAAGAAATATATTTATTTTCAAAGACTTACCTTTCACAACTCACGTTTACGTCAGAGATGACAGCGTTAAGGGACCTCTGCAGCCAGCATATTCTGGACCTCATAAGATCCTGCAAAGAGGTGACAAAGTCTATAAGTTACTAATAAAGGGAAAGGAACAGACAGTAACTATAGAACGACTGAAACCAGCGTATTCACTTGTCTCTGATGATCAGACCACGAAGACAGATTCAGTAGTACCTGAAAACATGCAAAAAAATGGAAAACTTACCCTAACTAAAACACGTTCTGGAAGGAACGTCAAATTTCCAGATTACTATCGCCCGTCCTAGGCGGTCTCTGGGGGGGAGAACTGTGGCAGAGAGAGAAGTGTGTACTTATTTATAGTGTTTTATTATCTTTATGTAATATTAAATCATATCGTATCGTACGATTTAAAGGCTGCATTGATCCTCGGCCGGCGAGTGAACAATAGCCTACGTCACTGGCTCCGCCTCTCGGGGCGCCGCGAACCTTCGATAGTTAGCCAGTCTACTGCAAATATTGAGCGCTTGCGCACCTCGCTACCTATCTTGATGTAACTTTGTAATAATTTATGCTAACTAGTTTGTCGTACTTCTCCTATCTCTTCTATGAACTCTTCTGTGACTTTCTTCCGTACTTTCTGTCTGTAAGGTGTAATGTGTTTCTAAACAATATAGATTCAGTGAAACCGTGTGTTGTTAATTATTATTTGCTGCCTACACCCAGCCTATACCCACTACGACCACATAGTAAACTTTACACATTTAGTTTTCTTCGCATTGAGCAGCAAGTTGTTACTTGTAAACCAATGTAATAAATCAGAAAGGGTATTATTCACTTCGTCAAGTACTACTTCATGTCTATCAGTCTTAAAAATTAATGATGTGTCATCAGCAAATAATACAATTTCACAAAGATTTGTCGCGAAGTAAGGAAGATCATTAACATATATCAGGAATAGAAGGGGTCCTAATATCGAGCCCTGGGGTACTCCTATAACTAATGGGGCACCAGAAGAGTCAGTGCCAAAGAATTTTTTCGTACATAAAAAAATTAAAATTATGTCAAGAAATAATATCAAAACTTTGTGAAAATAAACCATTGATAAATGAGTCAACGGGTCAATGGGCAAAAGGGTTGAAGCGCCAAAGGGCCGAAGGGCCAAAAGGCAAAAGGACCAATGAACCAAAGGGTCAAAGGGCCAAAGGGCCAATGGACCAGTGAACCAAAGGGACAAAGGGCCAAAGGGCCAAAGAGTCAAAGAGTAAAAGAGTCAAAGAGTCAAAGAGTCAAAGAGTCAAAGAGTCAAAGAGTCAAAGAGTCAAAGAGTCAAAGAGTCAAAGAGTCAAAGAGTCAAAGAGTCAAAGAGTCAAAGAGTCAAAGAGTCAAAGAGTCAAAGAGTCAAAGAGTCAAAGAGTCAAAGAGTCAAAGAGTCAAAGAGTCAAAGGGTCAAAGAGTCAAAGAGTCAAAGAGTCAAAGAGTCAAAGGGCCAAAGGGCCAATGGATCAACGGGCTACATGGCCAACGGGCCAAAGGGCCAAAGGGCCAAAAGGCCAACGGCCAAAGGGCCAAAGAATCTTTTCCATTTAATAAATAAAATTATAGTTATTTCAAAAAATTATATAAAATGATTCTAAGGGCCAATGGGCCAAAGGGCCAAGGGTTAAAAGGGCCAAAAAATTTTTCATTTATTAAAAAAAAATTATAGTTATGTTAAGAAATAATATGGAAATAACACGTAAGGTAAAAATAAACCACTAGAAAATGAGTCATAGGGCCAATGGGCCTAGGACCCAAAAGGCCAAAAAGGCAAAGTGCCATAAGTCCAAAGGGCCATGAGGCCAACGGGGCCAAAGATACATAGGGCCAAAGAATATATTTCCTATATGAAAACAAAAAAAAATTAGTTATGTCAAGAAATAATATAAAAATATTATATAATGTAAAAATAAACCATTGAAAAATGAGTCAAAGGGCCAATGAGCCAAAAGAGCAAAGGGTCAATGGACCAGTGGGCCAAAGGGCCAACGGGCCACAGTGCCTAAGGGCCAGAGAGCCAAAGGGCCAAATGGCCAAAGGGTATAGGAGTCAAAGAGACATAGAGTCAAAGAGTCTCAGAGACAGAGTAAAAGGGTCATGGAGCTAAAGGGGACAACGGTCCAAAAGACCAAAGAATCTTTTTCATTTAATAAATAAAATTATGATTATTTCAAAAAATTATATAAAATGTTTTTAAGGGCCAATTGGCCAAAGAGCCAAGGGTCAAACGGGCCAAATATTTTTTTTCTTTTAGTAAAAAAAATTATAGTTATGTTAATAATATAGAAATAACACGTAAGGTACAAATAAACCACTAGAAAATGAGTCATAGGGCCAATGGGCCAAAGTGCTTAGGACCCTAAAGGCCAAAAAGGCCAAGTGCCATAAGTCCAAAGGGCCATGAGGCCAACGGGGCCAAAGATGCATAGGGCCAAAGAATCTATTTCCTATAGGAAAACAAAAAAATATAGTTATGTCAAGAAATAATATAAAAATATTGTATAATGTAAAAATAAACCATTGAAAAATGAGTCAAAGGGCCAATGGGCCAAAGAGCCAAAGGGCCAAAGGACCAGTATGCCAATGGGCCAACGGGCCAAAAGGCCACAGTGCCAAAGGGCCAAAGGGCCAAAGGGCCAAAGGGCCAAAGGGCAAAAGGGCAAAACGGACAAAGGGCCAAAGGACCAGAGGGCCAAAGGGCCAAAGGGCCAAAGGGCCAAAGGGCCAAAGGGCCAAAGGGCCAAAGGGCCAAAGGGCCAAAGGGCAAAAATCGCCAAAGGGCCAAAGGGCCAAAGGGCCACATCGCCAAAGGGCCAACGGGCCAAAGGGCCAAAGAGCCAAGGGGCCAAAGTGTCAAAGATTCAAAGAGTCAAATTAAAAATATATAATCTAGTACTTTTGGTAAACATGAATTCAATGAATGGCAGTAAAAATAAAAAAGTTCTTGAACTGTATAACTTGAACTTTGTGTAATGCCAAGATTTAAAAACCTATGTAACCGTGTAGGACTTTGAACTTGAGCCGTCCAACCTCGCTCTATATCTGTAACATGTTGCTCAAAACATAACACATTCAATATTTAAATAATTGAGATATGGAATTGATTGCTGATTGACAGCGATTTCAAGATTGTGCACATTTACTTTTTATTATTCAGAACTTACGACGGTTGAGAGCTATCTAATGACGAGGATATCGGTGCAGCGACAGTGGTTGTGCTTCAAGACTTGGGTTCGCTTGACGAGTTGACGCTGCGTGTGTAAAAGACTAAGCGTGATTTCAATTCACGCTCATCACATCCAGATAAAACGAGAAGAGAAGAAGTATGAAAACGCATTATTGAATTGTCAAAGTGACGCGAAGTTAATAGTAGATTACCCAACAAGTGAAAAAAAAGGTGAATTTTTGTCACGACACAGATTATTGGCAGCATAATTTTTCTTAATTTAATATTTTTAAACTGTGCAATATTCCATACAGCCAGTTATTACGTTTTTGTGGTTTTACTGCGTTATGCGTATAGCGAGAGTGTGCAACCTCTTTGCACGTTTTCCCTAATTCTTACTACACTCCGTAAAGTTCGTATATTCGCGTATGTACCAAATTCTTCTTTTTGCCCTCACTGAAACAAAGAGTCTTTTATTCCCTGTTTTTGAAGAATTGCGGGACCTTTGTCAAGTTTATAAGGCATTAAGGTGACCTGCTTAAGGTGATTACTCATTCACCACTGGGGGATTATTTAATGGTTGCATGAAGACAGAATGCATATATCCATAAGGTGGACATTTAAACTATCATGATTATTCACATTAGTATTAAAGTTATCATTATATTCACTCCTAAAAATGTTTTTGTTTACCGCCAATGCTTCAATTCCTCCGTGATCATGGTGCTTGCAACAGCGCCGAAATATCGGAAACTCAGAACGATACATCATGGTAAATATCCTGATAACTTTAATACTAGCATATTTACAAACACACTTGCACAATACGAGAATTTATATAAATAAAAATTAGGTATGTAAACAATGACACTGACTGCGAAATTAATGTGATTTGTCTGCGACCGCACCAGTCATGAGTCACGCTCGTCACAGACAGAGTCACAGTTCAATCCATAACTATACTTCCATACTAATATTATAAATGCAAAAATAACTCTGTATGTTTGTCAGTTACGATTTCACACCTAAACCATTGAATCAATTTTGAGAAAATTTGGTGTAGGTGTAGGAAAGACCTTGAGAAAGGATAAAGGGTGTGATAGTTCACGGTGACTGGCATAATGCTGAGCTTTGTGAGGGCTCGGACAGATAACATATAACCAGACTGACATGAGATAAATATAATGTTAATGTTACAGCACAAATCTACAGGCGTTATAATTTTTATGGTTCCGTATCCAAAGGGTAACAATAGAACCTTATTACTGAGTTTAGTAAATTGTACCACTAAAATGATCTGGTTGTGGGATAATTTTAGGGCTCGTATCGCTCGCCCTAGATTATGGTACTGTTCATATTTAGACAGATCAGAAAGGATCGATCAGGGTTTTTAGACGGACGGGACGTTATGCCGCTGAGGAGACTCATTCTAAACACCCAGTTCGAATATTATGGTATGAATGCATCTGTCGAAGAGGCGGCACCAAGATGCTAAAATATTCGCCCTAAGCGATCACCAATAATATGGATACTCGGCTGTAGATGAAGAAGCATTTGTTTGTCTTTAATAATTTACTCATTAATGTTTCAATTGAAAATCCCTCAATAAAATAGAATTCCCAATGTTTTCTATTACATCTTCTTCCTCTTAGATGCTTCTATAGTATTGTGATGTGGTGTAAAAAGACTGATCATAGTCGGCGGTGTATGCGTGAGAGTGCACGTCACACGAACCCTAAACATTTATGTAGAAATGTACCAATGTCTGTAATAAGGAACGCTCAAAACTCTTCTCGCTAACCAATAATATGTAGAAAATAAAACATTCAAATGTTAAAAAAATATGTATTTAAATAGTAATATTGATATCGAGTTATTAACTAGAGGGTTCACCACCAGCCTGCGGACCAGCCGGGGCTGTACACGGGCGCGTGTACCCCGTAGTAGGTGGTGGTGGGTACGACCTTCTTGACGGTGACGACGCGCGGCTCCGAGATGATCTTGCGCACCTGCATGAGCTTCGGCACGCTGACCTCGCGCTGCACGTTCACCACCTTGTTGACGGCGATGACCTTCTGCGAGGGTGCGTAGTACCCGCCCCAGCCGCCAGCGCCGCCCCAGCCGCCGCTCCAGCCGCTGCCGCCAGAGACCAGGCCGCTGTCCCAGCCGCTGCTCCAGCCGCGCTTCTCGCGCACCGCCACGCCGACGCAAGCTGCCACTATGGCGCACAGGACCAGCTGATGGAATAACAATTTAATCATCTATATCATCCCTACCGTACAAGAGCCATTCTGTTAAGTTGTTCGGAAAGATGAATAATTTTGATTTTGTTAAAAATAGGCTGTATTACTCACGAGGAATTTCATGTTCACGTAGTGGTGAGTGGTTGTTGTGTGATGCTGTGTCAATGCTTTTTGCTATATATTTATACGAGCGGTGTGTTGAGTTGCGCAAGCGCCTCCTTGCGCTCAATGGAGTTGATGCGTCAACACATACATAATTTTATTTTGTATTTTAAATGAGCCAGATCCTCATTTTACATTTTTGACAATATAGCATAGATGTATCGTATACTTGCCGCCGCTTACCATCTCCTCGAGTATCGGGATCCTTAGTGTCGATATCTTCAGCGACGTGCAATACCGACGTCATACTTCACTGCGGGGCAGCAACTCCTTCCTTATAAAGCACAGGTCTGGCCTCACATGGAGTACTGCTGTCACCTTTTTGCTGGAGCACCTGCATACCAGTTTGACCCCTTCGACTCGTTGCAAAGACGGGCATTGAGGTTGGTTGACAATCCCATACTCACAGGTAGAGTGGAACCTCTTAGCCTTAGGAGGGATTTTGCCTCACTGTGTGTGTTCTACCGCCTATACAATGGTTTGTGCTCAGATGAATTGTTTGACATGATGCCCGTAGCTACATTCTATCATCGCACCTCTCGCCATAGGCAGGGAATTCATCCCCACACATTGCGACCTGAGACGGTGCGCACTGTGCGGTATGAAAGAAACTTCATCCCACGCACACTCAAGCTGTGGAATGACCTCCCTGCTGCGGTTTTGAGCGCCTACAATATGGAGTTCTTCAAGAGGAGCATCAGAAGGTTTCTTCACGGTCGGCAGCGTGAGTTTGACACCCCTGGTGTTGCATACGTCCATAGGCCACCGTAACCGCTTCCCATCAGGTGGGCCGTGTGCTTGTCTGCCAACATAGTGGTATAAAAAAAAAATCGACCACTTTCTATGGCTGCAGTATTCTGTAAATGCCATGCCGCGGTCTCATTTACATGCCGCTGTTACAAGCTAACAGTGTAGCTAGAGCTCACTGTAAGTTTTTGTGCTGTCAGTGGGAAGACCAAAGGCTTGTCCTGATTTTGAGTTCTGCTCTGACGGCACAGAAGATCTCTGTTCTTACAGGGTCGGCAGTACGGGTGTGAATCCCTTGGTGTTATACACGTTCATAGGTCACGATAACCATTTTTCATTAGGTGGGTCGTGTGCTTGTTTGCCACCTAAGTTGTATAAAAATAAATAGCAGCAAAACATATTAGCAAAACATATTCAGTAGGTAGTTTTTGTGAGTGGGCATGCAAAATAGGGTCATAAAATTAAAAAATCCGAGGTTGTGGTGCTGTCATGATAATATAATGCCTCGATGTGACACTGGTGCGACAATGCCTGAGCTGCGGGCCTTGCTCTTTGTCTGACAGTGACAACGCTGCACCTCATCATAACTAATTATTTATGATACATATATTTAAATAGTCGATAACTGATTCAAATTTAGGCTCATTTGCTTATTTTATCATATGTATATACTTATGAACGATTATGATTTTCTAAGAAAAGATTGCATCAAGGGCGCGGCAGTAGGTACCAAATTAAACTTTTTCGCCAAATTGTAATTGACTGAAGCAGAATGGAGTCTGATAAAGTACCCGGTAGGTACGTGAAAAAGCTTAACTTACTTTTCTAGTGCTTTTATTTATTTATTTATGTCAAGAAATAATATACAAATATTAAATACAATAAAACTAAAATAACTATTATACAACTTATAGCTAAGAACAATTAAAATGCGTCGTGGAATTCCTCCGCATCGCATGCCTCTTGTGATAGCGTTCCCAGAAGACTGGCAGCATTGCTACGTTGTATGACCTAAAAGAGGTCACGAGAAGCGTTGACCATACGCTTCGCAATCTCACGGAAGAGGTTGCGAGCGCTCGGACCACATGACCCCAAAGTCTCAACTCCAAACGGCACAAACTCATAATCTCCGATGAGATTGGATTATTTGCGCCGCTTGAGAGCCTCTGCAGCAGCAGCACCAGCACAGCCAGCCGTGCTAGTTATATGGGCCATGGTATCAACGCATGTGGCGTCCCACACCAGAATCGTACCCATCTTCCATGGCATTAGCGACATGCCATCCGGTCTCTTGCCATCGTCACGCGCCAAACTGTTTGGTTCAAGTACAGCTGGTACACCGGCGGTGACAAGAGCACGGCGGATTATGTCGTTGAGGCTGGCGTGCCGTGGAATTCACCCAGCGCTCCTGCAGCACGACAGACCATGGTGTCCGAGTCTGTCAACGGCTTCTCCACAACGGCAGTGATGCGGATAAACACACGGCGCACCTAAACGGAGACAAGTTGCGATGCGGAAGGTAGTGTCATCTAACATAGTCCCTACGTTAGACGACGGAAGAGCTTGTAGCCAAAGACCCGATTCCCACACTCCAACCGCCAGTAAACGGGCACGCTCAGCAGCATTGGAACATGTATTTAGTATTTTTTTTCCAACTAAGCTGCAGAGCGGCCCCTCCCACTGACGCTATGAGAAAAGGTTCCTTGGGAGATCGGTGTTTGGACATGAAATTTTCCAAGCGTTCACTGCATTAGTCTTACACAATACTTCAGAATTAACTAGTGTAGATGCAAGGATTTTCCTAGTTAATTCTTCCTAGTTAATTAAATTTAGAATTTAACCGCCGAATAGTGGGCTGAATAGCTAAACTGAAAATTACCGATCCAAGAGGATCTCCTTCTTGACATCCAACAGCAGATTCCAAAAGGTTGTCCTTGTATATATTATATATCTGTAACATTGCCAAAAGAAATTATAAATTTTGGGTGTTTCTAGTTTAGCTTGGACTTCAACAAGGTGTCCCTGTTCACCGAGTTGTAAGCATTATTTATTATTAGGCACATCAACAGATTATGTTTATTACATTTCAAACTTAAATAACAAGTTTTGTGGACTTATATCTATTATAATTTATTCTGCTTTCACAAACATACTAATCACAACTTTTTTTGTGTGCAAAATTTAATTTTAATTCTAATTTTTCTAGGATGAAGTCCTTATTATTATCTAATGCTGAGTAATAATAAAAACACAATTTTAATTTAGCTTCTTATTGGTTAACTTATTGATCATTTTCCATAATTTTCCAATGGTTTACTTGTACATTATTTAATATTTTAATATTATTTCTTGATATACTCAATTGTAAAATTTTGACGTTCATATGTGCTCTTTGTGTGCCTAAACTGAATAAATGAAATTGATTCTTTGATTCTTTGTATATTATTTTAAAATTACAATTCGCATTTGTACTTATCTATGAAAGTACACTAGTCTCTTGCCAAACTGCTGTTATGTCCAAAAAACTAGCAAATATGATTCTGGATTTATGGCTTGGATTCTGGGGCCTACGTTTCTGTGTGCTGGAATACAGGTGTCAAACCTAGGTAAACAGCTTATGTTTAATAATTGTATTATAATGATATTTTATAATCTATTCATATTATTAAAAATATTGTAATAACAGATCTGTATTTTTGGACTAATAAATTATTATTATAACTAAAAATCGCTTAATTTCTTTTTAAGGAGGCTTGAACACCTCGGTTATAAAGAATAAAATAATAAATAAACCTACCTAAGTACTTGGACTTTGTACACAATGCTATTTAGACCCAAAGTAGGCATAGATTAACTAGTTAGTGTTAGAAATTCTACAATGCGGACAAAAAAAAAACAAAAATACATGTTTTACACAGAAACAATCAGACCTATATCAAAGAATCAAAGAATCATCAATCATTTCATTTATTCAGTTTAGTACAAAGAGCACATATGAACGACAAAATTTTACAAATGAGTATGTCAAGAAATAATATTAAAATATTAAATAATGTACACATAAACCATTGAAAAATGATTCTTTCGCTGGTTCGGTAGGGTAGTTCTACTGAGAAGATACCAGCAAGAAACTCAGCGAACTATATTAGAACTAGATTATTTTTCTTTTTTTTTAATTTGCTTTAGTTTACAATTTATTATGTGCGAGCAAGCAAGAGACTTATGTTGACCACGCATTCATATCATTAAGATACTCAACCACTTTATAATAACCTTTACTCATTAAAATTTTTTTCACTCCTAATTTAAATTTATTTATTGGCATATTAATCAAATCCTGAGGAATTTTATTACCTAAATATTTTTATGCAGCTTCCTACAAATGAATCACCAACCTTGTGAAGCCTAAGTATTGGTACAACTAGTTTAGTTTTGTTTCTCGTATTATAGAAATATTCATATTCATTCATACTAATATTTGCACTGAGCGGGAATCGAGCCCGGGACCCTTTATTTAGCAGTCAAGATTTTCAAATGCCCTACGCTCCGCCACATAGGTTGTTAAAGCTGTCACTCCTATGTTGTACTTATGTTTAAACTAGATTAAATAAAAATATTTTCTTTCTTTCAGGATTGCCACTATACGCAATAACATTTTCTACTTTTATTGTCCTAACTAATATTGTGACACCTTTATCACTGGACCAAACGCAGATAATAACTGTGAATTTCCGGCTCATAATAAATGAAACAAGGGGCTGCTTAAAACTATATAATGTACATAAATAATATAGAATGATGTCCAAGCGCGTCAGCCCCTTTGGTCGCGAGGACGCGCTTGTGCAACTTATCGAGTCGCTCATATAAATATGCTGCAGGTTGACACAACATCACACGACGATCAATCACCGCTACTTCAACATGAAATCCTTCGTGAGTATCCACGTGGAGATTTACAACGATCTTCCCGATTTTAAGCAATTAAACTAATTTAATCATATCGTCGTAATGCAATCTGGACTCTGGACGCATTTACTGAACTGTACTGTACTATTGTTCCATCAGCTGGTCCTGTGCGCCTTAGTGGCGGCCTGCGCCGGCGCGGCGGTACGTGAGAAGCGCGGCTGGAGCAGCGGCTGGGACAGCGGCCTGATCTCCGGCGGCAGCGGCTGGAGCAGCGGCTGGGGCGGCGCCGGCGGCTGGGGCGGGTACTACGCGCCCTCGCAGAAGGTCATCGCCGTCAACAAGGTGGTGAACGTGCAGCGCGAGGTCAGCGTGCCGAAGCTCGTGCAGGTGCGCAAGATCATCTCGGAGCCGCGCGTCGTCACCGTCAAGAAGGTCGTGCCCACCACTACCTACTACGGAGGACACGCGCCCGTGTACAGCCCCGGCTGGTCTGCGGACTGGTGGTGAACCCTCTAGTCAATAACTCGATATCAATATTACTATTTAAATACATATTTTATAAACATTTGAGTATTTTATTTTCTGCGCGTAAGCATAATCCAATTAATTAATAACAGCCTCAGGCGGAGAGCTATTAAAATTAAAATAGACGTGTAATAAATTTAAACGAATAACATTCGTCGGTATTTTTATGAAAAATTCTTCTTCTTGATTTTATATTGACATTTTATTCCGCGTAATCCCGAACTGCGACTGTTCATTGCCAGTCAAAACTCTACCAAAGGTTTTACTGTGGCCTGAGTGCGTGTGCGATGAATATTCATATGAAAAATCTTTTATAGGAAGCAAAATGTAAAAAAAAACTTTTTCGTTTGTGAATTGAAGAGACCTAAATATTTAGTAGGTATTCTGTGTAACCTCTCCAAAAACTGTAGGAGTTTCACGCGCTTTAACACGGTGCCAGCCTGCGTCGTTGATGCATCGGTGCGTGTAGATGCGCTAGCAGCGATTAACATTCCATTGTATGCCGCGTAGCATTCAGCCGCTACGACAAGCGAGTTTTGTGGCGACGGGCGAGACGACGCGGCGACAGCGGAGTCTACGGAGCTCTGTATCAGTATGGCTGCACCACGCCGCGGCTTGAGGTGGCCGCGGCTTTCAAACGCTTTTCGGAAGTCGAATGCCACTCACCGATGTTACCGGAAGGCAGCCTAAAGTATGTGGGCTTTGACAACTATTATTTTAGAAAAAAATATTAGGGTACCGTGCAAAAACTTAAAGCCCTGATCTTAGTTCATGCGGATGAAGTCGCCGGTACAGCTAGCATATAAATAAATGTTTTAGGACACAGGAGCAGAGCTTCATTAGCTTGTGTTTTGGAAAAAGTTCTAATTAACAGGGTTGTACCGAGATGTCTTCATCATCATCATAAATTCACGCCTATATCCCCGAAGGGGTAGGCAGAGGTGCTCGCACCCACATTTCACCAGTTTCGAGATGTAAATGTAAAATGGATTAAATAATTGATTTTATTCCTATTTCATTCATTCAAACAGAAAATCCATCCCCGACAGCCATTCCCGAGCAGTCTAATAGCTGACGTCCTAAGGGTCCTTAGGGTGAGGGGATGTTAGCGTTAAAGTTCATTCCCAAACAGAAATATATTGTGATACAGTGTGATGCCAAACCCGTAGTTAGACTGAGAAAAACAGAGCTCAGACTCCGAGGTGAAAAGCTTCGGAGGCGACTGGTATACCAAGATGTGACAACGTAGGCGGCAGTGAGCACTGAACTTGGGCCACTGACGTGACCTCGCTCGTTGTCTCGTAACATTGTACATAATGATAACCACTTATGTTATTTATTATGCACATATTTAAATATCCGCTATCTAACTCTGATTTGGGCTCATTTGTTTTCATTTTTTAAGAATATTAGTAACTCACAAGAATATCAGACACTTTTTCCTATAATGTATTGTTTTGTTAGACTAAGTGGCATACGACCACGGCTATCCTTGATATTTTCTTGTTTAATACTTTTTAGATCATGGTTTTTCAGTAGTCGAGTTTTAGTTTTAAACTTATTTTTTATTTAAATTATTTTGGGACAAGCAATAGGTATAATTCATACATATTTGAAATGTACTAATTATGCCTTATTATCTGAAAGGAGGATGGGTAAAATGTGTGTACCTTGGTGGCAGCTCCAATCAAAACGAGTGACACATCAATGTTTACGGGATGAATGACCTCCGCCTCCTATGAGCGCAGGCCTGGGGGGGACGAGTTGGGTCCGTGGTTCCCACACCCAAGAGAGGACCACATCGTGAAAGATGGCCCTGGATCGGCCGGCGTGCGAGGGATATTCCAATTAACCTCACGTTCGGCAACCAAAAACGACCCACAGGTATCGTGCGTTTTGGTCGGTTCGAGTCCGACATAACCTCTTGCACCGGCTCCGGTGGGGGGTATCCGTGGGGATTTTGCGCACTAAACCCTAACAAAAAAAGCCAACGATATGAGACACACCTTGATTGAACGGGGTACAAGATTGCTTGTTCTCCTTTATTTTTAACACAGTAGGTACTTTATGACCGCCAGAGGGCACCACATTAGATAGCCTGTAACCAGCGGACGACTAAGATTATATTAAGAATACCTCATTTGTCCAGTTCTAATAAGCAGTTGAGGAGCTATGAGGAATAGATGAACCTACAGATATACATACATACATATATAGCCTATTACAATCATAATCCTCCTTTTGTTTGTCTTAGTTGAGTAAAAAAGAGGACGATAAAGAGTCGCTGCGGTTGAAGACGGCTGTCAGGTACACATATTTAAGAGGAACACAAAAATATTGTGTGGACTATATATCTCCTGGCAGAGGTACAGTCAGCATCAGATGGATCATGACGAACAAAGTACTCAAAATGAACTCAATACCTTGGTTTTCCCTGGTCAGATGGTAGTCGCTTCACGGAAAATAACGATGTTCAGCCTCATCTTAGTTATACTAGAAAGCCGACTGCTACTGAATTTGGAAAACGGCTCAGAGAATAATGATAACGACGATGATGATGACGATGATGATGATGACGATGATGATGATGAATATGACGAAGATGATGATGATGATGATGATGATGACGATGATGATGATGATGACGATGATGATGATGACGATGATGATATTCCCCATTCCTGTTGACTGATAGTTTTTATATTTGGTACACACCGTTAATTCGGACGATGATACAATTTAAATTAATAAAGCAGTTTGACTTCCTCTTAATACCTTAATTACTTGTAAATACGGTAAAAAAAATATAATTCGTTTTGGGTTTTGTTCTATATTTTATATCTAAGTACTGTAATTAGTCTAATGTTGTGCGCTGCAGTAAGTTTACATAAACAAAACATTTCTTATTTCTTTTTGTTCTTCTAGTCAAGACAGATCTGTTGATGACTGTACTTCCTTAGTCAAGCGCTCCAGATTGAGCAGAATTTCCACTTTCTACCTCTTCTTCCTAAATTCTGATGATCATAGATAGTTCGATACATCTTCCCCTGGTGCGAGATGATGAGTAGGAGTAGGTACGAAACAACAGCTCTCAAGACCTTGGCTCATGCAAAAATTAAAAAATAAGAGGTCAATAAAAATAATTTAATATCCTAGTGCGTCCACTTCTTTGATCGCGAGGACGCGCTTACGCAACGCCCACTGTGTCCGCTTGTATAAATATACCGCAGGATCCTCGACACAGCATCACACACCAAGCACCCATCAATATACCAACATGAAATCCTTTGTGAGTATCCGGAATGGATTGACATTTTAATTCTATCAAAACTAGGTAAACTTGGAACAAAGATGCTATAAGTGTTATCAATTGACGAGTTCTAGAGTAGGAGTATTGTTGGATGTTGGGGCTTCCAACAATACTCCTACTCTCGAGTATCGCGGCAGGGAGTCTACAGTATAGCGACTAAACATTTTTATCATTCTTGTTTATCCTTGTTCCATCAGCTGGTCCTGTGCGCTCTAGTGGCAGTGTGCGCCGGTGGGGCGGTGCGCGACAAGCGCGGCTGGAGCAGCGGCTGGGACAGCGGCCTGGTCTCCGGCGGCAGCGGTTGGAGCGGCGGCTGGAGCGGTGGCTGGGGCGGCGCCGGCGGCTGGGGCGGGTACTACGCGCCCTCGCAGAAGGTCATCGCCGTCAACAAGGTGGTGAACGTGCAGCGCGAGGTCAGCGTGCCGAAGCTCGTGCAGGTGCGCAAGATCATCTCGGAGCCGCGCGTCGTCACCGTCAAGAAGGTCGTGCCCACCACCACCTACTACGGGGGACACGCGCCCGTGTACAGCCCCGGCTGGTCCGCGGGCTGGTGGTGAACGCTCTAGCCAATGTCTCGATATCAATATTACTATTTAAATACATATTTATACTTGCGTAGTTTATTCTTTTACTTAATATTTCACCGTTTATTGTGTACGTAAGAGTTTTCTAATTAATCGGAAAGACCTCTAGACCTGGACAGGTAACAGGTCGAGCCACCTGTCGCCCACGCAGAAGCAGGCTATGGTGGCAGCGTGACGCGCTTACCCGCGGGGGGCAAGACAGACAGACACCGTGGTCACAAAGGGGATCATCTCTATGGCCCTGCGTCACGACAGTGGCAACCTCACTTCTGGCAACAAATGACTCAAGGCAGCGTACGGTTTAGTCAGTTCGAGTCCGACATAACCATCTCCGTGGGGCATAACACACTTTTAAAAAGGATCTCTATTATAAATAAATCGGGATTCACGACTGTCATAAACGTCATAATATTATGTCAATCCCATATATTCTTATTATTGTGTATTCTAAACTTTAAACTACCGTGTTAATATTAACGGCTGCTTTAACCTGGTCGCACCATCAGGTCAACCTAAGGTATTATATAGGTATATTATATGCACCACTGATTTAATATATACGCTGTACCTATTCTATTCGAATTATGTATAAACTTTATATTAATTTATTCTAACTAACGTTACTCCCTAGTATTAATGCTGACAGTGTGACTTTTACAATCAAATTTATGTTATGAGCTATAATTTCGCCACGGCGGCGCGGCGGCGCGTCTGGCGCGCCTCCCCGTTTCCGGTTTCGAGTTGGGGACTCTGTAGTCCTCACACACCCGAGGAGAGGGCGAGATCACGAGAGATGGCCCTGGGTCGGCCGGGGTGCGAGGGATATGCCTGTCAACCTCACTTTCGGCAACCAAAACGACCCACAGGCGGCGTGCGTCTTAGTCGGTTCGAGTCCGACATAGCCTCTTCCACCGGCTCCGGTGGGGAGGAATCTGTGGGGATTTTGCGCACGTTAAAAAAAAGGCTATAATCTCAATCTGCTTATGTTAATTAAAATAACGTCATCATTTATTCTTATTTTTTTATTACACACACAGCACAGATATCATAAATAAAACATTCCAAGGAACATGTACAAAGGCGAGCTAAACTCAAGATGAGTTCTCTCCCAGCAAACCTTTGAGTAGCAGAGAAGTATATGGTAATGAAGGGGATGTTCTTTCTAAAATGAAATACACTGTCAGGGAGAATATTGAAGTTCGGCCGCATCACAGTCACACTGGACAACCGACTCCAACTGTATTGGGACTAGGCTCAGAAAATGATAATGATGTGAGATCAGAAAACAGAGGGAATATTTAAACATTATTAAGATTGTTGTAAACACTTTACCTTTTTACATGTTCACCCACACAAAGGGTCGCTACATATCTGGATATGCGTCAAGAGTATCATCAGTCGCGTCTGGTCGGTTAAATAAGACGCTACATTACGCGTCTCGTCGGTACTGCGTTCAGGATCTATGGTAATTAATTCAAGCATATATAAAAAATCTATATGATGTCTAAAAGATCAAAACAAGTTTGATAGCAGGCGCTACCCATTTGCCAATCATGAACCGAAAGAAAATGAATGACAAACGACGAAATTAAAACTTTGAATTTTAAAAGAATATCAAGTGACCAATTGTAGAACGTCGACCGACAATGCGTTGACGGAAACGGAACAGACGCTGTACGTTCGACGCACAAACGCATTATTGGTTAAGTGTGGAAGGTTGAATGCTTTATTATAATATATATTTGTTTGTTCTGAACATCTAATGGTGGCACTTCACATGGCTATTCGTATTTGACATATTTGACAAACAATTACCATTTGTGGACAGTGTTTTGCCTTATTGCCTGTTTGACAAATATGATCAATACGAAATACGTAAAACTTACAAGTTATTTAGATTTTACCCGACTAAGGTGAAGTCAAAGGAGGGTTATGATTCATGGCTATGTATGTGTATAATATATGTATGTATGTAATTTTAATTCTTTACGACTAGTAGAGTACCTTTAACAGTAGATTAAATGTGACAGTTCATATGTTATACCTCTTTGAAGTGAATACGTCTGTGTGAAGTAAATTGTTTGACTATACACATATTTGCATGTTCGCATATACGTCAAATATTTTGCACAAATATACAAACGTCAAATAGCCAAGTGCCTACATAAAAAGCTCACTTTATTGGAATCATATTTGAATATTTTGTCTTGCTTTTTCCGAATTTTATAGCAATCTATTGAGATCTTATGGAAATTCATAAAGATAATTGTTTTTAGCGAATCCCTCAATCTGCCTTTTTTAGACCCTCTGGCGTTACGCCACCGATAATACGTGACGTATGTTCCGTCAAATATGTGCCGACTCTATTACAACAAAGAAATAATAATGATGAAAATGTTTTTTCACAATTAATTCATTTGACACCCATATTGAAGGACCTGTGAAAAACAGATAGGTTACCCGCAGTTTTCTGGCGGCGGCCATCTTTGACTGATTCTCATCAAACATAGCTAAGATCAGTTCTAACTAATTCACCTTCAAACAAAACAAACTAAACTAAAATAGGCTAGGCTGTGCAACTGGGTTGCTAACTTCCTGCAGGGGCAGCGTATTCGCGTCCTTTGTGACGGACGAGCTTCGGAATTTCTGCAGGTAAATGCTGACGTGCCGCAGGGGTCCGTCTTATCAACCACTCTCTTTCTTCTCCAAATCAATGACTTGCAGTACACCAGCAGTATTCATTGTTATGCAGACGATAGGATATACACGGGAGTTATCATGGACATCCTGCGACCAAGTAGTCAGATATCGCAGAAAATATGCAGCTTCTTGTCACTGAGCTTGACCGGATCTTGAATTACGTTTCTCAATGGGGGAGAACCTGGTCGAGTTCAGTGCTAAGAAGACGCAGGCATGTGAGTTCACAGCAAAGCTATCATCTTTCCTGCCCCCTCCCACTCTTCAGAGAACGTCATTGCGTCACTGCAGGACAATCCCAATATCCTTGGTTATGTTCGCTGCAACCTGAACTACATCGAGAGTATCATCAAAACAGCCTTGCGTAAACTCCTGTCCTCCTGAACAAGTCGAGAGTCCTGAACAAAGTGAGACATTTTTTCACGCCGGAGCAGCGGTGTCTTCTGTACAAGACAAATTCGCTCATGGGTGGAATACTGCTCGCATCTCTGGGATGGTTTAGCAAAGTACTTATTAGATGCTCTCGGCATCATTGGGAATCCCGAGGTCACGAATACTCCTGAACCTTTGCAGATGCGTAGAGATGTTGCGTCCACGGCAGCATTTTACCATTCGTACCATTGTGAATTTTATGATGAGCTCCAATTAGTCTCATCGTCACATTTCCTACACAGGACCTCACACGCAGGGCTTAGATGTCACCCGCATTTGCTGCAAAATATCCTACGAAGAACCAAGCAGTTCAGAGGCTCCTTCCTATGTCGCACCATTAAGGCCTGGAATTCTATATACTAGCTCACGTGATTCCTTCTTCCTACAGTTCTGAGTCCTTTAAGTGGGGCGTGAAAAAGCAAATGATGAGGCCGTCAAACTGAGTGTCGCCATTGTAACATGGTATATGCATGTAACGTAGACCCTCTTTTCTGAGACTTTGCCTTCAGGTTACTTTCAGACGAGTCAAAGTCAAATTGAGGTGTCCTATATATAATAAAATGGTTCATTCATTCGGGAGCAACGATTCATAGACAGACCCACGCACACGTCAGCGTAAAGAATATCTTACTTAAAAATAAAAGGATAAATACTGTATAAATATGCATTTAAATAGCTTTTCGGACATGAACTCATTGACTAGAGCGTTCACCACCAGCCCGCAGACCAGCCGGGGCTGTACACGGGCGCGTGTCCCCCGTAGTAGGTGGTGGTGGGCACGACCTTCTTGACGGTGACGACGCGCGGCTCCGAGATGATCTTGCGCACCTGCACGAGCTTCGGCACGCTGACCTCGCGCTGCACGTTCACCACCTTGTTGACGGCGATGACCTTCTGCGAGGGCGCATAGTACCCACCCCAGCCGCCGGCGTCACCCCAGCCGCCACTCCAGCCGCTGCCGCCGGAGACCAGGCCGCTGTCCCAGCCGCTGCTCCAGCCGCGCTTCTCACGTACCGCCGCGCCGGCGCACACCGCCACTAGGGCGCACAGGACCAGCTGATGGAATAAAAGTAGATATAGTTCAATAAATATATACAGACTTAACAATAACGATATGATGTGATTATGTTTAGACGTAGTCTGCTGAATAATTAGATATTCAGGGAATTTCACTAAGAAGTACATTTGCAAGATCTGACAGTCATGTTACTTTATTCAACATAGTTCATAACTACGAGTGTGGGGTACTCACGAAGGATTTCATGTTGATGTGCTTGTTAATGGTAGTTGTGTGATGCTGTGTCGAATCTCCTGCGGCATATTTATACGAGCAGGGCAATGGATTGTGCAAGCGCGTCCTCGCCACCAAAGGAGCTGACGCGCTGGGAAATGAATACATTATTCATACTTAGTTTGCATTAATTAGAAGTTAATATGATTTATTGCCATAGCGGAAATACTGCTCAAATCGAAACCGATCGCCTAGCAAAAGGTCAGCTTTAATTTTATTGTTTTGTGCTACCGTTGTGAATAACCTCCTTAAGGTGGTTTTAATCATTTACAATTAAGGCACTTTATTCACTGCACAGTAGCAGAAGTGACTGTACAAACACTTACGATATATTTTTTGACTTTGAAACAGGCGCCAGAACAGACCTCATGACCCCGTAATGTTAATCTTAATACTTTCTTTCTTCTCTAAGTGTCTCTTCATTCCTGAAGGTTGGCCGCTAGCTTCCCGAATTGTTTTATCTCAGCCGGAACAGCTGTTCGACGGAGACAACACCGGTCTACTCCGGAATGTTCCACAACCACGACCTTTTCGATGCTCAGCACGGCTCTTCTCCTCTACTTTGCCCTTTATTATAAGTTATGGCACTAGCCTTCTGTCAAGGTCAAGTTTTCATAGCCGTATACGATGCAGGCCAGTTGTAACACAGGAGTATCCAGATTTGGAGCTCTATGTTAAGATAACGACAACACAGAACTTTGCTCATTTTGTTGATCTTAGTCAGGAGAGGTTATCTGGTATGGAGGAATTAAATGTTCAACTTGAAGGAGTGCCTTAGAAACTAGTTTCTCGATAGAGACGCTTGCGAAAATAAAAAATTCTATACTTCTTCCATCAGGTGAGAAACGAAAGCTCGGAATTAGTCTAGTAGAGTCAATGGAGCACTCGTGGACTGCCGTGAGGCGCTTGTCAACAAGCATCAACAAGGTAATTATACTAATGTGGATTTATAACAGATTTTAAGTCAATGATCCCTGTTACCAAATTTCAAGTAGTCGGTCACGAGTGAAAAGGTTGCTTCTAGGCAAGCGTGTTGTACGACCACAATACCACTCAGCAGTTAAGATAATGATTAAATGCTATGATAAATGCATATTTGGGCACTATAGGACCCTGGGGCAACACTAAAAGATCTACAATCTAGCGTAGCGTAGCTAAGTTAATAGAAAACTATGAAGGAGGAAATGTCTTGTGGAAGTACAGCATCATTTTTCGAAAATAGCTTTTTTAACCCCCGACGCAAAAACGTCGGGGTGTTATAAGTTTGACGTGTCTCTCTCTCTCTCTCTGTGTGTGTGTGTGTGTGCGTGCGTGTGTGCGTGCGTGCGTGCGTGCAAGCGTGCGTGCGTGCGTGCGATGAACCGATTTGGATTTTGTTTTTTTTGTTTGAAAGGTATATTAGTCGGGAGTGTTCTTAGCTATGTTTGAAAAAATTCGGTCCAATATGGAGTTCAATTTTTTTCTCAACTCTCTCAATATGGGTTCCTATCAAATGAAAGGTGTCTATGTACTATAATGTCTAGTAGAATACCATACAGTATGACAAATTTCTAATCCAAGATGGCCACCACCACAAAATTGCGAATAACATTTTATTTCACAACTCCCTCAATATGGGTATCAAATCAAAGAGCTTGACGAGTAGATTCATTTAAAAAGTGAAAAATAAAATTGAATTAAAAAATTAAAAAACCCCCGTTACAAAAAAACAACCCCCAAAAAGTCAAAAATAAGTTGTGTTAGTTAGCCCTATAACTTTGATATACCTAGTAATACATATTTTGATTCAAGCGTTGTCATTGTCGGGGACCTTGGATCGTTCTAATAATATGACGTAGTGCTCTATATTATTTTTTTTTGGGTGTTGTTTTTTTTTGGAGAATGATTTTGTACTGGTATACATAATTTTACAACTACCCACATTGGAATATGTCTGAGTGTCATAGTGTTTACGAAAAATATCCTTAACGTTCATCGTAAACCTTTGAGAATGCCGTAAGGCGAAACCGGAAATCGGTCAGTTTCAATAATACATACTGTGGAAAAAGTACAAGTGTGTTCTCAATATGTGTGACGAAACATTTCACTAAGTGCCATCAATTAATAGTATAAATCTTGCAAATGAAATTGGCGTTTTGTACGGGAGATATATAAAGGCATTTTTTTTTATATACCTATATAATTAATCAAAGTAAGCACTGTTGTTATCTATGCACTGTTGCCATCTCATAGGTAGTTCATTGATCCCTTTACTAAAAAACCATGGGAGCGAAAATCAATAAACTCTTTGAAGACGCTTTGGACAGCCGCATCGGAGTTGATTTTTTTTCCTTGAAAGAAGTTGTTAAAATTCCGGAAAAAATGGTCATCTGTTGGAGCAAGGTCCGGGGAGTACGGTGGATGTTCAATTGTAGTTCATCTAACTGGAATGGTTGTTTGTTGTGCAGTGTGTGGTCTTGCGTTGTGGTAAAGCAGCAGTGGCCTAGAGCGATTGACCAATCTCGGTTGTTTAGCAGCTAGTTCTTCTTTCATGGTTTGCAGTTGCTGACAATAGTTATCTACCTAAATCGTTTGGCCAGATTTCTGTAGTGAACAGCACCGAAGCTAGTCCACCAAAAACTCACAAGTAATTTTTTTTGAGTAAATTTTCGTTTAGGGCAGAATTTGGCTGGGTCTTCTGAGTCCAGCCATTGCGACGAGCGCCTCTGATTATCGTACAGAATCCACTTTTCATCTCAAGTAATGATTCGATTTAAAATCCCTTTCTTATTGTGTCGGTTGAACAAGTAACACTGCAGTCAACGCGTGTTTGCAAGTTCAATTCACTCAATTCATGAGGTACCAAGTATTTTCTTTCCTGATTTACTTCAAGTGGATTAACACAGTTTTATCACTTAGCCCGAAGCCTGCAGCTATCTCTGAAGTACTTTGTGATGGTTCCGCTTCCACAATAGCCTTTAATTCTTTAATTTCCACTTTGGTCCGGCCGTCCACGGGGTTGATTCTGAAGGTCAAAATTTCCAGAACGAAAACATTGAAATCAAAAACGAACCGTGCTTTCTTTTGCAACACTAGCGCCTTACACATTATTAATCCTTCGAGCTGTTTCTGCAGCACTGGTGCCACGGTAGAACTCACTACTCGTCTATATACCGATATTTCATGTTTTCCATTGTGCGATAATAAGTGACGCCACGAAAATAATAATGAGGAAAAACAAATGAATGACTTTTAAAACTCAAATGTACCAGCTAAATGAATTTATAAATTTTTGAATTTGGAATTCTTTACCAAAGAGGAGATATTTCAGATCAAAGTGGTCAGTACTACAAAACGCTAATTTTATATGTAAGGACCTAATGGTTAGTGTAGATGATATTACAATAGTTGCAATTATCAATAATGAAAGCTCCTTGAGTGTACACTGCGTGGGTTAAACAAAAACTTGTTGTGGCCAAAAACTTTATTTTTGGTGAAATATTCGTGATTTAAAAGAAGAGACTTTTAATTGTTCTTTTAGGATACCCGATTTTATTAAGGATACCAGAAAAATGTAACAAATGGTGCTCGCGAGGTCTTAGCTTGATTTTTTATACTACTTAGGTGGTAGACAAACACACGGCTTATCTGATGGAAAGTAGTTGCCGTTTGTAACAAAAGGGGTGTTACACTCGTGCCGTCGACCCTGAAGAAACCTAATGCCCTTATTAAAGAAGAAAGAAGTTGCTTGGGAATACCATAGTAGGAAGTTATGTCAGCTTCCAATAAAATAAAAAGAAAATACTATACAGAGGTATTTCCTTCTAACTTTATTAGGAGTTTCAATAAGGTTCTGTATTTGTAAGACGAATGCATATAAAATGAACAGCAACAATAAAATATTTGCGATAATGTCACATCCGTAACTTTGACCAAATGCAAATACTTGAGAGATGCAACAATGAACACTGAACTTGGGCCGAACCTTGCTCTTTATCTATTAACATTGAACTCAAAACATAATACATATAAATATACCTACTATACATAAATAATGATGCATCTGATTTCTATCCATCCTACTAGCATGTGAAAGTTCGTGGAGATGTTTAGAATTTGTTACTCTGTTACACTCAAACGGCTCGATCGATCGAGCTAAAATTTGGTATAAATTGTAGACTGAAACAACATATGGCTGTAGAACCCCACGTGCTGCAGCTTGTAACATGAGTACCTTGAGACCTACAAAACGGAGGCGAGCAGGATAGGGTATCCAGAATATTTTCTATTCTATGCTTCGCTGTTCCAATGATACTTTGAACTCTTTCGTCAGGCTTGCGAGACTAAATTTTATGTGATTCTTTCGGGAATAGAATCTAGAACACGGATTTTCCCAACTAAAATCGAGCAATATATATCTACTTAAATAAAAACTACATCATCATATATCATTCATTTCATTTCAATGCCAAATGTGTTAATTTAATATTAATAATTCCAATAACCCAACCTCCAAGAATTTGGAAATTAACGTGCCTATTTAAACAAACGTTCAAGTGCGAGTGAGGCTCACGTACTGAAGGCTCCGTACAAAACTTGAACGAGGAACGCATCTGGTTTTAGTACCCTCGCATTTTCCTAACTTGGCTACATAAATTACTGTATCTTTGGATCGAATTGACTATTAAGTTTTATTTTTTCACAGCTTCAAGGCAAGTTCTAATTTATACCAAATACATAGGTGTGTTGTACACCTACGTATTTGGTATAAATTTGAACTTGATCGCCTTATGCATTTCTGAAAAAAATGTGTTGACAGACAGACAGACGGATAGACAGACGGATGATAAAGTGCTGCTAAGGATTCCTTTTTTTAATTTTTTAAAGGTACTCTGAAAAATAATGAACTAATATTATATTTGTGGACAGGTTTGTTTTGTAGATCAAGAAACTGCTAAATTATTATTTTCATTCAGACGTTTTGATTTTGTTGATCACACGCTGTTATTAGCTTCGGCTGTATTTGTTTATTTGCATGTGACGGAATCTTTGTACGGTCAGCATCAGATTGATTTTGACTCAATACCAATTTTTTTATTTGTTTTTAATTTTATTATAATCTGTATCTCAGAGAGCACGTTAACCCGTCACAATGACAATGTGAACCAACAGTTTATGGGTAGTTGGAGCCCTAAAACGTTCAACAACTGGTCTAATTGTAATACGATATCGTCATTGGGATGAGGAAGTCAGATGGCAGTCTGGAAAAAATGGGCCCTATACTCCGAGGAGGAGGAGGAGGGAGGTGAACAAATAGTCACACAGTGATCAAATAGTTGCAAGTATTTAGGGTGGTCGCGAGAGATATACCTCCGGCAACCTCACCTCCGGTTAGGTAGTAGGTAACTACCCTCAGGCGGCGTACGTTTTAGTCGGTTCAAGTCCGACATTCCCTTACTGGTTCCGGCGAGGGGTGCATCAGTGGGGATTTCTCGCATGATAAAAGAAGGTATTAAGGGTGGTCAAGACATCGTAGCAATTTAGTTATCCATAATTATGTAACAGTCCGCACCATCACGACATAGGCCGTCCGCTGAGTTGTGCGGGCGCGCTGGCAGATTTCGTAATGAGATCAAATCCGAGTGATGCAGTCGATCGAAGTGTTGAATCATTGTCATGAACTTGAATGAGTCGACCTTCTGCTAATATTATGCGCGGGCGCAGTGTATCTACAAAGTTGTACTACGCTAGTGACCTAGAAAAGAGAATTTGGCGCGCAAAACTAGACGGTTGATATTATTTGACGGAAGAAACGATTTTACACAACCAATAATATCCTTGTATTAAAATACATACGTACATATAATCACGCCTTTATCCCCGAAGGGTTAGGCAGAGGTAAATTAACATCCATATTTCACCAATAATTAAATTCGGTCCCACATAATAGGGGGTGAGTCTATTGCTGTCTTCCGGGCACTATTATTGAGACTCGATCTGAGCTAAGTCTGGGCTGTATATATCTGTCTGGTGTTAACAGTTTGTCGCAGGTTTATAAGTGCCCGGTTAATGGCAATAGGCTCGCCACCTATTACATTGGGACCTAAACATAAACTGACGAAATGTGGGTAGCACCTCTGCCTACCCCTTCGAGGATATCGACGTGAGTTTATGTTATGTTACATAATGTTAAACAATAATGTTAAACAGCCCTATCTCTCAGTCGCCTTGTACGACACCGCATGGGGAGAGATGGGGTGGTCCAAATTCTATACCTAAGTACTTAACCAAATGGAGTATAGGCCCAACGATTTTCTAAAGGGACCAACTTAAAATTATTTTGATAGAATTGAACCAATTCGTTGAAAGTCTTTTAGAACTTATTTGATTAAATTAAATTAATCCTCCCGGCAAATTATAATTTGGACCACCCCATCTCTTCCCATGCGCTGTCGTACAAGGCGACTAAGGGATGGGGCTGGTTAACATCAGACAGATATATACAGCCCAGACTCAGCTTCAGATGCATGGCTCGAGTCGACAATAGAGCCCGGAAGACGGCAATAGGCTCACCCCCTATTACGTGGGACCGAATTCAACGATTAGTGAAATGTGGGTGCTAATTCACCTCTGCCTAACCCTCCGGGGATAAAGGCGTGATTGTTTGTATGTATGCTACAATGTGTTATGTTTAATTTAAAATAATCGATTGATGTACCTAGCAATGCTCGGGCACATATTCAGCGCGTTGATGTCTTTTGTTTGTGGAATGAATTAATGACAAAAATAAAACTTAGTGATTTTTTATTTTAAATCAATAGTATAATGGACAGCTTTATACATAGATATTAGATAAGCAAATTAATAATTATAATATATAAATAAATTAAGTAAAAATAATGCACAAAATCTTAAATAAAACTTAAAGATGTTGTTGTGAGTCTCGAGTCCGGTGAAGTCTGCTATAAATATGTACGGGTAAGAAAATCTTATACATTCTATAATCTCATTTACCCATTTGATCTTACCACATGGGTAGGTACCTGTTCATGACTGAACTGAACATAATATAGAACAACTAAACCTTCCCCCTCTCATCAAATTAAAATGTTCTACACATGCAACTAATTCTAACACTTTTTTTTTTTTTTTTATACGTGCGCAAAATCCCCACGGATACCTCCCCACCGGAGCCGGTGGAGGAGGTTATGTCGGACTCGAACCGACTAAAACGCACGCCGCCTGTGGGTCGTTTCGGTTGCCGAAGGTGAGGTTGACAGGCATATCCCTCGCACCCCGGCCGACCCAGGGCCATCTCTCACGATCTGGCCCTCTTCTCGGGACTAATTCTAACACTTGTAACAAAGTTACACCTATTTATGATTTTTACTGTCGAGGTATTTCAATATCCGTTTGGCAAGAATACCGAGAATCACCCAGATGCGACATGTCCAGTCGGATCTGGACAGAAAGATAGCAATCTGGTATTATGCTAAACCATCTAAATTAAAAGTATTAATGTAATAAGTAATCGTTGAACTTTGATGAGTAATGATATTAAATGATTTTGTAACACCCTTCATAACGATATAAATCATTTTAAGAGGACGAGGTCCCAAGCCGTACCAAGGTCGCGCTACTGCCTAATGCCTATATAAGAAACGTTACAGAGCAAAATATCTATTACTCGTTCACATTCTGTGCGAGACAGTCGCCATGCATGCCTTGTGTATCATTGCAGGTGCTCAAAACAACTTAGTCTTCTATGGTGGTCTTCGCAGCAGCGTTCCACGAGGGTTGCCAGAATTTCACCCTTCCAAAAGTGTCGTACAAAAGCGACCTAACGTTGGCACCAGGTCTCGTTTACTCCACAAGCTACATTACATCTGTTATCGGTCCCACCGATTTTAATACTACATATTTGACAAAAGGAAGAACAGACTAAATAAAGTTCTGAAAGCAATCTGTGGACTTCTTTCTTCTTCTTCGACTGAGACTTTCTGAATGAAATAACTGTGGGTCTGTGTTCAGATCTAGATTTCCATAACCAATCAATTAGCCCGCTGCAGTTCACTTTTAATATAAATGGGAACAATATTTAAGTATAATATAAACTTTCAAATAAAATATACAATCCGGATTCTAGATTACGAGTTCTGTGGAACATTTGTTTATAAAATAGAACCGAATCAAGAACCATTTAGTTTAGGCCCATTTAGTTTCCGACTGCAGTTCTTGGTGACCAAAAGGTCTTGTTACCGCCCTGTCCGCACCGCGCGCCTTGAATGCATGTTTCACAAATACTACAATGAGTTGTGATCCACTTAGCTCGTAGTCAATGAGTATATTTTTAATTTATTTATACTTCTCTCTCTTTCTTTTGTTTTTAACACACTATCTATTTTAGTTTAGCCAATAACTACACCATATCTTTTGTTTTTATATTTTTACTGTCCATCCCAAGGTTGCCTGGAAGAAATCGTTTCAGCGATAAGGCCGCCCATCGTACATTGAACTGTATACATGCTTCAGTATCAAAATAAACTGGATATTTACCATGTTTCATTGTTTTGAGTTTCCGATATTTCGGCGCTGTTCAGTCCAGTTCCTCCGTGATCATGTGAGTGATCATGATAGTTTAAATACCTGTATACATTCGTGTTGTGTTCACGGCGGCGAGTAGGTTAGCCAGAGCTCACTGGAGAGATTTTGTGCTGTCAGTGGGAAGACCGAGGGCCTGTCCTGATTTTGTGTTCTGCACTGAGGGCACATAAAATCTCTGTTGTTACAGGGTCGGCAGCACCGATGTAATCCACTGGTGTTATACACGTTCATAGGTCACGGCAACCACTTACCATCAGGTGGGCCATGTGCTTGTCTGCTACCTTAGTTGTATAAAAAAATAAAAAACATGCTACCTACTTGTCCTACTGTAAATCTGTAGGTGTACAATAAAGAATTATCTATCTATCTATCTACATTTTATATCTTCCTGCAACCTAAGTAGCAAAAAAATTATTGATTCAATCTCAATTATTGATTGATCAAAATTTTTTTTACCTTTTCTCATTCTGTAGTTATGTAATAGCAGTTGCTCTTAATGCAAATCATATAGATGTTCTATTAATGCAAATTGTTTAGATATTATCTCAATAAATTAAGCTCATACATAACGTATAAAAATAGCCCCGATGGTAAACCAGTTTTGTTGTGAAATGTATCGGCTCGCTCTCAGCGTTCTAGTTCATTTTGGACGAACGTTAGCAATGTGATATTTGGAGTACAGACACCGCGGAATTTGCGTAATGTCAAATGTTATACCTGTTCCTCAGTGGCTGACCGCTCGCCATCAGCGGTCTGGATTATAAAGAATAATAATAGCTTATTTTTTAATTCTGTCCATAATAATAAATACTGTGGAAAACATACAAGTGTATTTAAATATGTGTAATAATAACCTTGTTCATTAGCAAAATAAAGGTAGGCGCTGTAAGAGCTCTGCAATATAATATTAATGTGTTGATACATGAAACAAGCAGACGTTTAGAAGGTCTTATGACATTGAAGTCGAAAACACTTATCTAGACTACACCTAGAACCACAGCACTGCATAGATTGCTGTTGCTGATAACTATATTAAAATAACAATAAACTAAATGACAAAACTGAAATTAATCTTATACTCCTGTGGCATTTAAGTTTACATTTAATTAATAATAGTTAATAAATAGATGATCATATTAACCTACACATACAGTCAATTCTAACCTTAGTTGGCTGTGTTCACAACAAACAGTAATTGAATACTTACATTTATTAGTTGATATTATATTCTCAAATTTATGCAGAAGTTATTACCTTAACATTGACTGTATGTACAAAAGATTCTGATTCAGCCGTTTGTAAAATTCTTCGCGTAAATTATCTGTAGGTAAATATTAGTAAGAGGCAAAACTAGAGCCAATAAAAGATGTTGAAATGTTAGTTATTTAATTTCTATATCTGTATCATTTATTCATTTAATTTAATATGTCACAATATTTTGTACTTTTTTATTTTAGAACAAATCATCTTTACACCTTAATCTAATACAGATTGTTTCTTTGTATAAAACAAAGAAACAATCTGTATTAGATTATTTGTAATACTTATTTATGAGAAGATTGACTAGACACCTTAATAGGTGCTGCTGCTGCTGGTGACTCCATTGTTAGACACACTGCTGTAGGCGCTAGCTCCTGAGGTCACACTGGACACAGAGGAAGAAGATTGACTGCTGACGGAGGGGAGATTGGAGGTCCAATTAGATGAACCACTGTTGGACACAGAAGAAACAGATGAACTGCTGGCGGAGGGGAAACCGGAGTTCCAGGTAGATGGACCGTTGTTGTACACAGGAGAGCCACCAACAGGAACAGCAGAGCTCTGGCTAGATGACGAATATGCGTTGTAATTGCTAGTTGAAGGCAAAACGGTTTGTTGATTACCAGAAGAGGCACTGCTTGCGTAATTGTTTGAGAAACCATTACCGTATCCGCTGTAGTACCCGGTGCCTGCTGGGACCACCTCCTGCACATTGATCACCTTAGGCTCGGTGATGACCTTCTTGACTTGGACGACCTGCGGAACTACCACCTCACGCTGTACGTTCACAACCTTCTTCACGTTGACGACTTTGTAAGCAGGCTGTTGGACGTAAGACCGACTTGGCAAGCTCACTGATGGAGCCCAGGATACTGCGGGCGCAGAGTACTGTGGCGTCACGGTGTAGCTCTTAAATGGGACTGAGTAAACGTTTGAGTAGTCCCTTGTAATTGTAGAGAAGCTATATCCAGGTGAGGGAACGGCGTACGTGTTCTCTGACGAGGGCACGGTGTAGCGATATCTGTACACAGGAACTGGATAGCTGTATCGGTACGAAGGAGCGGAGCCGTACTCATAAAAGGGGCCGGAGTGGGCATACCCAGTTAAGGGAGCGGGATAAATATAGGCAGTTTTGAGAACGCCTTTGCCGTAACCATAGTTGGAGGCGTAGTTCGAGCCTAATCCCGAGCCGTAGACTCCATTACCGAATTTGTACAGGCTCTTGTCGAAAGAATATCCTTTGCCAGTACCGTAAGAGCCGAAGAGACCGTCGACGCCCCAGTAGCTCCCGGCGCCGGGCCAGAAGCTGCGCTTGTTGCGGTCTTCTACCTTTTCAGAATCCGTCGCAGCTGCCAGAGCCACGAGGGCGCAGAGTATCACCTGGAAATAACGTCACATAATTGTTAATACTTTATTGTAATGCAGTGCATTACTTTTTAATTTTATTAATGAATGAATACAACTTTATTGTACACCGATAACCAACAAAATAAATTTCAACAAAGTTCACAATAGGACTGCGATCTCTACCAGACAACCAGTATATGGACTGGTATCTTTGGAAAAGCAGGCAACTAGTGGTGTACTTACTACTTATTTTTTAATCTATATTTGTTGTGTATAATGTTTGCAAATACACAAATCAGGGTCATAGAGTAAACTGATCCCATTATCAACATAATCATTCGAGGTTCAGTTAACTTTGGCATTCCATTTTTTGTGACCTTATAAATAGAGTGAGGGGTTGACGAAAATTTGATTCTTCCCTGTGCTTAATAGTTTTGATAACAGAAGCAGTATACACACCCTTTACACATAATAAAACTAGACACAAAGATGCAAAAAAATGAGCTCGCCTAGATATAAATAGCATTTAATCAGTTTTCTTCACACTGTCATGCCTACGAAGGCATAAACAGTATCTAAACGGTACGTAAAACAGTTTGCCAACATGCGCCAATACTAATTTGGGGAGAAGATCACCAAATTTTTCCCATCAATGGTACACTGAATTGAATCTGAACGGATGGCTCTAGAACTTTCGGTCGCACACACTTTGAATTGACATATTAGGGAGTAGGAAGGTTAATTTCTCTCCCGTAGATAATCAAATACTAAATGAACATGTTCATCACACGCGAAAATCTAAAAAAATAGTCTATAATAATATTAGCTATAGTCAATGACAATACTCACGAAGGTTTTCATGTTGAATGTCGAGGTTAGCGGCAGGCAGTGAGTCCTGCCCAAGGACCCCGCGACATATATACGAGTACCGCACCGCTCGGGCCCGGTGGCGCTGGCGCTGCCGGCGGGCGCCCATCGCGCTCAACGGACAACAAATACAGTTATGGGTCGTGAACTATACTCCAGCGGTATGGTAGGAATGTGACATATAAACATATTAACGCCATTCTTCGTTCTGAGGTAGGCAGAGACAGCTGCCTACCATCTGATCCTGTCTTTACACTATTATATATACATATTTATGTGCTTCTGAGCTGCTCTCTTTTTGATTTGTATTAATATCATGGGGTCGGCTTTCCAGTCTAACTGCGCAGTAGCTGAATTAATATAGACCATTAAGAGACTTTTCATGGCATCTACAACCCTGACTATCAGTAACGATTGTCATATGTTCTTATGGCAACCGAGGCCGATGGCTTGACGTACTCTCCGAGGCACTCCGACAATGATCACCCATCCTAAGACGTACCTTGCTTGTGTTTCTTTTAGCAATGTGTTAACCTCTTCAAATCGATTAAGATAAGATTTTTTTGTTAATAAGACGGATTTTGAACCCACGATCTTTCCCTTACAGGCGGATTGCTCTGATCACTGAGCCACCGAACCGCGTCTGAAGCTTGCTAAATCTTCCTATTTATCCAATTTAGATGGATTTTCAGATCGTTAATGCCGGTTGCATCCGAAGCTTGCAAGTTAGAGGTCGAGGTCTGTTCTTCTGGCTCTCATTTCTTTATGTATTTGTTAATTATGGCATTTACAGGTTTTGCTGCACTTTCCTGTCAAGATTGGGGGCCACTGCCGAGAGTAGTTTAGTTTTTCTTGTGGCTGCTACTGGAGGCTGTTAAAAACCCCAAACCGGGCTCAGTATAAACAATCAAATAATACCAAACAAATCGCGATACGAACTGTTGAAATAGTTTTATTTGAATAGTTCATTAATTTTATTTTCACTACGAAAACATTTCGTAGTCTAATTTAAAATTATAATCAGATGTTCTGTATATACAGCATGCTGTTTTAATCACACACTACACTCATGTGCGAATCTGGTTTAGTATAAACTGATTTCGTAAGTTATGCGCAAATATTTAGAAAATAGTTTCCATAAAAATCAAATTAGGAAAGTTCATTGCTCTACTGTCAACTTATCGAACAGAGTATTTGAAAAATCCCACCGATAGACAAGAGATTTTGCATGAATGTTGTCGCGTTTCAGCTTTACGCCCAGACTCAATATATATTACCTTCTACACAGGTAGAAGGTAAAGGTTCTACGCAGTCGGATAAACACCGGACAGTTTACTTACAGAATAGGGACACTATGAGTGTGGTATGTGACGGTACGCGGCGAAACAAAATATTAAAATTTCGAGAATGTGCTGACGAACCTACTGCTAAATCCTAAATCAAAAATATGCATGTACCTATACCATGATCTCGTTAATTCCCGTTAACATTATAGTGTAATTTGATTTGCGCTCAAAACCATGGTATTACAAACATTTTGAGACTTTGTAGTCAAGATTGTTCTGACGCTGACTGTACCTACGTTAACACGGGCTACAAAAAAGTGGGTGATGTCTTATACATAATAATCATATTAAAATTAGTCCACTTGGAGCCGGTTCCACACGACATTTAAGATAGTCCATCAAATCTTAGCTTGTTTTCTGGCATCCTGTAACATTGCGTAAGGTATTCACAAATAGAATTTTAATAAATGTTTGTTTGCAATCAAAAAACAAACTAAGTTTACTTCGATCAGTGTGAGAAAGTTGAATGTGGTGATATTAACGAGAAAAAGTATTTAGCACAATGTGAAAGAGCCTGCTTCAAATAAAATAAAGTTGTGCCTGACTTTGACAGTTTTTAAAATTCGATGGGAATCAAGAACAAATAATTTGCCGGGAATCGGTACAAAGGAGAACCGAGAATTAGCCGATCTTACGATAATATTGTTTACTAAACACGTCCGTTAAAGAATAAGCCGGTTAAATTAAAAATCAAATTATCACCCACATTACACCAATAATTGTATTCGGTTCCACGTAATAGGTGGTGAGCCTGTTGCCGTATTTCGGGCACTATTATTGACTCGAGACATTCATCTGAGGCGGAGTCTGGGCTGTATATATCTGTCTGATGTTAAGCAGAGCTATCCCTTAGTCGCCTTGTACGACACCGCATGAGAGGAGATGGGGCGGTCCAAATTCTATTCTGGTGGGAACCACGCGGCTATATATATAAATATATATTTATATGTATAAAGGTATAAGAGTATATGCGTACATATTCTTGTGCTAAAGTATTCAAGACAAAAGGATTTTAGAGTCAGTACGTGCTGTTCAAATAGTTAGTAAAGTTGCCAATATCACAACTGTTTGCTGTCGGCGCTGTTTGACTATCTGAGTTTGTCAGAACTAGCCATGAGGATGTTTGTTTGTCGCTTTTCTTACGTAATGTTGAACGAGCAGACTAATTCGGATATTCCTAAGCAAGTAAATAGCACTAGATACATTTAAAACAATTGGAAAATGGATATTTTAACCTGCAGAAGTTCTTTTATGTGATTGAGACGGATTTTTTATACACTGTAGTGACAGTGATAGTGCCAAAGAGACCAAAGGTCCCTTATGCATGGGTCCTAAGCATAACTACGGCATGGTATTGTACTGGGTAAGTTTAAGAAAATTTATCTTCCGCTTAATTATTTTACTTTCTAACATGAGACACAATGTACATTCGTTCACTTTTGTAGCCTTACGGAACTAGCTACTGTAAATTGACGTCTTATAAAATGCCGCAGTGGAGTTTGTGGCGCCGTTTCTTCTCCACTAGCGCCTGGGAAGTAGTGGCAAATTTAGGTTAAGTAGAATTATTATTGACGTCAATATCAAACAATTTTACTGTTCAAGATTGAAAATAAATGACTTTGACTTTGACTGTGCTAAAGCGAGACCAGTGAAGAAAAAAACAGAGGCTATAAAGCTCTAAAAGTGAAACTAAATGCTATTACAGACAAACATTACATAGTGTATCCGTAAGCAAGAAGCTGCAACTAAACTGTAATACACACGCTATGTACACTATTCAGTTAATTATATCATTAACTAAATAATAACATTAGCAATGTTAATATAGCCTTCACATTTACCAACATCTACTAACAAAAGCTGAAGCGTTTGTATGTTTCAACATATTATTCTCTGAAACCAAATATGCAATTTAAAAATCGCGCCAATAAGAATACATATATATAATCACACCTTTATCCCCGGAGTGTTAGGCAGATGTGAAATAACACCCACATTTAACCAATAATTGTATTCGGTCCCACGTAATAGTCTCATATTGCTGTATTCCGGGCACTATTGTTGACTCGAGTCATGCATCTGAGGCTGAGTCTGGGCTGTATATATCTGTCTGATGTTAAAAATCCCTATCCCTTATATATTGTAATACACTAAGCGAGTTAAACTCATAAAAGTGAGAAATAGTACTTTGTAAAATATATTTTCATGTAAAATTTTTGTAATCTCACCAACTACCAATTTAATTCACTCATTCATCATTTTGGAGAACGGTGAGCATCCTTGGGGAGACTAATTACGAGCGCGTCCTCGAGGTCGGACTAGTGCAGAAACTAGGTAACGACGGAGTGAGGTAACGAGCAGTGAGCACGTGTGTTTGTTCACTAAACAGGCATTAAGTGGTCCGTGTTGTTCAGTACTGTCATTAAGTTGCTTGTTTGTTCGTCTGTTAGCCAGCTATGTGTTCATTTTGTAGTGGTAGGTACATGAATATTTAAATATAGTATTTGAATTGATTGCTGTGCAACAAAATTATTGTGTTAGGTGTGGAAGAGCTGGTTTCAATGATCATAGGAATGGATTTATCATGAATTCTTCAAGAAAGATTTTACGCATTTTTTAGCTCTGATGGGATAGGTTTAATAGCTTTATTTCTTCAAAAGCCGCGTGGTTCCGACAGAGTAGAATTTGGACCACCCCGTCTCTTCCCATGCGGTGTCGTACAAGCCGACTAATGGACAGGGCTGTTTAACATCAGACAGAATATACATATACAGCCCAGATTCAGCCTCAGATGCATAGCTTGAGTTAACAATAGTGCGCGGAAGATGGCATGCCTCACTCCCTATTACGTGGGACCGAATTCAATAGTTGGTGAAATGTGGGTATTAATTCACCACTAACCTAACCTAACCTAACCCTCCGGGCACAAAGCCGTGATTTTATGTATGTTTATTTTTATTTAAAAATGAACTCGATTGATGCTCCTAATGACCGAGTGCCGCTAACAAAACACATGAATCACCCAGATTTAGTTCAAACTGTCTTGATGTACGGAATGCAGCTGCGGTCTAATTGCTACTGTTGTAAACATGTTGTAAATATCAAAATTGTGAAATTAATGTTACATTTTTATGAAATGATTCAACAAGTGCTCACTGATGATGAAAAAACTAGGTAATTCAATCGGAGAATGGAACACTCAGTACGTGTACGCCTAAGACACTTTCGTTGAAATCTGATATTATTTCAAATGGATGCTGAGTCATAGTTTTATGTAACTCAGTTTGACTGGTATTAAGTCAAAATTTCCAACAATTATTACGTTAGGAACAAAGAGAAAAAAAACTAGAAACTGCTAGACCCTGAACAGTTCGTGCGAATCTTGCACTAAATAAATCATCTTCAACCTAACGCTACCCGGTCTCTGTGCTTTCTTTTAGAGGGAGAAGTTCAGGTAATGTTAATTTAATTCGTTTCTTACTGAGTTTTCTTTAGAACTCACTTTAGGAGAAGATGATCGCTCACCATAGACGAAGAATCCATCTTCACAGATCACGACCACAAACAGTACGCACTGCGTGGTATGAAAGGAACTTCATAACACGCACGCTCAAACTGTGAAATGAACCCTCTGTTGTGGGTTTTCCAAGCGACTATAGGGATGAAGGAAAGAAAGAAAGGAAGAAAATACATTTTATTATTGGTGCATACTTAAAACTAAACAGTGTTCTTTATTATATTATTTAGTGCTTGTATTGGGCACATTTAGGTTACACCAAGAATGGGACCAGTTCAGCATAATGCTGCACGACGTACCCAGCGCTGGTTTTCAACTGGCCTAGGATGGGGTTTTTCAAGAAGTTAGAAGTTCTTATAGGGTCGGCAGCACGAATTGGACTCCCCTGATGTTGCACACGTCCATCAACCAATCAATCAATTAACCTATCGTAGCTCAGCAGACCACTGCTGGACAAAGGCCACGGTAACCACTTTCCGTCAGGTGGGCCGTGTGCTTGTCTGCTACCTAAGTGGTATAAAAAAATAATTTAAATCGATTAAGATAGGAAAAATTTAAACGGTCCTGGCGGGATTCGAACCCGTAATCTTTTCCTTAGAGGGGACAAAAGAATTACTTTAGACAATAGTAGATATATATATCAAAGCTTTGGACTCACCGTTAAAGGGAACTTGAAATATTTGAAGTTCAACATTTACCGGATTCTAAGGTGAGCTATTCTCGAACTGTCAATTATCTAATTAAACGATCTAAAAATGCCAAGTCAATATATTATTACGTCTCTATTCAATGCTGCCATGATGTATCTGTAGCGAAAATAAACAACCTCATTAGGTAAAGTTCAAGGTCGAAATTGAGGTGAGGGACGAACCACTCGCATATTTTCACAAATTAGTTCCCGGTCGGTGAGTTCTTTGCACTACAGCTACTATCGACTGCAATCGATGGCTATTTCATTATTGAACAATAATATTATATATGCCCTGAGTCCCTGAGTCATTTAAGAAATGGGAGATTAGACTATACAGTGTGCGGCGTGGAGAGGAAACTGAAAGTAGGTGGGTAAGGAATAGGTGAATGGGGAAAAGATCGCGATTGGTGGGAAGGCTTTCAGCGAGTTTACTGCCGCCGCATAGATCCTTTTTTTTAACGTGTGAGAAATTCCTCCGGATACCCCTCAACCAGAGCCTAATTTAAGTCAGACTCGAACCGACTAAAACGCACGCCGACTGAGGGTTGTGAGTTGCCGGAGGCATATCCCTCGCACCCCGGCCGACTCAGAGCCATCGCTTTCAAGCTGGCCCTTTTCAGGTGTGTATCCTCATCCAATCCCCGGGCGTGGGGAGGCGTACAACTTGCGCCGCCGCCACGGACTGCTTCTGCTAGGATAACAGGCAGTTCCACCCGTCACCTCCGGGCCCGCAGCCGCCGCATAGATACAGCATGATCATTTTAAAAGAGAGAGTAATACTTCTCTGGTTGAGTCCGCCTGTACTGGACAGTGTGGAGATGCGATAGTCCATTCTAGGGGGACCAATACCAAGTTTAAATAATATTGAGTGTTCTTTTATGGAATGTATCAGTCATCTTCATCGCAAAAGAAGTATTGTAAATGACATATATATATATAGATAGTTTCAACTGAATACCTGTTCACTCTTTCTTCTTCACTTCTTGAAGATTTCTTCAAATGAATACCCGCCAAACTTTACATGCATGTATAAACGGTACTCTCTCTCTCTCTCTCTCTCTCTCTCTCTCTCTCTCTCTCTCTCTCTCTCTCTCTCTCTCTCTCTCTCTCTCTCTCTCTCTCTCTCTCTCTCTCTCTCTCTCTCTCTTCTGGCTTAAAAGAGTGACATCTGAGTTGGTCCTTTAGTATACCAAATGATCTTAAACTTATTTTATCTTTTTTTTATACAACTTAGGTGGCAGACAAGCACACGGCCCACCTGAAGGAAAGTGGTTACCATGACCTATGAACGAGTGTAACACCAGTGGAGTCACATCCGTGCTGCCGACCCTGTAAGACCAGAGATTTTGTGCCGTCAGTGTACAAAGTAGGACAGGCCTTTGGTCATCCCACTGACAGCACAAAATCTCTCCAGTGAGTGAGCTCTGACTACCCTACTCACCGCCGGGAACACAACACGAAGTTATTATAACCGCGGTATTATGTAGGGCGGAGGTACTTCCCCAGTCGGATTGCTCAATTGAGCGGAAATACCGCCGTGTCCTACCTCCTCTCAAATCCTATCTTATCTCCGTCCGATCATGAATATTGCCCGTCATTACAAGGGCGAGTAAATTATTTTCTGGTTTCTCGGTTAATAAGTTCCCTGTGAAAACACTGTGTACGACTGAGCCCGGAAACTTGGCATTTGGCACACCGCTGTAGACTCGTCCTATATAATGTAAGACTTTACCTACTCGTATAACTAGCTGTGTGTGAAGTAGTGCCGAATTCCAGATACAAGTATGTGGGTCAAAGATTATGAAAACATTCCACGTTTCTGCTTACCTACCGAACGCGCCTTGTTTTACAAACAGCTGCTACAGATTGTCATAATACCACATGACTTTAAAAGAATATATCAATTAAAATACGACGATTAAAAATTATTAAAGTTCCAAATAAGGGCCGCCACACACGGTCGATAATTTTGAAAAATCGTTAAAATAACTGCGTCAAGTGGTTAATTTGAGTTTAAAGTTCACACATTTGGCCTTTGCGGGGTCCGTGTGTTGCCGGTAAATACCAAAGTGTAGGCACGACCACGGTGATAAGCACACACCATTATATTTTATGAGCGTATACACATTAACCTTAAGTACAACTCGTACGAATTAACATGGCACGTGGCTCAAAAACAACCCTCCTCTCGCATCCCCTCACGAGGCCCCGCTCTCGTCCTTCGAGACCAGCAGCATCCGCAACACTGTGAGCATTGCACGTTTGCCTTAGTTTTAGTTTCGTAGTTATTTGTTATCGGATTTTATTTGAGATTTGTTATTGTTACGTTTGCGAAACCAGGAGCCATGTTAATGCGCACGAGTTATAACAAGCTTTATTTTATTATATTAAAATTCAATATAATACTTACCTACACGATCTGAAATAACATGTACAGATATGTAATAAAGTGAACGTACTGATGAAATTAAAGTATGCTGGCATGATTTTGGTAGTGAACTAATGACAAATTTCTAAGTCAATAGGTAATAAGTATATTTCATTTATATATTTATGTATATATGGGTGTATTACTATATATTTTTACCTAGTTAGCTCTCATAATGCGCCTACCTTGTTATTCTCTGCACCACCTATAAGGTTGTCTGGTAGAGAATTCCTGTGTACATGTATATTTAGGCACACCGGGAAAAATTGTTATATTGATATTTTGACAAAGGTTATGTTAGCAGTAACTGAAATAAGAGGGCCGGTCTGATCACCTTCGACATTAAGAAGGATGATGGGTTCAGCCGTCTTATCTAGATAATCACAATGCAAGATACGTCTTAGATGAAGGTCATTGGCCGCGGCAAGTGATAACGATTGCTACAAAAGCTTTCAAACCATCATAAGTAGTACATTAGACGATTTTATTCCGTAAGTTATGTTGAGTACCTACGTAATGATATATGTATAATATATACTTAGGTGCAGCTTCTGGGTAATGATGTCAAGGATATTTTATTTTGTTTTTTTTTTGATACCACTTAGGTGGCATACAAGCATACAGCCCACCAGATGAAAAGTGGTTACCGTGACCTATGAACGTGTGCAACAAGAGAGGAGTCACACTAGCGCTGCCGACCCAGTAAGCACAGAGAGCTTCTGTACCGTCAGTGCAGAAAACAAAGCAAGACAAACGTTTGGGAAGACCAAAGTTCCCACGTCACAGCGTCGAGTCTCGTACGCATCCGTGACTCAGAGTCTATGGTCCGTTTTCCGGTTATTACTCCAAGCTTCTTCTTGTTAGCAACTTCAAACACAACCTTCTATAGTTGACACATAACTTTCTATAGTCACTATACGGGTTAGGCGAAAAGTACTAAGAAAACGCCCATAGCAACCAACAGTGACATAAGACGAGACTTTCTCTTTCCCACTACGGTGAGGCACGCGGCGCCGCCTTGACCTTGGCAGTGATCTGCGCGTGCGCTGCGTGAGCGCGGCGCGCACGCCATCTACGTACGGACTTATGTAACTCTTGAACTCTCAAGTTGATTGTTTTACATTTATGGTGTCGTTGAACCCAACTTTTAGAACTGTTTAATGAAATAATATTATGTTTTCTTTAATCGCCGTTAAAATGAGGAATTAACTCCTCCTTTTTAATAGATTTCAAATGGGTCGTTGTACCGTTGTGAAAGAATGTGAATTTGATATTAGAGAGCCATCTAAGTATACGGCCAAATACATCTCAAACTGTTTCAGGGCTAGAAGGGGGATTTTTTTTTATACTTCACATTTTAGAGGTGGATAGAACCTAGGCCTTCGGATAACATTACCTTTTAATTACCAACATGACGTGTCCAATATAAACATTCAACACAACAAATAAAGGTGCACACAAGAGGAGGTTTCGCTTTGCTCAATAAGGACAAGGTTGCAACCAGCGGTCAATGTTCAGAACCTGCCGGCGACTGACGAGTTCTTAGATTAGCTCCATGATTAAACCGTTCTCTTGGCAATAGATCTCATTTTGGTGAAATTTTAATGCATTTAGTATACTAACTCTTCCTATCTATTTGGATTGGTAAAAGTGAAAGCTCTACACGGGAATTGAGCCCGCGACCATGCTCTTATGGGCAGTATCCCACTCTGACCTACTGAGCTACATGACCAATCAACTATCGGAACAGTTTTGATTACATCACTCAATCATGTTGTGAGCCCGACTGGGGACGTACAACCGCCCTAAAGAATACCGCGGTTGTAATAACCTCGTGTTAGGTTCCCGGCGGTGAGTAGGGTAGCCAGAGCTCCCTGGAGAGTTTTTGTGCTGTCAGTGGGAAGACCAAAGGCTTGTCCTGATTTTGTGTTCTGGACTGAAAGCACAGGAAATCTCTGTTCTTACAGGTTCGGCCGCACGGGTGTTACTCCCCTGGTGTTACATACGTTCATAGTTCACGGTAACCACTTTCCATAAGTTGGGCCGTGTGCTCGTCTGCCACCTAAGTTGTATAAAAAAAAATCTCATCTTCATTCACTTTTTCTCTTTTTTAATAGATCTCATATCGGAAATAGTTTTAGTTTGATATAATCGGTGGTGTTCTTAGCGAGGTGATACTGAGATGAGTTCAAATAGCTCTGAACTATTGCTAAAATGCTCTAACTTAATAGGTAATACCAAACACACGGCTTATATATAATAAGTAAGGATATCGTTGATGGGTAAATGTCAACATTACGCAACACCGGTTGTTAACGACCGGCGAGCTAGCGGCACCGTGCTGTAGGGCCGTTTGACTGTAGGCATGTCTAATAGGTCCATTCGTGGCTATGTAAAAGATAATCTATGCTCAGACTCAAAGACGATAGAACAGTAAGTGGACTTTTTTTTTTTTTTATATAGGACACGTCAATTGGACTTCGCCTTGCCTGATGGTAAGCTGAAGGCAAAGTCCCAGAAAAGAGGGTCACCATTACTTACACATACCGTGTGACAATGGTGACACTCAGCTTGACGGCCTTATCATATGCTTTTTCACGCCCCGCTTAATGGACCCGGGACTGTAGGAAGAAGGAAACACGTGAGCTGGTAATGAATTCCAGGCCTTAATGGTGCGACAGAGGAAAGAGTCTCCGAACCGCTTGGTTCTTGATCGGATGTTTTGCACCGTGTGCGGATGACATCTAAGACCTGCACGTGTTGTCCTGTGTAGGAAAGGGGAGGGTGGGACTAATTGGAAGAGCTCATCAGAACACTCCCCATGGTACAGACGGTAAAATACAGCCATGGACGCAACATCTCTACGCAGCTGTAAAGGTTCTAGGGTGTTCGTGAGCTCGGGATTCCCAATGATGCGGACCGCACGTCGCTGCAACCTGTCGAGAGCATCTAGTAAGTACTTTGCTGAACCATCCCAGAGACGCGAGCAGTACTCCACACAGGAGCGAATTTGTGTCTTGTATAGAAGACACCGCTGCTCCGGCGTGAAAAATCGTCTCACTCTGTTCAGGACTCCGAGTTTTCGTGAGGCTGTTTTGATGATGCTTTCGATCTAGTTTTTGTTATTCAGGTTGCAACGAACATCCATACCTAGGATATTGAGATTGTCCTGCAGTGGCAGTGGCGTGCTCTGAAGAGTGGGGAGGGAAAGGAAAGAAGATACTTTTGCTGTAAACGCACATGCCTGCGTCTTCTTGGCATTGAACTCAACCAGGTTCTCAGAGCCCCATTGAGAAATGTGATTCAGGATCCCGTCAAGCTCAGTGACAAGAAGCTGCCTTTTCTCCGCGATATCTGACTGCTTGGCCGCAGGATGTCCATGATAACTCCCATGTAAAGTGCTATCGTCTGCATAACAATGAACATTGCCGGTAGACAGCATGTCGTTGATATGCAGAAGAAAGAGAGTGGGTGATAAGACGGACCCCTGGGGCACGCCAGCATTAACCTGCAGAAACTCCGAAGCTCGTCCGTCACAAAGGACGCGAATACGGCGCCCCTGCAGGAAGCTAGCAACCCAGTTGCACAGCCTAGAAGGCAGACCAAAGGCAGGTAGCTTGGAAAGAAGCGATTTGTGCCAGACTCTATCGAAAGCTTTGGCGATGTCAAGACTAATTGCCAGTGACTCGCCGTGCTTGTCCATAGCCTCACCCCAAAGATGGATAACGTATGCTAGAAGATCACCCGTTGACCGTTTCGGTCTGAAGCCATATTGCCGGTCATTAATTAAGGAGTGATCCTCTAGGTGCCGCATGAGCTGTTTGTTAATTATGTGCTCGAACACTTTGCACAGCACTGAGGTGACGGCTATGGGTCGATAGTTGGCTGGCTCCGAGCAATCCCCCTTTTTGGGAATCGGCTGAACATTCGCCTCTTTCCAAGGCAAAGGCACTGTACCCGAACTGTAGGATAGCCGGTACAGGCGCGTAAGCATTGGAGACAACTCCGCTGCACATTTTTTCAAAACTACCGCTGGAATACCATCCGGACCACTGGCTTTCCGGACATCGAGTGATTGCAGCACTGCACGGACATCGCGTTGCCTGATATGGATATCAGGCATCGCGTGGTCACTGTCGGGTAGTGTTGGTGGCTGCGTACCACAATCATCGATTCGGGAGTTGGCCGCAAAGAGATTAGCCAGCAGATTTGCCTTCTCTTGCGGCTCATGGGCCAGGGATCCATCAGGGTTACACAGCGGAGGCAGCGAAGGCTGACAGAAGTTGGCTTGCACGGCTTTAGCCAGTCGCCAGTAGCCACGGCTTCCCGTGGGATGCATCACTAGCTCTTGACCAAGCCGCGCTATGCGCAGGGCATCCGCTCTGACGTAGGCCCTTCTACAGACCTTTGTGGCTCTGTTGTACGCCGCCTTGAAGTGGCCCAGATTGGGATGGCGCGTGGCGCGCGCCCTTACCCAAGCGCGGTACGCAGACTGTTTTTGTTCAACAGCTTCCGCGCACTCGCGCCCGAACCAAGGGCGCACCCCGCGGTCACCGGTGACATCGGTGTATGAGATATAGTATTCCATACCCAGACCGATCTCACCGGCGACAGCAGTAGCACAATCCGATGGGTTCTTACCTTCAAAGCAGCGCTCAACCCACGGGATGGACGCAAAATAGTCACGAAGTCCATCCCAGTCCGCTGACGAGTAGTGCCAGAGACGCCGCTTCCCCTGCACGGGTCGTGGGGGCGCTATAATAGGCACCGTGGAACAGACCAGGCAGTGGTCGGAGTTTCCTAAAGCGGCTCGCACCGATACACTGTACCGGTCCGGATCACTCGTCAGCAGAAGGTCTAGCAGAGAAGGTGTTAGGCCCGACCTTCTTGGTATCCTAGTGACCTCGTGCACCAATTGGGTCAGGCCGTGCGCCAGAGCAAATGCGTGGGCGGCTCTTCCCGCATGGTCTGTTTTGGAGGAGCCCAACCAGATCTCGTGGTGGGCGTAAAAATCCCCCAAAAATACCATTTCGGCATTCGGAAATCGCTCCTGCGCATCATCTGCCGCCTGACTCAGATATTCAAAGAGTCGAGTTGTCTCAGCATCTCCTGTATGGTAACGGTAGAGGCACACATAGATCTGACTCGTAGGGCCATGGTCTACGTGTACCCAAAGGACGGAGAAGGATGGATCCTCTAGGCAGCGCAAACGGCGACAGCAAACATCCGCCCTAACAAACACACACACCCCGGCTTTTGCACGAAAACTTTCCTCAAGAACATAGCCAGGGTAGAGCAAGTAGGTCGTGTCGTCAGGGCGGTGTATTTGCGTCTCCGTTAGAAAAAACATGGCAGATTTCGCCGTCTCTAGGTGTTGGTGGACGGCGTTGAGGTTTGCATGGAGCCCACAGATGTTAGTGGACTCCACCTCAAATAGCAAGCTTTTGGGAGTGTGACGAGCCGCTGTGTTGCCTATTTCTCTGAATTGCGCTGCCATGAGTTTGGGTGGGAGAAGGCGTGAAAAAAGAGGTGATTGCCGCCGCAGCACCGTGTGACAAAGCGCGGGATATTGGTTTTATCTATGAATGTGAGGCATGGTGAGAGCCGACGCGCCGAACGGAAGGGCCCCCGTACCCCCCCGAGTATGGTCGCCGGGCTCCCAAATCCGGTCACCAACCGGCACGACGAACCATATCGGGATTATGCGCGGCCTGGTGAGGCAGCCTCCCAAGGTGGTTAACCCCAGTTGGGCCCCTGTACTATACCGCGGGCGGCCAGCGGCACCACCGTTTCTACAGGTCTCCCTGTTCGGCGCATCGCCCCGCGCCATCCCCACTAGACTACGCCAAGACCCACTGGTCCCACTAGTGCTGCGACAACCACCACCTCTGCCCGGCTATGCACTTGCTGACCCCTGAACACAATCCAACCGAGATTGAATTGCTATGGAGGGTTTTTCGCAATAGTGCACGGTGGTACCTACCCGGTCGAAACTTGAGACAAATTTGTGCCACCAAGTTTCTACCACCAGTACCACCACTTTTTAGGGTTCGGTATCCAAAACGCAACCAAAATGACCCACTGGAGTTATGCATGGCATGTTGTAATGTAACCGATTACCGACAATGCGCTATACTATTTTTGTCGCCAGCTCTGCTGTTAATTCCGTTTGTCTGTCGACAAGTACGTAACATTGTCATTACTAGAGTATTAAGAATGTATGAGAGTGCTTATGGAAGGTTATTGTCACTGTCTTACAGTGATATACTGGTGATTTTATTTATACTTTCATACAAACAATCTGGAATCTGGCAGTACTATTTCGGGGGATTTGATTCTTATGATTAACATTACCGATTGACATCATAAAAATATATTACGTTCTTTTTCTTCATTTTAGTAGGTTTGATTACCGGGTGTGGTAAGCAAATGTTCGAAAATCAATGAAAGCACTTTTGTTTCTTTTTAAAGCTAAAAAAATGTTTCCTTTGAGTGAAATTCGCTATCTCCTGCATTTAGAGTACTTGCCCTTCAGGTAAGGTCGAAATCTTACTGCCTGTATATTATGTGTCTATGTATAATATTGTTTATATTTAGTGTTTAAGTAGCTGTGTTATAAACTAATATCAATAAGCTGTAATATTAACAAGCTAATAACGAAGCGTGTTTGCACTTCATTAACATATTAAGTGCATTTGTACGACGAGTTGCATCGAACATTTAAATTGAATCCCATTATTAAATCTATAAAATTGTGTCGACAGAATAAGTTCGTAAAAGAAGACCGAAGATCTTGATCTTTTTTTATACCACCTAGGTGGCCCACCTGATGGAGCGGTGACCATAGCCTATGGACGTATGCAGCACTAAGGGTATTACACTCGTGCTGCCGACCTTGAAGAAACCTCCTAATGCCCACATATTCTTGTAACGATCACGTTGCAATAGGTCTTCTCTTTCTCCTCTCCTCCAACTGCAAGTTCGTATACTCCGTGTTGTGAATGAAAGGCAAGTTGACAAGTTTACCGTACTCCGTAATTGATACATTAGTAACCGGTGGTAGAAAGTAGGATGGTGAAACAAGAATTGTGACCGGAAATAATTTAATGTAGTACCTATATAGGTACATAACAAAATTTACTGAAGAATACATATTTACCTTTTCTTTTTAACATACTTCCAAGTTGAACAACAGATTTGAAATGTTTTGGACCAAACAGTTCAATCATCGAACGACTAGTACGACAGGATGGGATAAGACAGACATACAGCAGGCGAGATGTGCGTGTACATATATTTTATCTAAAAGTGGACCGGGAACTTTGCGACTCCACACATTGTTAGTATTCAACTATTCTTGGGCGAATTCGGTCTATTAACACCCGCAGGGCCCACAAAGAATTTGTCAATACAAGTAAAAATAAAATTGTTTCTACAGAGGAGTAAGATGGATTCACTCCGGACTCTAAAATAAAATCTTCTGATATAATCGGTGTCCCGGCGAAGATGACGTTGTTTGTACTCTCTCGTTATGGCTCTTTCAGACATAACATAACATAACATAAACTCACGCCTATATCCCCGAAATGGTAGGCAGAGGCTAGCTTCTTGCTAGCGCACCTACATTTCGCCAGTTTATGTTTAGGTCCCAATGTAATAGGTGGTGAGCCTATTGCCATTAACCGGGCACTTATTAACCTGCGATAAATACACACATTACTTCGAAAAGCCATTGGTGTGTGCCATTGTAAAACCCGGGATCGAACTAGAGACCTCGTCTCAGCAGTTCATTACACATACCACTAGCCTACCGCGGACTCTTTCAGCTAACCAAATAGTTAATGTCGCTCCTAACACAAGCAAATATAGTATATGATATAGTAGGTGGAGTTCAAATCAAATTCCTCTAAAACGTTCCAAATAATATATTTTCGTTAAAAGTAATTATGATGTCACGTTACAATTGTCAAACATCGATATTTGGCGAAGGACTTTTCAGCTGAAGTCATTATTTCCATTATCTACCACCAACCATTGCGCCAACCACCACCATAGTTCCACCCACTGGGTCTGCCGCTCCAACCGCTACCTCCGTATCGCCATCCACTCGGGTAGCCACTCCAGCCGCTACTGCCAGACCATCCTTGGCCACCGTTCCATCCATTGCTCCATCCGGAGGGGTAGCTCCAGCCTCCGACGTAGCCGGCAGAAGCAACTGCCACCAACACAGCAAGGGAGACGATTGTGATCTGGAAGTTAGTTATCAAATATGAAATTCTGATAAGTTTCTGGTTATATTCAGACCATCGGCTAGGAGTGCAAATGATATACCGCCGGCGACTTTACCAGCTTTACCTCCGGCAATCTACGACCCTCAGACGGCTTGCGTTTTTATCAGTTCAAGTCGGGCCGGGAGTCGGAGAGAGGAGGGCGGAGTATAACCGTGGGGATTTTTCATACGATAAAAAATTCAGTCCTTAATTTGACTGCACTCGATTGGATTGCAAGGAGATGAGTTGAAGTTCAAAAAACACACGGCTCTCCATTTTGAATGCTAACGATCCTAAAATAGTGGCCTTTAACGGATCAATCCTTTTTCACGCCTCGCTTAAAGAACCCTAGATTGTATGAAGTAGGAAACACATGTGAAGCTAGAGCTGCAGGTTACAGCTATTGTACTTTACCTTTGTGACATCTATAATGTCACAAAGGTAAAATCAAATTGACATTACGATAGTGCATTTTATGTAAACGACTCGTGCGGTTTGTTCCGAACATCGGCTCACCGCATCCTATAGGTGTTGTAATAAGTGGTTGTGGATGTGAACTAGGTGATGCCTACGGTGATTCACTGCTTGTTTGGCAATGGGAGTGGCCGCCAGTTTGTGTCGTCCGTCCATCCGTTACGGGTATGTATGTGAATGGGGATTTGTTTACAACTTCGTATTGTTTGTGAAAATTGCAGGTCGTTACGATGTGCTGTTATATAATTAAGGTCTGGTATTGGTTCTGTTCGCGCTTTGTTTGCTTTTACGACATGTCGTGGTCAAGGTACGAAGTGCGGATTAGGAAGAGTATCTAGCACAAGTTAATAAAGGAAACAGACAAAGAGATATTGATGATTCTATTTTTTTGTTTTGTACATCAATATCGCAACAACTGACAATTACGAAGGCAGGCTTTGAATCTAATAAACGCTAATGTCTTCTAATGTAACTTATGAGATTTAATGAGAGAGAAACTAACGGTACGTACTCCAATTCAAGAGATTTACTAGAAACTGCGGAAGAATTCTTACATCCTATCTGACTCCATGGTATGATGATCAGATCTACTCGGTCGTATTAAATTACCAAACATAATATAGGTATTGTCACCCAAATGTCACATTTATATTACCGTAATGTTATGCTATCGTAATTTTAATGTTTTCTCTGAGTCTTTTTTCTAATTTGGTTGATTTTTTCCATAATTTCCATTTCGGTTATTGTATGATATGACTATAAAAAGTTAATAAAATACTGACTTCCATGATTTATTTATCTACATAGTTAGATGTTGAAACTAATGAATGTAACTGCAACGTCGGGAATAGTATCAATATAAAAATACCGGATAAAAGCGTGTCCAAACAGGTCCGGCAATAGTGGGGTAATCCCCTATGGTTGCGCCATACATCCTGCGACCTATGATAATATACAACCGAAGCTTGCGACGCACGCGCCGGCTACTCGCACGTAGGCGAATTTTAATGACCAGTCACTTACCAGGTGTGAGATCACTTGTATCTGAAGTGAGCTGATCGTTAATTTTATTGCAAGACGCAATTCCGCAATATCAATATACAAGTCTAACTCTAGACCTGTGCCCTTTCATATTTTATAAAGCATCTATGCTCGATGGCATTGATGTGTACAGGGCGCAACCAACATCCTGGAGGTCCATGGTAACTTCATGTCTGTGCACTTGTTAAAGGCTCTGGCGTAGGTTTTTCTCAATGTTTGAGAGGTCAGAGGGCAATCGTACCCGCAACAATACGCGGACCTCATGGGAATGGGCGACGATGAGTGATGTTTCCAATGATAATGATAACACTGTTAGATTGTTTTGGTAATAAATATTTTTTGATTATTTCTATTCCTTTAATTTAAACGTGTTAAATTGAATTGAATTTTAACGTGAAGTAGCTGTGTCTACATATTGGAGATGTTTATTTTAATTCTTGTCTGTTTGTCCACAATGAACGTAAAACTACTGAACATTTTGTTAAAATTTTTTGAACAGACACAACATTATTCTTTATTTTATTGCAATTGGTTGAGTAGAACATGAGCTATTATGAGTGCAAGTGCAGTTGAGATAACCGAGGTCCAAGTGGGTGGAGCTGCAGACATCAGTTAGTATTTAATAAGGAGCTATTTGTGTTAATTATTTTTGATACTGTTCATAATCATACTATTCAAAAGAAATGCCCTACGGAACTGCACCGCAGTAGTTCGCATTGTGACATCTGGTACTGAAGCTAGTTCATGCAGGAGTTTGTGGTGGTGTAGAATTCGGTAAAACCATTGCCTGGCTACTGTGGGGTACCAAATCAAAATAGGTTGCAGTGCTTAAGACCCTGATAGATATAGGTGTGTAGGTAGGATGGGATAAACTACCCAGATTGAGTTGGGAAAAGGCTCAGAGAATGTTGATGATGAAGTTTTTAAAAACCGATTACATAACATAAATACCGCCTTTATCCCCGTAGGCAGAGGTGCTAGCACCCACGTTTCTCCAGTTTATGTTTAGGTCCCAATGTAGTAGGTGGCGAGCCTATTGCCATTAACCGGGCACTTATGAACCTGCGATAAATACACACATAACTTCGAAAAGCATCGAAAAGTCATTGGTGTGTGCCATAGTGAAACCTGCAATCGAACCCGAGACCTCCTCAGCAGTCCATTACCCATACCGACCCAAACCGATTATGTATGCAATTTGGAATATTCCCTGGAGCAGAAATTTAAAAATAGTTAATTTACAAATGTTGGTATATTATTGACAAAAATCACACTTGAATAAATCCTTTCGTATTTACTTCAATTGGACTATTTGAGCTTTATATTTATCTAGGACATGCCAACTTGACTTCACCTCGCCTGATGGTAAGCTAAAGGTAAAGTCTCAAGGAAGAGGGTCACCATTACAGACACTAAGTAATGTTACAATGGTGGCACTCGGCTTGGCGGCCTCACCAGATGCTTTTTAGCTACAGAAATCTAGGCAATAGATACAATCATATAATTTTCGTGTCTTTGCTAAATTAGATTGATATTTAAGCGTCGGTAGCTCAGTGGTTAAGGAGTTGGCCTTACGATCGAAAGGTCCCGAGTTCGAATCATGGCATTACACTGCCGACGTGAACCCACTCCTAACACAAGCAATTTAGCTTAGCTGGAGGGGTTAGAGGGAATATTAGTAATTTCGGTTCTAATATTCTTAATTGAAGAAAAAATTAAGAAAAGTTAAAAAGTTAAATCGAAATTATCATAGAACCAATATTTCTAAATTCTAGATTAAAATGAGTTGGTTTTGCATCCGCAATTTCAGTACGTATGCCAGTAATTGTTAGTTCAATATGTAGGTATTCTTCAACAGATTGTGTTAGTCGTAGGTGTTAATTATTAATGAATAACAACAATAAACACTTACTACGAGCTTCATGTTTAAGTCCAAGTGAGGAGAACACTGCACTGCATGCAGAGAGGTGCATCCTCCACCTTATATACGAGCAGCACTCCCTTGGAGACGAGCGCACGTCACAGAGTGGTTCGCATTGTGCAGCGCAGCAGTGCAACCTGTTGTACAGCTGCATATTCTTGCGACATGTCCATCAATTATTTTAGACTGTTGCAAAGGACGTCATCTAACTGGGAACACTGATGAGTTTATTATTATGATATGTACCTATCTTCTTTTGTATACGCCGAGCATTCGATGTCCTAAACAAAAGTGGCGATGTACGCTCGACGAGTCCTTATCTATCGCAATAATTTTGATGTGCTGAATTAATAGAGGGTCGCTCATTACAATATTAACCAGCTTGTCATGATAACATACCCATTTTTGGAGTTTTGATTTTAGATTGTTTTTGTGACATTTAAGAATGAATTGGTGCCTTCAACTCTCTGTAATATCTGCTCAATCGATTATTGTATCACAATAACAATAATTTATGAAAACTTCCGTTTTTTGGCTCCGTTTTACACAGACAATAGTATTTTTATGTTCCTATATTGCTAACAAGTAGTACTTTTTTTTAATATCACTTAGGTGGCAGACAAGCGCACGGGCCGCCTGATGGAAAGTGGTTACTGTGGCCTATGGACGTGTGTAACACCAGAGAAGCCACACTCGCGCTGCCGACCCTGTAAACACAGAGTTTCTGTACCGTCAGTACTATAAAAAGAGAAGGAATAGGAATAAAAAATTGTTGCGCTAATACTTCTGAGGGCTATTTTACTACTTATAGTGAAGTTGTTTTATTACTAGCCCAACAATTCACCAGAAAGCAATCTGGAATATTCTTTAATTCTTTATTGTACACAGGAAAATAATACAACAACAGGCAATCACAAATACTTTTTGGTGTATTTGTGATTGGATGTGAAATATTCTTTTTTTATCGCGCAAAATATTCCCACGGATACCCGCCGGAGTAGTTGGGGGAGGCTACGGATTTGAACGCGTGCTGTCTGAGGGTTGCAGGTTGCCGAAGGTGAAGTTGCCGAAGGCATATCCGTCGCAACCCGACCGATAATCTGGAATACTCTCAGTAGCCTAAATTGTGTATGTAGGGAGGACAAACGTAGCCATAAATCCTGTTTACAAATCGACTGGCCGCAAGATTTTACAGAGCGCTCGGCGATTCTAAAACTTGTATTTACAAGATATTGCACCTAGTTAGCGGTAAATAAGTGCTTGTTAATGGTACCTACTTCATAATAAAAATGACATAAATCATATTTGAGCATTATGTTATAACTAACTTTAATTGCTTGGGATCAACTAAAGGCACACACATTGTGCAAATTCACAGTAGAAGTGAAGAAGTACAAACACGCATAAGCAGCTTTCGATTGAGAGGTTTCAGCTTCGAATCCTGTCCATTACGGACACACACGCCACATTGATTGTTTCCATAAAGAAAATAGACCGTTTCCGGTGACATTGCCACTGGGATATTTTTAGCACTCCGACTGGCCCAAGTCTGTTATGTCTTCTGGAAGGAAACCCCCCTCCTATTGTATTTTTAGAAAATTAAACTACTCCTAATTGATTCATTTATTCACATCATACAATTATATATTGATTTGTTACGTGTCATTGCCCAGAGTTGGAGCTTGGAGCACATTGGAGCCGAGTTGGCCACTTGACAGGCCAGATGCCTCAACTATGCCGTCTGTTCATTGGTCTTACTCACCTGTAAACTGATAGCACATCTATAATATAGCCACATAACCATAACGCAAAATAATGAGTTTATTTAAATTTTGAATAATAATAAAAAATAAATAATAAATATTTCATAACATTCACAGCGCTATTTTGACCCATAGTACGCATAGCTTAGAATCGAGAATGCGGAGAAACATACTTATATACTATTTTTTTTATATGTATTATCTAGGACAAGTCAACTTGACTTCACCTCGCCTGATGGTAAGCTAAAGGCAAAATCTCAGGAAAGAGGGTCACCATTACAGACACTAAGCAATGTTACAATGATGGCACTCAGCTTGGCGGCCTCATCAGATGCTTTTTCACGCCCCGCTTAAAGGACCCGGGACTGTAGGAAGAAGGAAACACGTGTCCTGGTAATGAATTCCAGATCTTGGTGGTGCGGCAAAGAAAAGAGTCTCCGAACCGCTTGATTCTGGCTCGAATATTCTGCACAGTGTGAGGGTGCCATCTAAGCCCTGCACGTGTTGTCCTATGTAGGGAAGGAGTAAATACATACATATTATACATACATAGAAACACAGAGACCAATGCAAATATACTATACATATTTATGCATACAATCTTTGCAATGAGCGAGAATCGAACCCACGCCTCCTGCGTAGCAGTCGAACGTTCTACCGCTACGCCACAGAGAGGTTCAAATATGGAAATATAAAGAAAGATAAATAATCAATGTAATCGTCATGTTTATAATAAAATTCAAGATATTTTATTTGCTTTAGTTTTTTTTGGGTTTCGTACCCAAAGGGTACAAAACGGAATCTTATTACTGAGACTCCGTGGCCCATCCGTCCGCCTGTAACCGGGCTGTACGTCATGAACCGTGTTAGTTATTTTACTAAGAGTACTAGCAATATTAAATTGAAATCACTCATCATCCTCACTGCTATTTCCTCTCCTGGTCATGTTACCTAACAATCCTCAAATTAGCATGTTGGAACCCAAAGCCCTTATTTATCGTGTAAAGAAACCCCACGGACTCCCCTCCCCCACCCCCTGCCAGTGAAGTAGGATTTGTCAGACTTAAACCAACTGAACCCACGCCATCTGAGGGTAGTCGTATTTTTATGCCACTAAGTTTGCAGACATGCACGCGGGCCTACCTGGTGGAACATGGTTATCGTGGCTAATAAACCAGGGCATCACACTCGTGTTATCGACCCCATAAGAACCTCCTTGAAAAGCCCCAGTTTTTATTCGCTTGGGAAGTTGACCACGGCAGGGAGTTCATTCCATAGATAACGCGTACGGGGGATGAAGTTGCCGAAGGTTAGACAAGGAGGACAAGAGGCTCCACCCGTCACCCCAAGGCCCGGGCTCGTGGGCGACGAAGGTCATTCGGCGACCTCCAACGCTCGAATAGCCCCCACTTACCGTGGGCTGCGCGGTTGGCGAGTCTCCTCCGTTCCTACTCCGCTGCCCACATCACGAGCATTACTTAAGCAGGCTGCGGCAGCCCATTCGTCTGCGCAGTGAAACCTGAGGTTTGCAACTCCTTTTTGCTTTTTTCTTTTATCCGCTAGCGACCTTCCAACCCTGAAAGGAAAACTTGTGCCAGAGCTTCCTCCGTTTTAGCAGGCGCGTCGCCTTTCGGGTAAGGTTGGCATGGGTCTCATGGCTCCTGGATGTAGGTGAGGCCCTTTACCACCCACCCCAGTACATTCACATACATATTTCGGTTTTTTTATTTACCACTTCTGTGGCTCTAAGATCGCGAGATTCCCGCCAAGAGGTGTCATACATGACGACTAAGGGATAGGGCTGTTTAACGTCAGTCAGATATACAACTCAGACTCAGCCTCACATGCATAACTCGTGTCAACAACAGTGCCCGAAAATACATATATAAAAATACAGTAATCGGTGATATCTGGGTGTTAATTCACCTCTGCCTAACTCTTCGAGGATAAAGGTGTTATTATATGTATGTAGGTGGCAGACTAGCACGCGTCCCACCTAATGGAAAGTGGTTACCGTGACCTATAGACGTGTGGTATACCAGGGGCATTACAGTCGCTCTGCCCGGTATGAACCCTTCTAGATGAACCCCATATTGTAGTCACTTAGAAAAACCACAGCAGGAAGTTCATTCCACAGCTTGAGCGTCAGTGGGATGAAGTACCTTTCATACCTAATTGTGCGCACTGTTTCCGGTCGCAACGTGTAGTTGGCAACAGGGCACTCCCGGTGGGACGGACGCGTCCTCGAGTAAACATGCTTATTACCGATTGCGATGGTGATTAGTGATTTATTGCGCACCTTGAGTGTTAAGAACTAAATGAGCTCGTTTATTTGTGTTGCGGGTAAACTTCGAATCTGGGACCAAACACGAGTTTCTTCTTCTGTCGGTTGGTATATAATTTTGTCATATTTTGTTTACCCAGTGTAGGTATTATAAGATTGCAATCAGTTGAAGTTTTGCATTGTAGATTTTTAATATTTGGATTTGCGAAATTAACGTATTTCGACCAAATAAAAAAAAAATCTAGTCTGTTTGTTTATGTGTTCGCGATGGTGGCAAAGACTAGTGAACGATATTTTTATTAGCAATGTCTTGATTAGACTTACACATTGCTGTATGTTTGATGGTAATTAGTAGAGCAAAACGAGACATAGACCAAAATCGTCAGATAATCGACATCAACGCGGGCGGAGTCGCGAGTATCTGTTTATATATAAATAAGCTAATTGCTTATTTATGGTTTTTTTTATCTAATTGTAATTTTAAAATTTTAAAAGGGTAGACTTTTAGCCAAACAGATCAATCCCTTTTGCGCATATAGACATGTTTTGGTAGAGAACTCATAGGACCGCAAAAACAATTAAGAATTAAGATTCTATTTTCAATGTTTTGAATATCTTATTCCTGTATAATAAAATGGTCTAAAGTTTTTTCCTTTTTTACTATTTTTTTATTTGCACCGCATCATCTATATCGTCAGTGTCAGCGCAAGTATAAATTATCTGACACTCATTTATTACAAAAACGAGTCCGTTGAACCGCCGCTGTCGATCGCCAATCGATGCCCACTCGCGTTATTATAATTAACTAGCGAACAGGGTCCCGGGTTCGTCCGGATGTAAATTGGGAAAAAAATCGGAGACCCTATTGATGTATTATAAATTATAGAAATGGTCGCCGAAAGATCGCGAGTTCGAATCCCGCCTGAAACAATTCATTTGTTTCTATATCTTAATCGATTTGAATAGTTTACCATAATTTTATTGTTTAGATTTGTTGTCCACACTCGATGTCATGTAGTCCAGCTATATTGATGACTATGAGCAGAAGTGGTGTAGCAGTAGATCTACTATTTATACTGTTGATTGATGGCACTTGGTGGAATTAGTTGTTAAACATATTGAGAACACACTTGTACTTTTCCACAGTGTTTTTTTTTTGTTAATAGACCTGACTGGTTTCACCTTACGGCATTCTTTACAAAACATAAGAAGGTCTAATAACAAATAAAAATACTTTGGCAAAAGTACAAGTGCGTTCTCGTGTTGAAGAACTACTTGCAGCGGAGTAAAGTAACTATTGAAAAGAATAAAAATAAAATTCAGAATGACATCCCTGCTATTATTGATATTATTTTAAACGATAGAGTTATTGCGATCTGAGAAAATATTACTGTAAAGGTTGACAAAATTGACCTAAAGCCATGGAGTGAAGATCGCGGATCGGCAAATAGCCGGCGGAACGTTCCATATTGCGATGGAACTATTAAGTGAACTGGAACATACTTTGGCGGTGACCTATTCTTGCCTGAATCCCTGTAGGATGTAAAAATACAAAATATCTAAGTACCATGGGGACGAACCTGACGAGTAGGCATTGTATTTCCGGGAATTTATTCAATGTACTTACAGTTTTTTATTTGCGTAGATACATTGATTGATTACAATTTGCTGATGTAACGTTGGCAATTACAGCCTGTTGAACTTCCTTTACTTGTAAGCACTTGGTATGGTAGTTGTCCAAGATACCCAATAATCATTATACATTGTTTGAGTGTGAGTGTGAGTGTGAGTGGTATAACACATATCTTAGACCTAGATCGCGAGACAAAACAGGTCCGTGTGCGCGCTGATTGTTTTGTACATCAATGCTTGGTGATTATGAGCTCATCCCGCAGTAGCACCACGTGCTGTCGACAAAAGACACTCACGAAACGTCTACTGCGCGTGTAGACCTCTGGGATGGCTCGGCGAAATACCCACTAGATGCTCTCGACAGGTTGTAGCGACGCGCGGTCAGTATTATTGGGAATCCTCGAACCTTTGCAGATGCGTAGAGATATTGCTTCCTTGGCTGTATTTCACCGTCTCTGCGATGGTGAGTGTTCTGATGAGCTCTTTCTACAAATCCTTCCCTCGCCTTTCCTACACAGGGCAACACGTGCAGGGATGTTAGATGTCATCCTCACACTGTACACAATATACGAGCAAGAACCAGGCGGTTCGGAGACTCTTTTTATTGCCGCACCACCAAGACCTAGAATTCATTAATAGCTCACGTGTTTCCTTCTTCCGACAGTCCCGGGTCCTAAAAAAGCAAATGGGGCGTGAAAAATCATCTGATGAGGCCGCCAAGCTGAGTACCACCATTGTAACATAATTTGTGTCTATAATGGTGACCCTCCTTCATGAGACTTTGCCTTTAGCTTACCATCAGGCGAGGTAAAGTTAAGGCGTGTTTTGAATAAAAAAAAACACATTTTATCTAGATATATGTCCCGAGTATACATACCTCTTAGAATAAAAAACATTGATAGAACAGTGACATTATCACTGTTATAAGTGTTATAACAGTGATAATATCACGACAGGTCGAGGTTCAACACAATTGTGTGGCGAAACTTGACTTAGTTGGGCAAAGTCGCCTGTAGAACCTACCTACCTTTAAACTGTATCGATCGACAATCGTAAAGTTCAGCGAAATTAAAGTACAATTTAATGTTATTAACGTCAGTTACACACAATGCACGCCGCGCTAATTGTGCGTTGATTGCTTTACGATCGCTGCACAGACGATATTTTGTGTACCGTTTTACATACGTAATGTGTGCCCGGCTGAAGCCATGACCTCTTTACGAAATTGTAAATATATGAATAATATAATTCTGTATAATATTACCTTTAATACATTTCACATTTGTGTGATGTATGAAGTATAAGAGGAAAAGCGGACTTCAGACTCAGAGGTGAATGAAAACGAGACTAACGCGAAAATGCCAGACGGAAGTTGCCTGGAAGAAATCGCTTCCATCGATAAGGCCACCCATTGTACATTAAACTATATGCATGCTACCAATTTCTACTGTAATCTATTGGTGTACAATCAATAATTATCTATCTATCTATTCAAGATGACGTAGATGTGACGCGTGATCATGAAATTTCGTCAGCTATATTTTCGGTTTCACATTTTATTAACGCACCGCTCCCGATAGGCAGGGAATTTATCCTCACACATTACGACTTGAGACGGTGCGCACTGTGCGGCATGAAAGAAACTTCATTCCACGCACTATCAAGCTGTGGAATGACCTCCCTGCTGCGGTTTTCCCAAGCGCCTGCAATCGGAAACAGAAGGTTTCTTCATGGTCGGCAGCGCGCGTGTAACGCCCATGGTGTTGCATACGTCCATAGCCCACGGTAACCACTTCCCATCGGGTGGGCCGTGTGCTTGTCTCCCACCTAAGTGATACAATAAAGGTTGGTATAATATTGACATTGTCATATGCAAATGACTTTTTCCGATACACTCAACCGCAAATAAACATGGTAAATATACCGTTTACTTTTCTAACACCGATGTTCTTGTTTTACTTCTTAGTGAAGCAGATCACGTCCATGTAATTAATATTGATGTGATCTTATTTACATGAGATGGGTTCTAATCTATTCTTAAGTGAATGGAATATTGATGAGACATACTTAATTACACTCTCGAGCGAAGGTTTGGTCATACTTTGATCTTGTTACTGTGTTGTCTGCATATTTCCTTCTTCCTTCAGTCCCGGGTCTTTTAAGCGACGCGCGTATCATGAGGCGTCAAGCTGAGTGTCTCCATTTTAACCTGATACGTTTATGTAACTTTAGATTGATTTCATATTTAATGATCAGTGTGAGCGCTTTCAATGAGTGATGCAGGACAGAACAGTTCAAGTTCGCTTTCATTTCGCTAGATGGCGCTGACAATTTTTGTCTCGACGCACTTGTATTAGTTCGAAGTTCCAATATCTAATAAAATAGTAGTAAGACAAGTGTTTAAAATCATTTACGATTAGACACAGATACAATCCATAATCCATATATTGCACAGTTCATAGATCATGTAATCATATATTATCTTAATCGATATTATTGAAGGAATATCCCCCTTGTATATTGTATTAGATCTATAAGCTGTATTCATTGCTTCAAAGGTCACTTGTAACTAATTGTAGAATGATTAAATGTACCTACATACCTTTTATAATCTGTTAAGTATCTACTAACACAGCAAATTTTTTTGCTAGTTTGTTCGTTGGCCCAGATTATATGACCTTTAAATGTTCATGAGCTATTAAATTTATGATGGAGCCGTGATGGACACCACAGATAAACGAATTAATTTCTAAACAAGTGTAAGACCCTTTCGCAACTAGTGTTGTTGTGATGTTATCGGGCAGTGATGTGCCTTGATGCCCCATAAACTTTATGGTCACTACCAGTCACCATGTCGCTACACAGTTCAGAATTCTTTTGTGTCAGGTAGATGATTGAATATGTCAAACAAAAATCATTAGATCCCGATGTCAAGGAATACAATCTATTTATTTTCTTATTATTTAAATACAACTTAGGTGACAGAAAACCACACGGCCCTCCTGATGGAACGTGGTTACCGTGGCGTATGGACGTCTGCAACTTCAGGGGTCACACGTGTACTTCCTACAGAAAAACCAAAATAGGGAGATCATTACGGAATTTCAAATTCTTGTCATCCCAAACTGACTATTATAAATTATTGGCAGTTGATCTGCTATTCTACAACCTGCTGTTTAGTAGATGAGGCTTTTGCACTGGCTTTAATCTTAATATAATTATGTTGGGAGGCCAGAGGGCAGCCGCTCTCATAAAAGATGAGTCAAATCGCAAATAGGAAGAAGAGTAAACGCAACGCACCCGGGCTACGGGGTGACAGCCTCGGATGCCACAGGTAAAACCATTAAAATAATGATGCTGATGATATGATATGATTATATTATACATACACCAGGAATAGATTACACGTGCGTGCGTGTCAAGAATTTCCAGACTGCCCGTTTGGGAATTCTTCACCAGCACATCCTATTATAGTCCCGAGTCCTTTAAGCGGGTGTAAAAAGCATCTGATGAGGTAGTCGAGCTGAGGGCCACCATTGTAACATTGTTGGCGTGTATTAAGGTGACCTTCAACTGTAGAAAATAAGCATTAAAAATTTGAAGTCGTCTGAATCACAGCAAATTTTGGGTACAGAATAGTGAACGAACAGTCAATGACAAAAGTTACTTAAGACAATTTTTTTTCCAAACTACATTATTCATGAATAGTTAAAATATAGCTGATTAATATAAATATGAATTATACAGGTTCCTACTTACCTAAGATACCTAAATGTGACGTACATAATCTTATCACGAGAAGCAAGAATAACTAGTATGCAATATATGCAGCTGTATAAAAATATTTAATAAAATGCCTCAAGATTTGATTAAAATTCCAACAAATAAATTTAAAATAGAAGTGAAATGAACTTTAATGAATAAAGGTTACTATAAAGTAGATGAGTATCTTGATGATGTAAATGTGTGGTCAACATATGCTTGCTTGCTCGCACAAAATAAATTGTAAACTAGAGCAAATTTAAAAAAAGATAATCTAGTTCTAATATAGTTCTCTGAGTTTCTTGCTGGTATCTTCTCAGTAGAACTAACCTACCGAACCAGTGAAATAATAATTTTTCAATGGTTTATTTTTACATAATTTAATATTTTTATATTATTTCTTGACATAATTGTAAAATTTTGACGTTCATATGTGCTCTTTGTGTTTGTGCCTAAACTATAATAATAATAATAATAATATTTCTTTATTCAGAACAGTGATACAGTGAGTGGCCAGCTGCTTTCCTAGATAGACTACAAGTAGCCTGTGTTAAGGATAAGCAGATAAACTGAATAAATGAAATTGATTCTTTGATTCTAAGTAGGTAATTTAATTTCAGCCTAGGTACTTACCTACAACTAGGTACTTATACACTTGTATAAGTAGTTTCATGATACGAGAAAGTTACTATATTTCATGTTTTGTTCATCAGTTTAGTTAATAAAAGGTTTAAGTTAACTCATAGTTATCAAAATAAATTAAAATTTGCCTAACAACTTTTGGTGTTGACTGTACACGTCTTATTTCCTAAGGAACCATTACGTGTCCACACATCCTCCGGTGGGAAAATTGCTTCACCTAACTGGTGTAATGTCCTCCAAATATATCTCACGTACTTCACAAAAGTAATGCCGACTCCTAAACGCGATGTTGTCACTTCTGGCCACTCCTTGTATGTATCATTTTGGTCGTGTCTACTGAGACGTCATTGAGGAGGTCCTTGCGCAACCCGACACGTTTTTAAGCAAATATATAAATATTCATAAGTACACAGTAGTGTAGCGAGGTGAGGTTGTGCAATAGATCCTGTCGACCCGAGCCTGAGACCCAGCCGCCTCACTGCTGTCAATGACCGTTTTGTCGTAGTTCACGAATATAGACCGATGTTGTCGTTAGGTCGCGAGCTATCTTGTGAATGTGGTTTTATGAATACATTACAGAACTATCCTTAGTTTAATAGTTAGCTCGAATAGTTTAATTTACTACCAAATTTATGGAAAACTATTCTAAGTAATAATTAGAATTTTAGCAGCCTTGAGTTATCCCGCGAAGGAATGTGATGTCCAGTAGCCAGTAGGTATGGGTGCCCAAACCTGCTGGGGTGCAGTTTTATTTCTCACCGTAGTTGATGTTAGAAATATCATTACCATTAGTTTGCATAGCGTTTCATTTAAATGACAAATACTTGTGACGGAGATAAGAAGATGAATCCATATGATGCTTGTACCACAGGATCGGGGTAGTCCCCCTAGTCACTTAGTGCACTAGTAGTACGCATGAGGAGCGTGAGATAATTTTCTCGTTCGTTGTTTTTTATTTATTTACACATATATGCCACTTAGGTGGCAGACAAGCACACGGCCCACCTGATGAGAAGTGGTTACCGTGGCCTATGGACTTGTTCAACACCAGGGGCATCACAATCGCGCTGACGTCCCTGAAGAAACCTCCTAATGCCCCTTTTTTTTTTTTTTTTTTTATACCACTAAGTTGGCAGACAAGCACACGGCCCACCTGATGGGAAGCGGTTACCGTGGCCTATGGACGTATGCAACACCAGGGGTGTCACACTCGTGCTGCCGACCATGAAGAAACCTTCTGATGCCCCTCTTGAAGAACCCCATATTGTAGGCGCTTGGGAAAACCGCAGCAGGGAGGTCATTCCACAGCTTGAGTGTGCGTGGGATGAAGTTTCTTTCATACCGCACAGTGCGCACCGTCTCAGGTCGCAATGTGTGGGGATGAATTCCCTGCCTATGGCGAGAGGTGCGATGATAGAATGTAGCTACGGGCATCATGTCAAACAATTCATCTGAGCACAAACCATTGTATAGGCGGTAGAACACACACAGTGAGGCAAAATCCCTCCTAAGGCTAAGAGGTTCCACACTACCTGTGAGTATGGGATTGTCAACCAGCCTCAATGCCCGTCTTTGCAACGAGTCGAAGGGGTCAAGCTGGTATGCAGGTGCTCCAGCAAAAAGGTGACAGCAGTACTCGATGTGAGGCCGGACCTGTGCCTTATAAAGAAGGAGTTGCTGCCCCGCAGTGAAGTACTGCTTCGCCCTGTTGAGCACTCCGAGTTTTCTTGATGCCAACTTAACCTTGTCCTGCAAATGACTTCGGTATTGGACGTCGCTGGAGATATCGACACCAAGGATCCCGATACTCGAGGAGATGGTAAGCGGTGTGCCCAGGAATTGCGGCGCTACAATGAATGGGGTTTTCTTAGCGGTGAATACACATACTTGTGTCTTAGTGGGGTTGAATTGGGCTAGGTTTAGTCGTCCCCAATCGGATACTCCAGAGAGAGTAGTCTCGATTTTAGACACAAGTTGTTCGCGACTCTTCTCCACCTCGGACTGAGGGATATTTGCACGGCCCGTGTAACACGTGTCCCCGGTACTGTCGTCCGCATAACAATGAATGGAGCCATCAGACAGCATGTCATTGATATGCAGCAGAAACAGCGTCGGAGACAACACGGAGCCTTGTGGGACACCAGCGTTTATGTTCATGAGGTCCGAGCAGCTGCCGTCGACGACAGCTTGGATGCTTCTGTTGGACAAAAAGCTGGCGATCCATTCGCAAAGTCCCTCGGGGAGTCCATAGTACGGCAACTTCGCAAGAAGACCTTTGTGCCAGATCCGATCGAAGGCCTTTGCTATATCGAGGCTGACCGCTAGTGCCTCACCCCGACTCTCGATGGCTTGCGACCACCGGTTTGTGAGATACACAAGAAGGTCACCGGTTGAGCGACGGTGGCGAAAGCCGTACTGTCGGTCGCTCAGTAGATCGTTTCCTTCAAGGTATCTCAGGAGCTGTGTATTAATGACACGCTCCATAACCTTCGAGAGTAGGGAGGTTATAGCGATAGGCCTGTAATTGGTCGGATCTGTCCTGTCACCTTTCTTAGGTACAGGGTGCACGAATGCGGTCTTCCACGAGGCTGGAACCTGCCGCGCGGAGTAGGAGAGTGCGAAAAGGCGTGTAAGTACAGGGCACAGCTCGGGGGCGCAGTGTTTAAGCACCATCGCCGGTATACCATCCGGCCCACTCGACTTCCGAACATCTAGGGACTTAAGCTCACACCGGACCGCCCGTTGCGTGATTTTAACTTCAGACATGGAAGCACCACAGCTGGGAATTATGGGTGGTTCGGCGTCCTCGTCGTTCATAGTCGAGTTTGACGCAAAGAGATTACCCAACAGATCGGCTTTCTCCTTAGCGCCATGGGCCAGACTACCATCGGATTTTTGCAGCGGTGGAAGGCAAGACTGGCAGAAGTTTCCCTCGGCAGCTTTGGCGAGCGACCAAAATGCACGACTGCCAGATGGGTAGCGCGCAAGCCGCTCGCCAATTCTGCCGATGAACTCAAACTTAGCCCTGGCCGTAGCTTTTTTACTAGACCTCGAGGCGGCATTCAACTTTCGCTTCACTTCAGTGATATTAGGATCTTTATTGGCAAGAGCCGTGGTCCAAGCCCTGTATGCAGATTGCTTGTGGTCTCTTGCTTCTCTGCAGGGCCTATTAAACCAAGGGCGTTTGCTCTCTCCTGTTGCGATCCAGCGGTTCGGAATATAGCATTCCATACCCGCTAGGATCGCATCAGCTACTGCTGTTGCACAGGAGCTGGGATCATTTGAAGTGAAGCAAAGCCGCCTCCACGGGTACGACGCGAAGAATTCTCGCAGTCCATCCCAGTCTGCCGACTTGTAGTGCCAGACATGCCACCATTGAGGTGGCCGCGGTGGTTCAGGCCACGTGAGAGTCACTTGCGCCCGAACGAGGCTGTGGTCCGAAGTACCAAGTGGTGCTTCCACAGTTACTGAGTATTCGTCCGGGCGTGAAGTCAGCAGAAGGTCCAGTATAGAGCTTCTATGGGTCTCTATTTCTGGTGTTCTAGTAATAGAATGCACCAGTTGAGAGAATCCGTAGGTCAGTGCAAAGTCATGAGCAGCCCTTCCCGCAAAATCAGTTCTAGGAGACCCCAGCCACTCTACGTGGTGAGCGTTGAAGTCCCCCAAGAATACTAAATCCGCGGTAGGGTATTGCTCAATTACCTTGTCCGCAGACCGCTGCAGATGCTCAAACAATTGAGCTGTACCCAAGTCACCGCTATGAGACCTGTAGAGGCACGCAAAGATACGGGTGTGGCCACCGTGATCCGTACGTACCCAAAGAGTTGACAGGTCCCTGTCTTCAAGGCCTTGAAGACGGCGGCAGCAAATATCATCCCGGACGTACAAGCATACCCCGGCGCGACTCAGGAAGTTATGCTCGAGTTTGTACCCGGGGTACATTAAGTAGGCTGTATCGGCTGGGCATGATATTTGCGTCTCCGTCAGAAAAAACAAGGTGGGCTGCACGGTCTCTAAATGTAGATGGACCGCGTTGAGGTTGGTGTGTAGGCCCCTGATGTTACAGAAATCCACATGTATTGTGGACGATGGTACCGCTGTAGTAACGTTATTCTTATTTTTTCCTTGCATGACCTATATGGGGGGTGGGGGGGAGGAAGGTATAGAGAGTTTCTGTGCTCCCAGTGCAGAAGACAAAGCTAGGCTTCGTACCACCACTGACAAGCTGGGGTTGTGTGAGTGGCTGGCGCGGCGGGCGGAAGGGCCCCCGGTCCCCTCCCAAATACTGTAGCCGAGTCCACTCCGGCACGACTACAGCATCGGGCACTTTACACAGGCTGCTGGTTCAGCCTCCTGGGGCGGAGATTAAGTGATCCCCAGGTTCGGGAACCGTACAACCTGCGGGCGGCCAGCGGATAACCGTTTCACCGGGTCTCCCTGACCGCCGCGCCAACATTTCACGCCCCTACAAGTCAGTGGTGTCAATTTAAGCCTACGGCCTATCCACTGACAGCACAAAACCTCTCCAGTGAGCTCTGGCTACCCTACTCACCACCGGGAACACAACACAAGGTTATTATAACCGCGGTATCCTGTAGGGCGGAGGTACTTCCCCAGACGGACTGCTCAATTTGAGACGGGAGATACCGTCGTGTCCTACCTCCTCCCTTTTGAAGAACCTCATATTGTAGGCGCATGGGAAAACCGCAGCAGGGAGTTCATTCCACAGCTTCAGTGTGCGTGGGATGAAGTTTCTTTCATACCGCACAGTGCGTATCGTCTCAGGTTGCAATGTGAGGGGATGAGTTCCCTGCCTACGGCGAGCGGTGCGATGATAGTATGTTGCTGTGGGCATCATGTCAAACATCTATAGCCTCAGACCCCGTGACACGCTGAAAGAACTTTTCAAAGAAATACAATTTTAACAGTTGCTTCTCAATACATTTATGAAAATATCTTATATGTACGAAAAAACCTAAATATTTTCGAAAAACTATCTGATGTACACAATTTTAATACGAGAAATAAAAATAAACTAGTTGTACCAAAACTTAGGCTTCACAAGGTTGGTGATTCATTTGTAGGCAGCTGCATAAAAATATTTAATAAAATTCCTCAGGACTTGATTAATATGCCAATAAATATATTTAAAATAGAAGTGAAAAAATTAATGATGTTAATGCGTGGTCAACATAAGTCTCTTGCTTGCTCGCACAAAATAAATTGTAAACCAAAACAAATTTAAAAAAGAAAAATAATCTAGTTCTAATGTAGTTCGCTGAGTTTCTTGCTGGTATCTTCTCAGTAGAACTAATCTACCGAACCAGTGAAAGAATCATTTTCCAATGGTTTATTTTTACATTACTTATTTAATATTTTTATATTATTTCTTGACATACATAATTGTAAAATTTTGACGCTCATATGTGCTCTTTATGTGCCTAAACTGAATAAATGAAATTGATTCTTTGATTCTTTGATTCTTTGAACAAATCATCTGAGCACAAACAGTTGTGTAGGCGGTAGAACTCACACAGCGAAGCAAAGTCCTGCTCCGCAGTGAAGTACTGCCTCGCCCTATTGAGCACACCAAGTTTTTTTATGCCAACTTAACCTTGTCCTCCAAATGACCGCGGTACTGGACGTCGCTGGAGATATCGACACCAAGGATCCCGATACTCGAGGCAATGGTAAGCGGTGTGCCCAGGGATTGTAGATTAATTTCAATGAAACTATTTTTAGCTAAATTGATTACTTAATATGTCTTAATGTTAAGTAATCAGTTTTGCTAAATAGTTTTCAAACGTAAAAGTACTAATTTGTTTGGGAAACCAATTATAATTATAATCACGCCTTTATCCTCAGAGGGTTAGGCGTTTACAGCAAAAGTATCTTCTTTCCTTCCCCTCCCCACTCTTCAGAGCACGCCACTGCCACTGCAGGACAATCTCAATATCCTAGGTATGGATGTTCGCTGCAACCTGAATAACAAAAATTACATCGAAAGTATCATCAAAACAGCCTCACGAAAACTCGGAGTCCTGAACAGAGTGAGACGATTTTTCACGCTGGAGCGGCGTTGTCTTCTATACAAGACACAAATTCGCTCCTGTGTGGAATACTGCTCGCATCTCTGGGATGGTTCGGCAAAGTACTTACTAGATGCTCTCGACAGGTTGCAGCGATGTGTGGTCCGCATCATTGGGAATCCCGAGATCACGAACACCCTAGAACCTTTACAGCTGCGTAGAGATGTTGCGTCCATGGCTGTATTTTACCGTCTGTACCATGGGGAGTGTTCTGATGAGCTCTTCCAATTAGTCCCACCCTCCCCTTTCCTACACAGGACAACACGTGCAGGTCTTAGATGTCATCCGCACACGGTGCAAAACATCCGATCAAGAACCAAGCGGTTCGGAGACTCTTTCCTCTGTCGCACCATTAAAGCCTGGAATTCATTACCAGCTCACGTGTTTCCTTCTTCCTACAGTCCCGGGTCCTTTAAGCGGGGCGTGAAAAAGCATATGATGAGGCCGTCAAGCTGAGTGTCACCATTGTCACACGGTATGTGTAAGTAACGGTGACCCTCTTTTCTGGGACTTTGCCTTCAGCTTACCATCAGGCAAGGCGAAGTCCAATTGACGTGTCCTATATAAAAAAATAAAATAAAAAAAGAGGTGAATTAACGCCCACATTTCACCAATCATTGAATTCGGTCCCACATAATAGGGGGTGAGTCACTCCTAACACAAGCAATTTAACTTAGCTGGAGGGGTTAGAAGGAATAGTAGAAATTTCGGTTCTATAGTCAGAATTTTAATTCGATTCCAGATTTGACATTAGCTACTGTCATTTTGTGAAATAATGATACCACATATAATAGTGTAGTGATGAACACAAAAATCGATAAACAATCAGTGTGTGTTACACATATTGATAACTCACTTGTACTTTTCCACATTACTTTATTGCTTATTACAAATTCCACCAAGTGCCATCAATCTACAGTATAAATAGTCAATCAGTGTGTGTGCCATCAGTGTGCCAATTAAAGACTAAATTATTGATTTTTATTTAAATAAATACATAATTATTCATAATAATTATTTATTAATTAGTAATCGCTGCTCTATTTCTTAAAAGGTTAATATTTTTGTTTTCATATTAAAAACAAAACTTATAATAAAAGAGCCTAGATAGTTTTCAGTATTGGCAACCCGTGCGCGCTCGTGCAGCTATCACCATTTTGTTTATCGTGTCATTCGGCTTCATTCTCCCAGTCTGACTGCACGAATATCTTATTTCATTGCGAATCGATATTTTGTTATTTTGTTGGGTTTTTGTTAAAGTGTTGTTACGTGGCTTAGGGGGCAACTCGGACCTAAAAAATCTGATCCATGGTCGAGTTTACTTCTTTAAAAATATGATGTAGGCTTTTCGACCGAACTTCGTATTACTGTGTCCGAGATGACTACTTTTAAAATATGAGGTAGTTAATTCGGGCAATGACAATAAACTAAAGATAGACAATGCATTTATTAGCTTTTGTATACATGTAATTAAAAAATCAAAGAAAAAAAATCATTGACAACTAATGAAAAAAAAACATATTGCTACAAAATAATTACGTAAATCAAAAAATGACAAAAAATTTACGCCTCATCTGTATTAATCCTTTGTTATGATCCATTAACTTTCTTAACATAGACACATGGCTATTTTGTCAATGCTATTATTTCTCTGTCTATTAGTTAAGTTAATTTAATGTATGAGATACTACTTACATAATACATAATAATATTAAAAATCACTATATAAATAATAAAGATTAAAAAAAATATATTTTACACAATCCTATTACAGTTAAAAAAATTATGTCAAAATTAATATTTGAATTTGTAACTATATTCGTCCTCCTATCAATTAGTCTAATGTTGAGGGTAGTTTAGGAAAAAAATTCGTCAATTGCCTATTTATCATTGTACCGTGGAAGTATGAGCTAAAATTAGAACTGCTTTAACAATGTAAATAAATATAATTTCCTGTTGAGTGTTAGAGTATACAATAAGCTTCATACATACCTATTTGTATTCAAGTATTGATGACAAACAAATTCAGGTAAGCAACATTTTTCCACTCCAGCCATTACAAGATTGTTTACCTGTAGTTAAGTACTTTTTATAACAATATTTAAGTACTTTTTACAACTCGTTTTTAAACAGAGTTTTCAAATCAAATAACATTAATTTTGATTGTAATTTTTTTCAGTCATGGATAATAATAGTTCTTGTTCAACAAGTACAAATGATACGTTTGTAGTTATACCATCACAAAGAGGAGGCCAAGTTTTGTTGAATGATGGATATACGAGTAGGTATAATTTTAAAAGAAAGAATCAAAATGGACACCAGGTGTGGGCATGTGCAAAAAAACCCTGTTCGGCTTCTATTCTAACAAACGAGTCATTGATAATAAAGCAAACTAAACATTTATGTAAGTTAGATGTAGCTGCTAATGAAATAAAATATCGCGTATATAAATGTATTGAACGAGCCAAGAATGAGATGACTCCTGTACCTGCAATATACGCTGATACATTAGAACAAATGAAAGATCAAGGGTTACATCTATTACAGGCTTTACCTAAATATGATAGTATAAAAAAAACTATTTACAAACATCGGAATAAAGCTTTGCAGGCGAAAAGAATACGTTTTTCTCATATAAAAGACATAATTATACCGAATGTTTATAACAAATTTTTATTTGCGGATTACTCTCATAAAAAATCAAGAATTTTATTTTTTGCCAGTAAGGAAGGGAGAGAACTTTTAAAAGAAGCCAAAGAGGTTTATGTTGATGGCACTTTTAAAAGCGCTGTCCGTCCTTTTTCCAACTTTTTAGCCTTCACGTCGATTGTGGAGTCACAAATTCCGACGAGATGAACATTGTGCCTGCGGTGTACGGCTTGTTACCAGACAACAAACAAGAATCGTATGAAATTTTTTTTACATTAATAAAAAGTCAGGTTCCAGATTGTAATACAGAAGTTATTACATCAGATTTTGAAGTAGGCATTATGAATGCGATTCGTAAAGTATATCCAAACATCATTACTCGAGGCTGTCTATTTCATTTCTCACAAGCGGTGTGGAGACATGCGAAAAAATATGGCTTGACAAAATCAAAAGTATGTAAAGCCCATGTTAGACGTTGCATTGCACTTTCATACTTACCATTAGAGTACAGGGACGATGGTTGGCTCTATGTATTGGGCGAATACACACAGGACCCGAAAGTTTCATCTTTTAATAAATATTTCGAGCAAACATAGCTAAAAGATAAAAATGTTTGGCCGATAAATGGTGTTTCTACAACATAAAAAATAAAACCAAAAATGTATCCGAGGCCTGGAACTCCAGACTTAATAAGAAAATTAGATCCAAACCAAACATAACTCAGCTTCTCAAGGTTCTTTCAAAAGACTCTGATTATTAAATGACACTTTGGAAAAAAAAAAATTATATCAGTAAAAGAACTGCTGAGTCTGTTAAACGACAAAAAAAATAGAATATTCATTAACAGAATTAATGGACAGAGAAATAACAGTAGGTCATTGTATTGACAAAATAGCCTTGTGTCTATGTTAATAAAGTTAATGGATCATAACAAAGGATTAATACAGATGAGGCGTAAAATTTTTGTCATTTTTTGATTTACGTAATTATTTTGTAGCAATATGGTTTTTTTTTCATTCCTTTTTAATGATTTTTTTTCATTGATTTTTTAATTACATGTATACAAAAGCTAATAAATGCATTGTCTATCTTTAGTTTGTTGTCATTGCCCGAATTAACTACCTCATATTTTAAAAGTAGTCATCTCGGACACAGTAATACAAAGTTCGGTCGAAAAGCCTACATCATATTTTTAAAGAAGTAAACTCGACCATGGATCAGATTTTTTAGGTCCGAGTTGCCCCCTAAGCCGTTACGTTGTGTTTGTTGTTACGTTTATAGTTTTTTGTGAACTTTGAATGAATCTATTTGTTTTGGTTTTCCATCAAAATGGATCCTCAGCCAAGTACATCACAAAAAGACGTGGATGTTTTCTTGTCCCCAAGAAAAAAACGTCCACGAAAAGCTTTCACTGTTACTGAAAAAGTAATGATCCGCAACGCCTACAAATACGTGAAAAATGAAATTTCTGCGCAATTGGAGGCCTTTGAAGTTGTGGAAGAAAATGAATGTATGAGCAAAGTTGCTGACATATTGGGAATAACCTCACGCTCTGTTTGTAACGTTTTGAAGGAAGTAAATAAAGGTGCGCCGCCAACTCCTCCTAAAAAAACTGGACCAAAGCGAAGTTTCAAAGATAAAATTGATGAATTTACATTCTCTGCAATACGAAGAATTGTTCATCAGTTCTTTTACCGAAATGAACCTCCAACCATTGCAAAGGTTAGTCAATCAGTCAGACAGTATTATTTTATACCTCCATCTTTTATAATAAATGTTACAGAAAGTGACAGCGATAGCGATAGCGATGACGGCGACAATTTATAAAATAAATTATTACCATAATATATCTATCTGTTTTATTTGTCATGTACCTTCATGATCACATTTTTTTATTTATCTCACACACAATTATAAAAGAAAAGTCTCAGATCATTAATTAATCGTCAAAACTAAATTATCGGGTCAGAAATATTTAATTTCCTGATATACTTAGTTTACGAGAGTAAAATTATAAACGAGAAGAATCGATCCGGAAATATTCCATTACCATATCGAATAATTTCGCAACGTCACTATTTAGTACTTGTCATAACGTTGCAACACTGAAATTGACAAATCTGGAATCGAATTAAAATTCCGAGTATAATATTCTTTTTTTAAATAAAAAAGTAAATAAAAAATGAGGAGTCATTTTTCGGTAATCGCTGTTAGGAAAAGCATGTTCTATCAATTGTTAACTGCTTTACCTTAAAAATAAATAAGGAATACGTATTTAGTGGTATGAATACGGAACAACCCAATAAAACATATGCTCTTTGTTATTTACATATTTATTTAATCAATTTTTCACCACCAGCCAGACGCGTACCTTGATGGCGATCCTTTAATCACATTGAGGACAGGACCATGTGACGAGAGTGAGGGGCTATAGGAAAGAGGGTAAGAGGCCAGTGGTGGCGAAGAGTGGTACACTGATAACGGGAGGGAGTGACCTAAGCTGAGGGGTGCTGGAGACAGCGGTAAGGATACCGGTGCTGAGTGACTTAAGGCTAACGGTAAAGCAGGACTCAAATGTGCTGAGTGGCTTAAAGGCAATGGAAGACATCCAGCACAGTTAAGTGGTGCCCCAATGTGTAAGGGCTTTGCATGATTGATGAGTAGAGGAGCAGAGTGAGGGAGAAGAGCCTCGTGTGAGCTCAGCAGAGGGGCAGGTGCAGGGTAGTGCAGCGGTGAGGAGTACAGCGGGGCGGAGAGCAGCGCCGGGGAGCTGAGTGGAGCGTAGGGCAGTGCGCTCGGGGCGTGCAGGCTCGGGGACAACAGGCCGTGCAGTTCGCCATAAATGCCGCGTTTCTGACGAACTGCCAACGAGCTGGCCACCAGCAGAACTGTGCATACCTTAGGACAAAAAATGATTATGTTATAAGTTGAATAAGACATTAAATGGTGGACTGCCAAGGCATATGTGTATATGTGTGTATTTAAAAATATAATATTTTTTTTTGTACTTATTGGTTTTTTAATGATAATATCACATGACTTGGAATTTATTATTATATTGTTATTTTATTATTTTACTGATCAATTAACATGACGTAAGTAACGGTTGACATTTTACATTGTTATTTATTTGCATGTATTTATTATTCTCGAAATTTTTGACATTTTTATTGATTGCCATGTATGAATACTGTTATAATTTCTACACGCATTGTGTTTGTTAAGAAATAAATGAATTGAATTGAATTGAATAACTGTAATGGAAAAAATACGAAAATGTTGACATAATCATCATTCAGTTGCACCCAGAGGTGCAAGCTGTGATTTAGAGATCAGCGCTGTGATTTGGAACCATGATTGATATCGTCAATAAGATTGATATTGTGCGACAAGCGAGCGAGCGAGCAGAGTAGGACATAAAACCTAGTTAGATAGATGTATAATTTAGTTAAATTAAATGACACAGTCGAGGTCCATAATTATAGTTTAATAACATCTGATGTCATATTTTATCATACATTAAGGCTATTTGGCAATGAGTTGCGCAAGCGCGCCGGTGTCTCTGAACAATATTAATATGTATTTACTGGTTCGAATCGGTCGGATTATAACATTTAATATTAAATCTACATAATAATATAGTTTAAAGTATGAGGATGGTTGGTGGCGGCGATGGAGGCCGTTATATTATGGATGTAGGCTGCCAATGATTTTAAAGAATTAATCATAATTATTATGATATATCTATTTTCTATATAAGTGATTCGTCAACGCAGGGCCTTCACCTCTGGAGCTACACACTTTGCAGTTGATGCTTTTTAATAGATTCTAACTATTAGGTAGTAAGCGCCTGCTGAGAAAGGCTTTTAGAAGTTTAGCCCTTAAGGGGGAGAAGGGGGGAGGGAGGGGGGTAGTAATAAAGCCAGATTAAAAAATACGTCTTAAAGTGGTTTGTTAAGAACTCTGAATTGTTCGAAATACAAAAATATAGGAATAAATAGTTATTCAAGAAAAGTCGGGCACCAAAGTCTAGCTAGGAATTGATCGTGTTTGAAGTGTGTAGCTGTGCAGTCCCAAAGTGTGTTTTTATCACAGTTTATTTTAATTATTACAAATCGCACATTCACACTTCAAGAAGTGCGTCGGTGCAGATGCCAGCGCATACTTGCACATTCTGCATCCTCGAGAATGTGCGAGCATTCCATAGAACTAACTACATGTGCTACTATAAAAACCTTTCCATTCCAATCAATTTTAGAATAAGAGTACGACACTAAGCAGACTATTGCCACTAAAAAGTTGATGTACCTAAGTAAATAATTAAAAAAGGTAGGAGATAATGTTATTTTATAATTATTTGATAATAATAATTTATATGATATCCATTTAAGCGTCAGTGGCTTAGTGGTTAAGGAGTCGGCCTTACGATCCAGAGATCTCGGGATCGAATCCTGGCCATTACACTACCGACGTGAACCCACTCCTAGCACAAGCAATTAAGCTTAGTTGGAGGGGTTAGAGGGAATATTAGTAATAGCGGTTGCTAATATTCTTTTGTAAAAAAAAAATAGCTTTTTGGAAAAAACTAATAGGGTACCTTTTCCGAATGAAGAATTCGGAAAAGGCACCCTTCCCCGGGATAGCTTGGAACAGGGGTAGCATGAACAATATTTTAAGAACAACAAATTATGAAGTTGTTTTGTTAAACTTAATTGAATTTGGCTTCCATACTTGATTGGGAAATACCTGTGTATGGGTACAGTAACACAGAACAATCAAGTCCATATCCCATTCCCATCGATAGGTACCCCGATGTGCTAGTCTCCGTCGCATCTGAGGCATATTCATGAGTACTACACCTACCTATATACAAACTCGAAATATCTTCATCCGCGCATTATGGTATGGTAGAACATCTGGTGGCCCTCAATAAAGAAGAAGGTTCGAACCCTTTATGAGGATGGACAAGAAATCATTGATGAATACAAAACATATATGGTGTAGTTATCATATAAAACTAGTTAAAATGTGAACTAAAACAAAAAGAAAGAAAGAGAAAAGCGCAAATAAATAATTAGCGCTAGATATAGCGCTTACGTATAAATCTCGAATAGCGAGGATGTTAAAGAGTATGAGCTATTAATATCCGCAATCAACAAACAAGTGATAATACATATATATAATCACGCCTTTATCCCCGAAGGGCTAGGCAGAGGTTAATTAACACTTACATTTCACCAATCATTGATTTCGGTTCCACGTAATAGGTGGTGAGCCTATTGCCGTATTCTGGGCACAATTGTTGGTTCGAGCCTTGCATCTGAAGCTAAATCTGGGCTGTATATATCTGTCTGATGTTAAACAGCCCTATCCCTTAGTCGCCTTGTACGACACCGCATGGGTAGAGATGGGGTGGCCCAAATTCTACTCTGCCGGGAACCACGCACAATTATGAAATTAGAATAAGGAAAAGGTGTCTGCCAGGATCGTGGCAAACGGTAAGTAGTCTTTCAGTACCACATTAAGAGGAAGTTCACAGTATGTTTGAGTGTATCTACGCCTAAAAACTAAAAGATAATACACTAAGTACTCACAAACAGTTTCATGTCTCCGTGTGGTGGTTCACAGTATCAACACAGTATTGATACTCTGGTTCAGTTCCGGTGACAATATATACGAGGAGCGCCGAATTATTAATCGACATTACATAAGCGCCCTCGCCACGAGCCCTGCTGATGCTGCTGCATTGCACAATTTATAATCTTCACTTTATTCATTAGTTAGTGAATAGCTAATGATGGACTTATGAATACGCGATAAGGCTACCATATCAGACCTCTTTGATGGGATCGACTCACGAAGGGAAATACTCCTCCTCTGCCGCTTTATCTCCCGTATGCTCGTGGTAACTCCTGTGTTATAAGCGTTTAAAGTCCATCGTCCTAGACAAGAGGCAATTCGTCGGCGCGGCATATCGTAGTATAGAATGACAAATGTATGGGATTTGACGTATTTGACAGTCGCCGAAGTGGCCAGTTTGCAGGCCTAGTACAAATTGATAGACGTTATATACCTTCAAGAAAATTATGAAGCATTGTCAGGTAGGTATGCATTGCTTCAAGATAATATACCTTGACCAGTAAAAGAAATGATAATTATATTTATTGAAAGTAAGAAAGAAAAAAAGAATAATATTTTATTCAAGCCCCACCAAATACCAACAGGTAGGCAATACAACGGCACTCCACACTATGCAAACCCAAATAGGGCCCCATATCAGTATTGAATGCCGCGCACACCCTTCGTTGGATATGCACAGCGCTGGTTTTCAGATGGGGCCACTAGGCAGCGCTGACGCCACGCACCATCCCATAGATACAGTACATTTTACATCCACACAGGTATTATTCCATCATATAGTCGAGTCGAAAGGAGTTTTGAACGCGCTTGCAAAAACAAAACTCCCACGAATTTTACGAGCGTAAAGGACTTACTACCCACGTTTTAAGTCGCTTTCGCTGTTGATTTGTACACAAGTGGGTAGGCACAATATATTCACATTTGTTCACTTCCATCCAGTTCCTTTGTAGGTATGTCCATTATTGATTACTAATACGCATAAATGGCACACATTTGGAGAGGTATATGTCCAGCAGTGTACTGCAATAGCATAATGATTGATTGATTGACTGATACACAAAACAAAACAACAGGAGACAGAACACGACGGTATTCCTGTCCCCATTAAGCAGTTCGACTGGGGAAGTACCTCCACCGTATGGAATACCACGGCTATAATAACCTCGTGTTGTGTTCCCGGTGGAGAGTAAGGTAGCCTGAGCTCACTGGAGAGCTTTTGTACTATCAGTGGGAAGACCAAAGGCTTGTCCTAATTGTGTCTTCTGTACTGACGGCACAGAAACTACCTGTTCTTGCAGGGTCGGCACCACAGGTGTGACTGCACTGGTGTTGCATACGTACATAGGTCGTAGTAACCACTTTCCATCAGGTGGGCCGTGAGCTTGTCTGCCACCTAAGTTGTATAAAAAAACAACAAATTTTCTACGATTAATTTTCAATTTCAAGGGGAAAATCTTGTAATCGTTCGCATAATTACCACAACGTCCACCACTGCGATATTTCATTAAGTATAACTTATTTTTATTCCAACTTGGTGATGTTTTAATTTATTTATAATGTGGTTTTAATTTCAATTTAAGTCAATGTCAATTTATATTATTTATGTTATTCATACGTTTATTTGTTATTTATATCACAGAACATTAAAGTTATGTGACACATTTAGTTATTTATTGTCAATTTTACTGCATTTAGTTTAATACACGCATTATTGCATTATCATGCATCTAATTGCTTAGGTACCGTTAGTACTAGTAAAGCTATTTTTGCAACAAATACTAAAACAATATAGTACGTAATTCTTCGTGCGGCTCACACTTAGCCGGTTTTTTAAACAGTCTGGTGAACACTGAAAGATATTCTATTTGTCGGTAATGTCCATGTCATGAAGTGTTTAACATAAATACAGATAACATCATACTAAACCTTGTAAACCTTGTTATGCTCTGCACCACCTATTGGGTTGACTGGTAGAGAATGCTTGTGGCATTAAGTCCGCCTTTGTACATTTGTGCATGAAGTTTAAATAAATAAATAAATAAAAAATAAATAAAGTAAATAAAGGCAGTGATCTGTCTACTTCTGATCGATGGCTCAATTCATTCATTTACGTCAATGTCGCAGACTACGCAAGCTAAGGTGGCAGTGGGCTGGCCATGTTTTTCGAAGGACCGATGGCCGTTGGAGCAAACGAGTCCTAGAGACCGCGAGAAGGTAAACGGAAGGTAGGACGCCCCCTAGCCAGATGGACGGTCGACCTGAAAAAGGGAGCGTGGACAGACTGGATGTGGAAGGCAAAGGACTGCATAAAATGGCTCACATTGGTAGAGGCCTATGTCCAGCACTGGACCGCGGTGGGCTAATTGATTGAATGTCATTTTAGGTACAGTGATGTTCTTTAAGGTGGCAATCGAGTAGAAATTAGTTATGTACAATAAACGATGAGTGGTAATAATATCATGGGTGAGTACCTAATACTTGTGTACCTATTGCTCCACGCGGAGAAGAATTGAATGAGATAAATAGTACTATAAGAGAATGGAAACAAGGAAATGAAGGAATAGATGCCTCTAGCTAAAAAGAAAGAAAAACAATTTATTAAGCGTACACACAGTACAAAACAGAAAACAGATATCCAATTAGTCCCACCCTCTACTTACTTTCCTACACAGTACAACACGCGCAGGGTTTAGATGTCACTCACACACGGTGTTAAATATCTGATCAAGAACTAAGCGATTCAGAGACTCTTTCCTATGTCGCACCATTAAAGCGTGAAATTAATTATCAACTCACGTGTTTTTTTAAGGCGTGAAAAAACTAGCTCATGCTGAGTGTCACCACTGTCAAATGATACATGTATGTAATGGTGACCCTTCTTTTCTGAGACTTTGCCTCCAGCTTACCATCAGGTGAAGCGATGTCTCATTGACGTGTCGTATATAAAAATTACCTACAACAATAAAACAGGTAACAATGTTCGAGGGCGTGCGTATTTTAATATTTTTCAAATGGTGCTTCTGCCATGCTGATGCTGTCACGTCTTTCATAATAATGTATTATTAAGTGAATATATATTTTCCCAAACAGGTAACACATTCTACATAGGTAATACTATAAGAATTATATTATATTATCTGTGGTAATACACAGTATCAGTAAATCAATCAGTTTTACATTAAACTTGTAATACAGTTCCTGCTCTAAATGTAAAGCAATATGTAAATAGTCGCTTTTAGTTTGCCTTTATATTGTACCACTAAGATAGCAAACAGGTACTAAATATACTTGTATGTTTAAAGCAAGCAGTAGTTAATTATAGTCCAGGTGTAAAGCATCAGTTATATCTCTACACCCAAAAGGAAATACTTAGTTATAATGATTTGAAAGCTTATAGCTTGTCTATATGTGGCTTTCAGTACGTGGTATAAATAAAGGTCCTCGTGCGCCTGTCAAACAGCTAAAGCAATACGCGTAAACAGTAATTAAAATTATTTGTCTAGGAGTTTTACAACCTCGTCGCGTCATGCATTGCTATGTTACGTCAGTATCATAAAAGTGCATTGTTGATAATAGGAAATTATTATAATTCAACTTGTATGAATTGACCTTCACGAAGTTGTCTTAGTTAGACTAGGACACGCCAACTTGACTTCACCTCGCCTGCTGGTAAGCTAAAAGCAAAGTCTCAGGTAAGAGGGTCACCATTACAGACACTAAGTAATGTTACAATGGTGGTACTCAGCTTGGCAGAATCATCGGATACTTTTTCACGCCCTGCTTAAAGGACCCGGGATAGAAGAAGGAAACACGTGTGTTGTTAATGAATTCCAGGTCTTGGTGGTGCGGCCAAGAAAAGAGTCTCCGAACCGCTTGGTTCATGCTCGTATATTCTGCACAGTGTGCGGGTAACATCTAAGCCCTGCACGTGTTGTCATATGTAGGAAAGGAGAAGGTGAGATTAGTTGGAAGAGCTCATCAGAACACTCAAAATGGTAGAGACGGTAAAAAACAGCTAAGGAAGCAACATCTCTACGCAGCTGCAAAGGCTCGAGGGTGTTCGTGACCTCAGGAATCCCAATAATTCGGACCGCACGTCGCTGCAACCTGTCGAAGTATTTCGCGGAGCCATCCCAGAGATGCGAGCTGTATTCCACGCAGGAGCGAATTATAGAGATGACACCGCTGCTCCGGCGTGAAAAAACCTCCCACTTTGTTCAGGAGTCCGAGTTTCCGCGAGACTGTTTTGATGATGCTCTCGATGTAGTTTTTGTTATTCAGTTTGCAGTGAATATCCATGCCTAGGATATTGAGATTGTCCTGCAGTGGCAGTGGCATACTCCGAAGAGTGGGAAGGGGAAGAAATGAAGATATCTTTGCTGTGAACGCACAAGCCTGCGTCATCTTGGCATTGTTTCTCAGGGCCCATTGAGAAATATGATTCAGGATCCGGTCCAGTTCAGTAACAAGAAGCTGTCTTTTTTCCGCGATATCATACTGTTTGGATTTGTAAATTCTTTGAACCATTTTTTACGTGCAAACAATCCCCAAGGAGACCTCCCCGCCGAAGCCGGTGGGAAAGGTTATCTTGGACTCTAACTGACTAAAACCCACGGTGCCTGTAGGTTATTGTTGGTTGCCGAAGATGAGGTTGACAGGGTTATCCCTTGCACCCCGGCTGACCCAGGGCCATCTCTCTCGATCTGGATCTCGTCGGGAACTGCATGCAACTGCAAGCATTTTGCACCTATGAACAACCGGAGTGGCTCGCTAGTTAGGCATATGATAATGTCATCGGTCAGAGCGTGCCTTCGCAGTTCACAGGTAGCTACAGTCAGTGTCAAAACGATCTTTACTAAAAAGTCTCAAAATGATCTTAATACTAAGGTATTAAGAACAAATCAATGTTTTATTGATTTAAATTGTATTATAGCCTGAATTGACTAATTGTTCTGACATTTGGTCTGTCAAAACCGATCTGATGCTGACTGTACCTATTTAGTAGGTGCCCACGGCCCTTCGGCACGGCCGTACACAAATGTCAGCCTCCGGCCTTGTTCACAGGCACTGCCTTCTAAAACAATCGATATCGAACAATAAAGTTGTAGTACTGTTTCAGACAATACAATCGTAAACATAACGCATTCCATAGTATTTTTTTTTTTTTACGTGCGCAAAATCCCCACCGATACCTCCCCACCGGAGCCGGTGGAGGAGGTTATGTCGGACTTGAACCGACTAAAACGCACGCCGCCTGTGGGTCGTTTTGGTTACCGAAGGTGAGGTTGACAGGCATATCCCTCGCACCCCGGCCGACCCAGGGCCATCTCTCACGATCTGGCCCTCTTCTCGGGTGTGGGGACTACAGAGTCCACCTCCAACTCGTCCCCGGAAACGGGAAAAGAGTCTCCGAACCGCTTGGTTCTTGCTCGTATATTCTGCACAGTGTGAGGGTGACATCTAAGGCCTGCACGTGTTGTCCTATGTAGGAAAGGAGATGGTGGGATTAGTTGGAAGAGCTCGTCAGAACACTCACCGTGGTAGAGACGGTAAAATACAGCCAAGGAAGCAATATCTCTACGCATCTGCAAAGGCTCGAGGGTGTTCGTGACCTCAGGGTTCCCAATAATTCGGACCGCGCGTCGCTGCAACCTGTCGAGAGCATCTAGTAGGTATTTCGCGGAGCCATCCCAGAGATGCGAGCAGTATTCCACGCAGGAGCGAATTTGTGTCTTATAGAGAAGACACCGCTGCTCTGGCGTGAAAAAACGTCTCACTTTGTTTAGGAGTCCGAGTTTCCGCGAGGCTGTTTTGATGATGCTCTCGATGTAATTTCTGTTATTCAGTTTGCAGCGAATATCCATGCCTAGGATATAGAGATTGTCCTGCAGTGGAAGTGGCGTGCTCTGAAGAGTGGGAAGGGGAAGGAAAGAAGATACCTTTGCTGTGAACGCACAAGCCTGCGTCTTCTTGGCATTGAACTCGACCATGTTCTCGGAGCCCCATTGAGAAATGTGATTCAAGATCCGGTCCAGTTCAGTGACAAGAAGCTGTCTTTTTTCCACGATATCAGACTGTTTGGCCGCAGGTTGTCCGTGATAACTCCCGTGTACGGTGCTATCGTCTGCATAGCAATGTATGCTGCCGGTGGACAGCATGTCGTTGATATGCAGAAGAAAGAGAGTGGGAGATAATACAGACCCCTGCGGTACGCCAGCATTTATTTGCAAGAACTCCGAAGCCCGTCCATCACAGAGGACGCGGATACGGCGCTCCTGCAGGAAACTAGCAATCCAGTTGCACAGTCTAGGAGGCAGACCAAAGGCTGGTAGCTTGGAGAGAAGCGATTTGTGCCAGACTCTATCGAAAGCTTTGGCGATATCAAGACTAATTGCCAGTGACTCGCCGTGCTTGTCCATAGCCTCACCCCAAAGATGGGTAACGTATGCTAGAAGATCACCCGTTGACCGTTTCGGCCTGAAGCCATATTGCCGGTCATTAATTAAGGAGTGAACCTCTAGGTGACGCATGAGCTGTTTGTTAATGATGTGCTCGAAGACCTTGCACAGCACTGAGGTGACGGCTATGGGTCGATAGTTGGCTGGCTCTGAGCGATCCCCCTTCTTGGGGATCGGCTGTACATTCGCCTCTTTCCAAGCCGAAGGCACTGTACCCGAGCTGTAGGACAGTCGGTACAGCCGCGTAAGCATCGGAGACAACTCCGCTGCACATTTTTGTAAGACCACCGCTGGAATACCATCCGGGCCACTGGCTTTCCGGACATCGAGTGATTGAAGCACCGCACGAACATCGCATTGCCTGATACGTATTTCAGGCATTACGTGGTCACCATTGGGTAGTGTCGGCGGCTGTATACCGCAATCATCGACTCGGGAATTGGCCGCAAAGAGATTTACTAGCATATTGGCTTTCTCTTGCGGTCCATGGGCCAGGGATCCATCAGGGTAGCGCAGCGGTGGCAGCGAAGGCTGACAGAAGTTGGCCTGCACGGCTTTGGCCAGTCGCCAGTATCCACGGCTGCCCGTGGGATGTGCCACTAGCTCTTGACCAAGCCGCGCAATGCGCAGGGCATCCGCTTTGACGTAAGCCCTCTTGCAGACCTTTGTGGCTCTGTTGTACGCCGCCTTGAAGTGGCTCACATTGGGATCGTGCGTGGCACGCGCCCTTACCCAAGCGCGATACGCGGACTGCTTTTGATCAACAGCCCCCGCACACTCGCGCCCGAACCAAGGGCGCACTCCTCGGGCACCGGTGACATCAGTGTACGGAATATAGTATTCCATACCCAGACCGATCTCACCGGCAACAGCAGTAGCACAATCCGAGGGTTTCTTACCTTCAAAGCAGCGTTCAACCCACGGGATGGACGCAAAATAGTTGCGCAGCCCATCCCAATCTGCTGACGAGTAGTGCCAGAGACGCCGCTTCCCCTGCACGGGTCGTGAAGGCGCTATAATTGGCACCTTGGAGCAGACCAGACAGTGGTCGGAATTGCCTAAAGCGGCTTGTACCGAAACACTGTACGGGTCTGGGTGACTCGTCAGCAGAAGGTCTAGCAGAGAGGGTGCTAGGCCCGACCTTCTTGGTATTCTAGTGACCTCGTGTACCAATTGGGTCAGGCCATGCGCCAGAGCAAATGCATGGGCGGCTCTTCCCGCATGGTCTGTTTTGGAGGAGCCCAACCAGGTTTCGTGGTGGGCGTTAAAGTCCCCCAAAAATACCACTTCGGCGTTCGGAAACCGTTCCTGCGCATCATCTGCCGCCTGACTCAGATATTCAAAGAGTCGAGTTGTCTCAGCATCTCCTGTATGGGAACGGTAGAGGCACACATAGATCTGACTCGTAGAGCCATGGTCTACGTGTACCCATAGGGTTGAAAAGGATGGGTCCTCAAGGCAGCGCAAACGGCGACAACAAACATCCGCCCTAACAAACACGCACACCCCGGCTTTTGCACGGAAATTTTCCTCGATAACATAGCCGGGGTAAAGCAAGTAGGTCGTGTCATCAGGGCGGCCTATTTGTGTCTCCGTGAGAAAGAGCATATCTGGTTTCGCCGTCTCAAGGTGTTGGTGGACGGCGTTGAGGTTCGCATGGAGTCCACAGATGTTAGTGGACTCCACCTCAAATAGCGAGCTTGTGGGAGTCTGTAGAGCCGCTGTGTTGCCCAATACTCTTAAATGCGCTGCCATGATGAAAAGGAGAAAAGGGCGTGAAAAAAAGAGGTGATTGTCGTCGCAGCACCGCGTGACAAAGTGCGGGATATTGGTTTTGTCTATGATTATGAGGCATGGCGTGAGCCGACACGCCGTACGGAAGGGCCCCCGTACCCCCCCGAATATGGTCGCCTGGCCCCCACTTCCGGTCACCAACCGGCACGACGAGCCATACCGGGATTATGCGCGGTCTGGTGAGGCAGCCTTCCAGGGTGGTTAGTCCCAGTTGGGCCTCTGTACTATACCGCGGGCGGCCAGCGGCACCACCGTTTCTACGGGTCTCCCTGACCGGCGCGTCGCCCCGCACCATCCTCACTAGACTACGCCAAGACCCACTGGTCCCACTAGTGCTGCGACCACCATCACCCCTACCCGGCTATGCATTTGCTGATCCCTGAACGCAATCCAACCGAAATTGAATTACTATGAAGGGTTTTTCGCAATATTGCACGGTGGTACCAACCCGGTCGAAATTTGTGACAAATTTGTGCCGTCAAATCTCTACCACCAGTATTTTTTCACCAGTGTTTCTGTGGTTATTATTCATGGGAGCACAAACTGTACATAAGTGGTAAAATGTCAGACGTCACACGTCAACGCAGTATTTATACCACGTAACCCAGTAATACTTTTTCATATTTTCAAAGACCAATCACGGAAAAGCTGCGAGGAAATCGTTGTCCTGGGTCGGGCATGTAATGCGTAGGGATGAAAGTAATGTCGTAAGAAAGGCACTAACTATGGAAGTGGATGGCTACAAGGGGAGAGGAGGCCTAAAATGAGGTGGATGGACTGTGTGAAAGATGATATGGTTAAGAAGGCAGTGAATGTTGATATGACTACATCTAGAGATGAGTGGATAAGAACACATGTTGCGATGACCCCAAATAAACTTGGGATAAGGGCAGGAGGATGATGGTGATATTATCAAAGGTAACTTATTATATGATCGAGTTAATATACGCGCTACTGTATATAATACGAGTATAAGCTACATACTTCGTGATACATATATCTCAGTAGAATTTCACAATACAGTGCTTGGCTCCAAACAGGTGTGGTGAATGTGACACCCTAAATGTTCTAGGTAACCGTAGCACGGATTTATTCTGCACCAAGTAGATAATACAGTACATATATCACACGTGGTCCGTTCAATATACACTATATACGCTTATGTCGCAATGAGCGCTTGCGAACACCAAATGGGCCGAGTTTTTGTACCGAGTAATCTACGGCTGCTGCGCTTATGGGAATTGGGTGAAATGGACCAAACAGAAGGGCAAATCAGCGCCGCAGTACTGCACCGTAGAAGTGCGTGGGTTCGTGTCCGCTCAGTGCCAAAGTTATTATATACTATGTTTTTGAAAAATATACAAAGGTGTGTGGTGACTACCCGAAATTAATGAGCATATATGAAAGAAGAAGAATCGAAAGTTGTATGCCAAGATCGTAGCAAATGGAAACATCTGGTTTCTGCCTACCCCACTGGGAAAGAGGCGTGACTTATGTATGTATAATACCTACGTATGTATGTTTAAATGGTGACCCTAAGCAGTGCCTGGTGTAGTTCGCAGTGTAGCGCTCTGTGTGTCCATTACTAAAAGCATATTATGACGTCACACAACACGATGGCTATGGGCAAAACAGTTTAAATGTTTGTTTTTGCCTGAAGTTGATCGTTGGGGACAAAAAAGTGTAAAAGGCTTTTTGCTGAATGTCATATCACCTTGAAGTAGTAGGTAGTGGTTAGTGTTGAGGGATCCCTATAACTCAATTCCTGCCGGCTTACCAATGATTCGCTTGGTGCATAACAAACTAGATCGAGGAAAGATTTTTCACTTTGTAAAAGGTTTCGTCCTTCACCGCTGGTGATGGTATACACTGAACTTATTTTTGTGCCACATAGGTGGCAGACAAGCACACGGCCTACTTGATGGGCAGTGGTTACCATGGCCTATATCTAGACGTATGCAACACCAAGTGCGCCACACTCGCGCTGTATTATCATTCATCAAGATTAACGCTAAAGAGTCAAAACATCCCTATTGATGTTATGAGTTTTCTCTGGCGAACTCACTATCTAAGATCTAAGGACATGTTATCACAATCATTGCTAACTGCTAAGTGGTATTGTAATAACATCCAAGAGCAATAACATTAACTTGTAGGAATCTAAAATATTCATTAAAGTTTATCAACAAGAAGCCGGTTCTGTTATTTTAAAACGTTGCAAAATTCTTATAATTACAGTCTAACAAACTTTTATTGAAATTGGGAAGGTAACCTCGCACCGCGTTCGCTACAGGTGACATATATTAAGCGCAGTTTGTACCGACGAAGCTGTAAACGTAGCAATTATGTCGGTGATTACAGTGTTTACATATATCCAACTACCGCATCGCGGACGTATGTACCTACTTATTCTATTTTCAGATAACAAAAATGTCACAAAAGTACCTTTATTAAATCATACGTATTTAGCTTATCAGGCTGCAGCAGGCTACTGATGCTATAATCGCAGCCTCGCGGCTAGTTCTTAGAAGGAAATCCTACACGTATATTGACAAACATGTGGTCGTATTATGAAACTGCAGTGCAATGGACAGTGCTCCATATAGAACGTGTGTGACCGCCTATGAGGAAACTGCGAACTGGATCTAGCGAAGAATGGACTAGTATATCTGTTATCTAGGCGTGGGCTAGTTTAACCCTGATTCCGTATCCAAGAATTAATATACATATTTAATCTTGCATTAAACTTATCACTGCTGTAATAATGAATTCAAATTAGCAAAAACTTTGACAGTTATAAAATTACTCATTTATTTGAGCTCACGTGTTTCCTTCTTCCTACAGTCCCGGATCCTTTAAGCGGAGCGTGAAAAAGCATCTGATGAGGCCGTCTAGCTGAGTGCCAACATTGTAACATTATTTAGTATCTGTAATGGTGACCCTCTTTTCTTAGAATTTGCCTTTAGGTTACCATCAGACCAGGTGGAGTCAAATTGGAGTGTCCCAAATAAAAAATAAATTGAAACTAGTATTAAAGTAATCGAGATATTTACCACATTGTATCGTACTTACTGAGTTTCCTCCGCGATCATGGTTTATCGGAAACTCAGAAAAATAATCTCGATAACTTTACTACTAATGTGAGTGACCATGATAGTTTCAATACCTAAATTAAAACTAGCTTATAAGCGCGTGTTAGCTCGCCTTTCTTTTTCTATGAATTAATTATGTTTTACTTCGACATAGATTACTTAATATTCAATATAGATAGGTATTCACGATGTCTTTTAGACCGACCTCCGAATCTTGTTTCCGAACTGAAGGGGCGATCGTCGCTGAACTTTGTTACTTATGATCTGCGCTATGGCTTTGGGCTGGACTATCTAATTTAAATTATTGTTAAATTGTAGAAGTGTATTTACTTTGATGTAATTTATAATACGCAAAAAGCATTGCATGGGCTACCCACACAATATACTTACATCGTGTGTAACGTTGTGCTACTTGGTTTTGTTACACTGGTGTGGTACCTACCTGTATAAATGTAAGTGTCATGAATTATGAATTGATAAAGATATTTAAAAGCTGTTTTCATCATCATAGAGTTAGTTTTCTAAGATAAGGTAACAAAGATTTATTATAATGAACTGCCATATATTCTTCTGTAGGTAAGGGAACCCGGGTCTCCCGGGTCGATTTTATGGGCCTATGGTTTTATTCGCCCGGGTTCCTTACCACTGAAAACGAAATCCAGTAGTTGATGACTTAAGAAACGAAAATTGAGCCTGTTCTCAAAAAAAGAGCCTAAGCCAAAATGATTATGCATTTGGACGTTTACGTTAGCCTAAGGTGTCTACCTTAGGCTAGTTCTGTGCCTGCCTCAGGTGCCAAAAACCGTACCATATTGTTCAGGAACTTTTAACACTGGCTGTACATCTCAAATGATTTTGCTGGCTGTAGGCGTGGTGCGCAATTACACTACGCTGTGTACTTTAAGGTCACTGACTCATTTGAAAATAAGTAGTAATCAATGGCTAGGTACTACTAGATGTTGTGGATGGCGTCGCTACAAAGTTTCGCAAACTTCCGGCGGCGCCGGCGCAGCTTCCGGTTGCGACAGCACCATCTAGCGAATGCCATGTTATTTATAAATCGGGAAAATACCTGATTTTAATCTGAAAATTGCGGTTAGTAGGTCTATGACCGGCGGACGGACCGGTGTTGCAGAGTGCATGATACTAGGTACTATTGGTTTCTTAAATAGGAATAGCACATGGTAAAAGAATTGGTTGGAAGTGTAGTACAATCAGTGCACTAATCTAAGTACTATTGCCACTATTGCCACACCAGAAGAGGGCCACCTTAAAAGAGATGGCCGTGAGTCAGTATATGCCTCTGGTAACCTACGATCCTCAGACCGCGTGCGTTTTAGTAAGTTCAAGTCCCACCGACTGGCAGGGAGGTATCCGTGGGGATAAAAATATTCTCGCTCGATACAAAAAGGTATATCATACAAACATATTTGCTGCCTGTAGTTAACTAAGATAGAATAAAGTACGTAGATAGTTTGACTCTGTCACGTAAAATTTAAAACATGCCTGTGTTCCGAATCTGTATTCCACGTGGACACTAATTATTTCCCTGTTAAGGCGAGGGCCACTTAGTGACATTTATTCTAGAAATGGTGCAACACCGCATCTGTAATGCATTGCAGTGTAGTGACTTATGGTGGAGAAATAAAAATGTAGTATAACATTGAGGTTCCCTAAACTATCAATAACAGACAGTAAGACTCTTGGTACTACGGCAGGAAAAGTCAAATAAACATCAGGTATATACAAAAAATAAATTTAATCCGAAATAATTCATACATACAAGATAGTCACTCGAAACTTACTAATTTGACACTAGGTGGCAATGCCGGGCCCTCAGTGCCAGCCCCCGTGACCCAGGCCGAGCAGCGGGGCTCCGTAGTGCAGGGGAGCCGAGTAGCCGAGTCCATGACCGTATCCTGGGGAAAATGACATAATGTGTAAAATATTCTTAAAGGTAGAACATTGCTTAAATGTTATTAATTTTTAGGTTCAATGTTCTTTATTTCTTAATACCTGTAGTTAAAAATTGTTATATCTTAATGATGGAAATTCTACATAACCTAAGTTTTACCATCCATTTTCTCAAATACCAGTCTCCAACTATTCACCATCTTATCCTTTCAATTCAGTTTCGTACGGAACCCTCAGTTCGCGAACTCGATTAGTACTTGACCGTTTTTTCCTATTATCCTTACCGAGTCCATATCCACCAAGTCCCCCGTATCCGCCGTATCCATGGCCGAGTCCTAGCCCGTATCCATGACCGAGGCCGTAGCCATGGCTCACGACCGGCGCGCTGTAGCTCACGACCGGCGCGCTGTGTGAGTACAGACCCAAGCCGTGGCCGCCGTAGTACCCGTGACCGCCGAGTCCGCCGAGCCCATAGCCGAGACCGAGAAGACCACGTTTCTCGTTTTTCTTTTCTTCAGCAGCTGACGCCAAAGCGATGGCCAGGAAGAGGACACACAGCTGTAAGAATATATAAGTTGTAGGAGTAGAAATAAAGTTGTTTCTATGATTAGAATGTGGTGAGGTGAGATTACCATGTCATCTAGTCATATTGGGTCGTTTATTATGTTTTTTATAGGTACCACTTAGGTGGCAGATAAGCTCACGGCCCGTGAGATGGAAAGTAGTTACCGTGGACTATGGACGTGTGTAACACCAGGGGCATCACACTCGTGCTACCGACCCTATAAAATACTTCTAATACCCTTCTTGAAGTACCCCATATTGTAGTCGCTTAGAAAAACCACAGTAGGGAGTTAGTTTAAACAGTTTACCTACTGAGTAGCAGTTTGTCAAAAATCTTGAGTCCCGAAAAAAAAAGGGTTATTTTTTAAATAAAACAGCAGTGACTGCTGTTTTCTCCTTATTTATTATTCCTGTCCACTCTTTTTTCTGTAATTTTCTATGTCGAAAATGGGATTCATCAGCTAGGTTCTTATATTAAAACCCACCGTCACCGTAAGACGGATATATATAGAAAGATTTGGATGATTTCAGGCGAGGTTCGGTGGTTTGGTAGTTATAGCATTCCCCCTGTAAGGGAAAGATCGCGGGTTCGAATCCCGTTTGGACTGATTCAAATTTGTTATCGAATCTTATATTAAAATATACATTTTATGAGTTTGTATGTAATTCACTGACTACAACACAGACATATATTTTGAACAGAAGGGGAACCGCACGTATACGAGGAATAAACGAGTAAAGTCACGGCCAATACTTAATAATTTCGCTCTTTGCACGCAAAATTTATTTAACTAAATAAGATATGTCGCAAATTATACACAAATAAATTTACTTACAGCAGCCTTCATATTTGTGGTTTATTGTATGGTCAGAGCAACACTAGTCCCGCCTCAGCGCCTGCGCACTTTATATGTGATCCTGGCGACCCCCCTTGCGCTCGCAGTGCGAGTACCGCGGGGCGGACACGCCCGGCCCCGCGCGGGGTTGCCAGTACCTTCGTTACGACACTCATATTAAATTACTGATCAGTACTACCGATTTATTAGACCCACAGCCTTAGCGTGTGGCGAAGGTATCGACGAGAGTTCACCCTAAGTGAGATGGAGTTTGCTTGGACGTGCTTGGTTTGGAGATAAGTACTCTTTATTGTTACAGTACTTAATAGGTTCTACATAAAAAGATTCATAGATATATATTTTTTTCTCTATAATTTTTCCATAAATTATTACCATAAAAAAATAAGCGGTGCCTAACGTATGCGGGCGATTGTCTCGGGTTCGACAATGCAGGCCTTTATGGCGATGGCGTAGCGGTAGAACGTTCGACTGCTACGCAGATGGTGCTGGTTCGGTGCCTGCTCAGTGCTAATGTTTTTTGCGTGAATATGTTTATTTTCATTGGTCTGGGTGTTTCTACGTATAATATGTATTTACAACAGACCTAACGCAAACTAATGTAATGGATATCGGAGGATGCAATAGCGCAATACAAAATGGCTATGATGGAGCGACATAGTCATGTTGTGGCTAAGCTCCGTAAATAAAGATTTAAAAAAATATGTATTTGCAAATAAAATGTATGGAATGAAATTTTGAAGTAAGTATTTATTATGATAACTTTTCCAAACTATTTAGATTAGATAGAAAAAATTGGTGTATCAGTGGTCAGAGTATTCCCCCTCTTTGGGAAAGATCGCGAGTTGTAGCCCCGCCTGAGTTGATTTGCTTTTTCCTGTCTTAGTCAATTTGAAAATGTACATGTATCCATCCATATGTATTTATCTTATCATCTTAGCGTTGCTCCCGGTCGCATCCTCACCTTACAGCCAATATCTGCTTACTTCGCCTCCTTTTAATTTAACTACTTATGACTTTTGGGATGGTAGTAGCTGCTATCTGATCTCCGAAACCCCGTAAGGAAGGCCTACTCCGCTTTGCAGGGGAGAGTGTTGTTTTTATTATTATACAACTTAGGTGGCAGACAAGCACACAGCCCATGGCCATGGAAAGTGGTTACGGTGACCTATGAACGTGTGTAGTCACAGTCAGTGGAGCCACATCCGTGCTGCCGACCCTGTCAGAACAGAGATTTAATGTACCCTCAGTGCAGAACACAAAATCAGGACAAGCCTTTGGTCTTCCTACTAACAGCACAAAAACTCTCCAGTGAGCTCTGGCTACCCTACTCACCACCGGAAATACAACACGAGGATATTATAGCCGTGGTATTCTGTAGGGTGGAGGTACTTCCCCAGTCGGACTGCTCAATTCGGAAGGGAATACTGTAGTGTCCTACCTTCTTATCACTCGAGACATCTAATTCTAGAGAAACCACATAGTTATCTAGCGAACACCCTTTTAACCATATTCATAATTAAACATCCTACTGTTTGGTACAAGGGTTACATACGTACATTTATTTATTTATTTATTTATTCTTTATGCACGATGTACATTGGCGGACTTAATGCCGTAGGCATTCTCTACCAGTCTACCATTGGGTGGTGCAGAGCTAGTACGTGGTAGGCGCATATTAATGAGGGATTTGATTGTTCGATAGGTGATACTATAGATTAATTACATACACTTACATAAACAGTACATATATTTACATACCATAAATCGTACATATCTGATTAATATACAAATATAACATAAATACAATATAAATATATATAAATATACAAGAGTGGTAAAAACATCATTGTTGAGCCGATAACTCTGCCAATTCCGCGATGATCAACTGCCGTACCCTGGACTTGAACACATCGCGGCTTGTGCTCTTCCTGATCTCCTGGGGAAGTGCATTCCACAGACGAACGGCCTCAACAAAGAACGAAGAGCCTAAAAAGTTAGTTCTATGAGTTGGGAATGCAAGGAGCCGATTGTCTGTAGAACGAAGATTTCTGTCATTCCTGGAAGATAATAGTTGAAAATAAGACGTTAAGTAAGTAGGGATAGAGGGAGAGTTGAGGATATTGTAGAGAGTAGCAAGTGTGCGTAACTTACGGCGAGGACGAATAGTTAACCAATTAAGCTGCGAGCGGAAAGAAGACACGTGGTCATATTTACGAAGATTGAAGATGAATCGAATGCGGTTATTGAGAAGACGGTCAAGTTTGTTAAGAAGGTCTGCATTCAGGTCAAGATAGCACACATCACCGTAGTCAATCAGAGGATGGATTAAACTTTGAGTCAACATAGCTTTTGTCCTTGCTGGGAGGAAGTTCTTCAGGCGGTACAGAACTCTAAGCCTACCTGTAATTTTCTGGCTCAAGTTCATTACCTGCACGCGCCAGTCGAGGTTGGAATCGAGGTAGAGTCCCAGGTCCTTTACTGATGAGCTGAATGGAATTATTGTTCCGTTGTAGATAATTGGTGGAGGTGTAGTGGTATTGACTTCATTCAGTAACCTACCACTGCCCAGTATGATGGCCTGGCACTTTGATGGGTTTATGGTTAAACCAAAATTGGTAGACCAATTTCCCAAAGCCTCCAGATCCTCATTCAGCTCGTGTATAGCACAAGAAATGTCATCTGCAGGTGCTTGAGCATATAACTGCAGGTCGTCTGCATACAGATGATACGCATATCGAAGATTGTTAGTAATAAGATTAATAAAAATAGAAAATAATAAGGGAGAGAGATATATATACTCACGCTTGTAAAGGCCCCGAAGAGGTAATCAGAGGTGTAGTTACACCCACATTTCGACAATTATAAATTTCAGACCCACGTTATAGGGGTTGAGTATATTGCCGTCAAGCGAGCACTTAGTCATCGGTTGTATGTTTACTGTCGGATGGAGAACAGCACTGTACACCATAAAGGGGAATAACTCATAGGCGTTTTATCTCAGAGGTAAGTTCCCATGGGTTGCGAGAACGAGATCAAAAGTCCACGTGGACGAAGCCACGAGCAAAAGCTAGTTATGAACAGTCTACAGCTACAGTCCATTTAGTTGCCGCCGATATAAATAAAACTCCAACCTAACCTTTAAACAATAGCGTGTAATACAATCGATATAGGTTTTGCAGGTCCCACAATGGGGCGCCCAGTATCGTGAGAATTGTATATTTAGTATTCTGTACTGTACTGTGGGCCGCTGAGTCATTAATCATATCTATTCGTGATTGACCTGTAAACCAGTTCTGTATAACTAGATCCCTATATTGTAGATCAGCGATAAAGGGTTAAAATTTTCGAAATGGAGGCCAGTATAAGATGTTGTTATTACCTGGAGGTACCGTACGATCCTACCATACCGATGTTTCTACTTTTGACAAGAGAAAGCATCTTGGCATCTCAACAAAGAGAAGCCGGTGGGAATCGGGTTAGAAGGACCCCTCGTCACTACTGTTCAGATATGTTAAATGTAATCCTGAAATGTCTCCAAAGAGAATCATGTGAATGGTATGACCGATACTCGATAGAAAGGTTTTGCGGGGAAGGGATAGAAATAATATTCTACTACTCTTGGATATGAGATAGAATAGCTGATAACTATATTCTATTCGGTTAGGTTTTTTTTTAAACCACTTAGGTGGTAGACAAGCGCACGGCCCACATGCTGGAAAGTGGTTACCGTGGCCTATGGACGTGTGTAACACCAGAGAAGCCACACTCGCTCTGCCGATCCTGTAAGCACAGAGTTTCTGTGCCGACAGTGTAGAGGACAAAGCAGGACAAGCCTTTAGTCATCACACTGACAGCACAAATTCTCCAGTGAGCCCTACTCACCGCAGGCAACACAGCATGAAGTTATTATAACCGCGGTATTCTGTAGGGCGGATGCGTCTTTTTAATCTGTTGTGTTTAAAAACTCACTTTATTCATATTTTTTTCCTGTTTAAAAACTCATTTTAAAGACTAAAAATCGAAATTGAACCAATAGTTGGCCTAGTTTGTTTGTTTCAAATGTGCTTTTACAAAAAGTCGCTACAATATTCTTTACCTTTAGTTAAGTACCTGACCGAATAAAGTATATTTTTTAAACTTTCTTTTTTGTAAAATATCTTAGTTATTACTTACTTATTTACCTACATTTGTTTAGAAGTACAGCATCCGTATGTTTGTGATCTTAAAACTCGAAAATTTGCCCTCGGATTAACTTGATATTTCGACAACTCATTGCATTTTTACCATAGTTTATATTCCGAAGTTTCCAGAAGAATGTTTTTTATCCGTACGACGTAACGTGTTAGCTATTTTAGCACACCGGGTTATACAATACAACCCAGTTTTAGTAGTCTTACGTCTCTGGCAGGAACAATGTGGGCAGTGTTATTCAATTTCAAATCAAGTCCACGTAATGTGATGCACGGTATAGTGATAAGGAAATCGAGGAAAACGTCTGATCAATAAAACAAATAAAGCCTTACATGTAACTATCAGAGTTAAGAAATGTAACGGTAAATTTTCAAAGTTGGGAAAGAAGGTTTACACGTTAGTAACAGTGCGATTTACTAATGTTTGGGTGATGTGTGCATAGACTGTTTGATTTCAGTGAACCTTATTGTAAGTGGAAATTAGAAATAGAAGACATTTTACAAATCAACGATTATGATTATGGACAGTGAGACTTTAGTTATTATGTATCCTAAATCACTGATTTACTGATTTTTTTTATATCACTTAGTTGGCAGACAAGCACACGGCCCACCTGATGGGAAGCGGTTACCGTGGCCTATGGACGTATGCAACACCAGGGATGTAACACTCGCGCTGCCGACCATGAAGAAACCTTCTGATGCCCCTCTTGAAGAACCCCATATTATAGGCGCTTGGGAAAACCGCAGCAGGGAGGTCATTCCACAGCTTGAGTGTGCGTGGGATGAAGTTTCTTTCATACCGCACAGTGCGCACCGTCTCAGGTCGCAATGTGTGGGGATGAATTCCCTGCCTATGTATGTGTAAGTAATGGTGACCCTCTTTTCTGAGACTTTGCCTTTGGCTTACCATCAGGTTAGGCGAAGTCTAATTGACGTGTTCTATATAAAAAAACATTGACTAATTTTGTCAAGTTCAAAGTGTGTCTCAAATATCAAATTGAGGATAGGCTAGCCTAGAGGGTTCTTTCTTAGTTTATACAGGTTAGTTCCTCTTCCTCCATAACGACTTTGTCCAGTTGTTTAACACGTTAGTTCGTCGACGCGTGTGTTATGGTCCAGCGGGGTTACTGATTCGCGATCTAGTGCATGAGTCGTGTGAGAACTATCTTGTTTACTTTTTTTATTTAGCAACTCAGTGCGCAATTCACGACGCGACGCTTAAACAGGCATGTTTTGCGCAAATTAGTCAAAACATGTGCTTGAAGAATGTCTACTAGTACCTGATCCACTTTATAAGGCATTGGTATCTGATACTTCTATGATTGGTAAATGACACCAATACACGATATATTGAGTATGTACTTAAGTCTAGAAATAAACACATCCATCATTTAAATGCTTAATGGGGCTGCAACTTCCTCATACGACTCCAGCGTGATCGAAGACGTTTCACCAATGTTGTACACATTCGCGGTAGCCTAGTGGTATGGGTAATGGACTGCTGAGACGAGGTCTCGGGTTCGATCCCAGGTTTTACAATGGCACACACCCATGACTTTCCGATGCTTTTCGAAGTTATGTGTGTATTTATCGCAGGTGTATAAGTGCCCAGTTAATGGCAATAGGCTCGCCACCTATTCTCACCATTGGGATCTAAACATAAACTGGTGAAATGTGGGTGCTAGTACCTCTGCCTACCCCTTCGAGGATATAGGCGTGAGTTTATGTTATGTTATGTACACATTCTTTGGAAGCACAACTAGGTGTTCGCTGGCAGTCGACATTGGATGGCGGTTCAACTTGCCCTTTGTGCCAAATGGAGGACGTGACTTTTTGTAGCTACTTAATTAAAAACCTGCTTTTAACAAAATTTCTTCACCAAAATGTTTGACCATCACCTTCTTGTAGTGGCCCTTTCATCAAGGCATATTAACTGGACAAACCCCGGATACTCCTTAAAAATCCATTCATTTTTATACTTTAAAGCAATGCCGTTAAAGTTCAAAATGAAAAGGCTTTTTGCAATTAAAAAGTTCAATGAAACTCTATTCATTTTATTTTGGACTTTATTAAGCTAACAGAAATAAAGTCCTAAATGTTATATCATATTTTGCAGTCTATGGTCTGATAGCGGGTTTGCTTTAGTTAAATCGAGGGCCTGTTTAATTACATTTACAAGTGTTAAAAACATTTGCACCGCCTTGGAAAGTCGCGCTGTAACCCTGTAATGCAGTAATGGCGTGTATCTACCTACTTAAACAGACCAGTGCGACATAACCTTGTATTTAATAACATATGCCTTATGTCAAATTTGGAATGGTGTCCCTTTCTAATGTGTCGCTATATCCTGGCAGGATACTGTGCGCACGAGTGCCCTCGCGCACCGGACAAATACAATCGGTGACATTCGGAGGTGGTCGGGTCGTTTCGTATATATGTAATTTGCATACACTAAACCAGTATCTTTTGGGGTCTACACATAATCATTGAGTAATTAAAGTTGTGGTAGTAGTGTCTGTCTGTAGAGTCCTAGAAATAGGTAAAATAATTATGTACTTAGGTGATTAACAAGTAGGTATAATAATCTGCCATGTGGCACAGATTAATAAACACCTAGTTACTACATGAGGTCCACTTTATCGACTACGTACCTACTCTGTTGTACAACATATGTGTAAAGACTGTTTTCATAGACTAAATTAAATGCTTGTAGAGGTAATTAAATACATAGGTTGAGTTTATATTAGAGACCCAGCAACAAAATGACAGCTAATTAAATGTTCTCTGTACTTATTTAATTATTATTTGTGTCCGGGATACCTACTGGGGACAACTGTGAAATCTGTGGGACACTATATTCATTTTCTCACTCTATCTGCTCGGGGGCGAGAGTTTCTTGTGTCTCCTGGTTTCCTAGCTGTACGTGTATAAATAAACCTTGGTTAGTGTAGAACAGTGATGGGCTAAGTCCGGCCCGCGCAAGCATTTAATCCTGCCCGCCGACGGTATTTTGACTTCAATAGTATGTAGGTATATGGCCCGCGATAATTATATTTTGGAGGTCCAGAAGTATTAAATAGATTCTATATTATTAAAATAATAGACGCATTGTTAAAGAAGTCAGCTAGAGCCGCGTAGTTCATATGGCGCGCAAAGTAACGTGAAGTGATTGAGGGACACGATTGATATATCGATTTTGCATTTTTTATCAATACGCTATTAATTAAGAAATTGCAAGGAGAGAAACAAATTTATTGATGATACTTGGAGTTGTCTAAATTTATTTAAAGCCAAGCTGAAAGTTACTTCGCCAGCGCATGGACCTGCATCAAAAGCAATTTCATAAGTCTCATACGCCTACACCTCCGGCCACCTGCTACCTGACGGTGTGTATTTTAGCTACTTCGTGTCCGACATGACCACCCCCGCTTTGGGGGTATCCCAGTATATTCTCGCTCTCCTCTTAAATTTCTTAAACTTTCTGGCCCCCCATTAAGAAGGCTTTTTTTTTTTAATCTTTATTTATTTACAGGACTTTTATCGTAAGACATGTCAGTCCTATTGTAACAAATTATATTATTTACATTTACCAAACATTTCTACACATCTCATAAACACACCTTGCAGCATCAGAATGAGGTGCCGATAAAATACTGTGGAATGAACCTACATTTTCTATTCTTATATTAAAATCTAAAATTAGTTGTTCCCTAGCACTACGATTTCGTTCACACTCCAAGAGCAAATGTTGGACATCGTCTATTGTGCCACATGTTAAACAGTTAGGCGAATCAACAACTCTCATCATGTGTCCAAATTTCCGTGATGGAATATGACCAGAACGCAGTCTCAAAGCTGTAACAATTAAATTTCTATTTAGTTTAGACTGGCCAAACCAAGGACAACGAGGAGGTTGACTCTGGATAGTTTTGTACCAAATTCCTTTTTCCTTTGACCTTTCATCGAAATATTCTTTCCAAATGTCATAACAATATGTTTTATAAAAATTTAGAATTTCCGTATAGTAGGGTAAAATTTCAAAACAATCTCCTTGAAGGGACCCTAGCTTTGCTAATTTATCGGCCTCCTCATTACTCCTCAGGCCGACATGTGAGGGAACCCATTGCAATTTCAGTTGGATGTTTTTCTTAGTGATACTATGAATTTTTTCTAGCGCTGTGTAAGCGATTGGCAGACCTCTTTTGCCTCTTGAACATTTAACTAAGTGAAATAAAGCACTTTTACTGTCGGTAAAAATTACCGTTTTATCAAATTCTACTTGATCTATATATGACAATGCTTCCGAAATTAAGAAAGCTTGGCGGTGGGCAAACCGCCAAGTTTACACAGGTGTAGAGCGTAGTCTGTCTGCTCCCTTAGGTAGTCCCTTGTACTTCTCGAAACCTGCCAAGAAATGCCATTAAAAAGATCTTTGACCATTAGGAATTTTAGCGCCTTCTCCAACCTGGTGTCTGGAGTGCACTGTCAAAACGAACAGTAGGTACTTACCTAATCTTCTATTAATATTTGATCCATACGTCCATATTCATAGATACTAATATTATACGTTGTATTATACTTACATGCGAAAGTGGCTCTGTCTGTCTGTATGTTACGCTTTCACGCCTAAACCGCTGAACTGATTTTCGTAAAATATGGTATAGGGTTAGATTAGACCTTGAGAGAGGACAGCTATATTGTGTTTTGTCGCGATAACCGACAACCACGCGGGTGGAAACGCGGGAACAGCTAGTAAGGTTTACCTACTTAGCTCAATATCAGTAATGTGCTTGTGTTGTTAAATACTATTGGCAATATGTTGTGCGTATGGGTTTGCTTGCATTTTCCATATAGGCGCTAGTTTTTTTTAAATAGCATTAGCTGTAGGTAATAATGTAATGTACCTACTTCACAAAACTATTTAAAACAGTTTGCCTCTAAATTCTGAGCATTTGCCTTAAAATAACTATAGTTTTTTATTATAATACTTAGGTGGCTGACAAACACACGTCACACCTGATGGAAAATGGTTACCGTCACCAACGCCTATAAGATATGTGATAGATATAAGTGCGTATCTTGGACTATGTTGCTATTCTATTCCACGATTCAAATTAACTATTTTTTTCCTTACCGACTTTTTATTTTTAAAACACAGTAAGTATAAAAATCTTTATTTTATTAAAAACAAGACGTCCCTCGTGGTGAAAATCGGTTAGAATAAACTTGGACCTTTGGACTACAACTTTGGTAAATGGAGTTCCGATTTGTACTTGCTTTTTTCTAAAGTGACATACACACTACAGGTTTCGTTTTTCAAAAAAATTCAATTATTATCGAGTATTTTATTTACAAAAAATAAATAATAACCTTCCTTATTCTACGTTAGACTTACAATATTTAATGTTAAAGGCAACATAACATGTCTACATAACAAACACTCTTACAGATATACACAGCAACACACGTACATATCATGTACCTACCTATCTCACCAAAATCTTTCACAGTCCATTTCATTAACTAAAGTGACAGGATAGTGCCCGATATGTAGGATTTCGTAAGATGGTCTCTTTGAAAAAATACTACATCTCTGCATCTTCATCTGACTCACTGTATCGTTGAGGTAAATTTATAAATACTGCTAAACATCTCTAACAACAAATAGGTCCGACTATCTCTGGAAATGTTCGAGCGGTTTGTCAAGCGGAGGCTGAAGCTTCAAAGGAATATGATTGTGGTACTCATCGTCCCCTTCCGAACTTCGTCCTTCAGCGTTTTGCGGGACACCGTATTCTGTAGCTGGCTGTTGCTGACTAAAATCCTGACCATGACCAAAATCTTGCCCTTGTTGGTTAAAATCACCTTGCCCAAAATTTTGACCATTTTGATTGAAGTCCTGCCCTTGACCAAAGTTCTGGCCGTTATGCCCAAAATCTTGGTTTGGCTGTCCATAATCTTGGTTCAAGAGTGGTACTCCATACGAATCATGAGGTACGCTGGCTTGCTGATGTTGTTGATTGTTAAACTGTTGGTCATACTGCGCATGCTCGAGCTGCTGTTGAATATGATGCTGCAACTCGTTCTGATAATTGTACTGCCCATCACCACTATGATGCTCGTAAACTTGCGTGCCATGCTCCTGCGAAAACTGGTGGTGACCGCTTTGACCGAAATTGCCTTCTTGACCGAATTGACCAGCCTGTCCAAAGTGGTTGCCTTGGTCAAATTGATTACCCTGACCAAATTGGTTATCGGGTTCAAACTGAGCCCCGTGACCAAAGTGTCCATCCTGACCAAAGTGAGCTCCTTGAGTTACCGCTATATCATGAGGGGTTGGCTGTACTGGAGACCATCCGTCATGTTCAAGGGGGACTTGATGGATGTTTGGCTGAGTTGGCTGCACGTGAACAGTGGGCTGTGTCGGTTGCAGAAGTCCGGGCTGAGTAGAGTGGAAGTGAATCTCAGGCTGACCAGGATGAAAGTGCACCTCAGGCTGTCCTGAATGTAAGTGCACGTCAGGCTGTAGATGTACGTCTGGCTGTACGTGTACAGCCGGTTGCGTCGGCTGCAGGTGAACGGTGGGTTGCGTTGGTTGCAGGTGAACTGCCGGTTGCGTCGGTTGCAAGTGAACATGCGGGACATCTGGCTGCAGGTGATGCAGTAACGTAGTTGGTTCGACAGGACCATGAACGCCTGGTTGCTCAACTACTACTCCATTCTGACTGCCGGCCTGTGGAACCAAATGTAAGTGTGGATGCAAATGAGGAATCTGGGGCTGTTCAAAGAAAACTTGGTTAACCGGAGCGGGAGCAGCTGCTTGAGCCAGTGGATAGAATGGAGACTGGTAATTTAAGAATGGATATCTAGGATAATTTGCAAAGTAAGATGTTTGTACTGCATTGCCATGACGGAGAACATACGGGAATTGTGATTGTAAAGGTAGTAGAGGAGCAAATGGAGCAAATGCAGGTGTCGGTGCAATAGGTGGCGGAGCAGGTACGAATGGCCTAAGATGAACTTGCTCTTGAGGTAAAAGATGAGATGTAGGAGCAATAGCGGGGGCTGGGAATACAGGCGCAGGCGCTGGGATCGGTTCTGGTTGTATAAGCACAGGTGGGGAAGGCACAGGTACAGGATGTGTATGTACGGTCGCCGTGGGTGGCTCAATGGGTAGTAACGGAGTAGCAGGAATATGCACATGTCCAGGCGATACTGGAACCAATGGTTTAGGCTCTACATGATGATGGTGATGATGGAAGTGGTTATCTGTCTGGGGCACTACCACAGTTTTCGTGTGGTGAGGAAAATGAAGACCATAGTGGGGATGAGGCACGGGAACTCTATGTCCTACAGGTACAGGATAGCGGGAGGCTAAAGGATTTGTTAGTGGAACTTTGACTGCTGTGACAGCAGCCGCGGGTGGGTATGATACAACGAAAGGTTTAACCACAGAATGAGTCACTACAGGGATGTCATATCCGAGCTTATAGGGTGGTATAGCTGATAACACGCCTCTCTTGTGCTGTTTGGCACGCACTATTCTCCCGAGGAACTTATGCTTCGCTGACTTCAGGTGAGACACATCTCCTGCCGTCAAGCACACGCAAGCGCACAACACCAACGCTATCTGAAACACACCACGCACCATTATAAACATTAAGCGTCTCACTTATCACTGTATCACTTCACAAACTTCACTGGTCGGCTGATACGTACTGTTGTGAGTTTCATGTCGATGCGGTCGCCCGGTCACCGCGACAACTACTGAGATACCGATAGGCATCGAGTTCCACCACCCATACTTATAATTTAAAATATGTCTAATTAGTATGTAGCCGGTGTCGAGGTTTCACTCGGGGGTAGCCGGACGTGCCAGCCGCGAACTTCGTCCTTACGCGATAATGCTTTCGATTGTACGTAAATGAATGCAGTTAAATTCTTCTTCCGAATGGAAATCAATCGATTTTGCATTATAACCCGTGTACACAGAGTTGAAATTAAAAGTGTCATTGTTTGTTTATGGAGCACGTAGGTGGCTACCGTCATTCCCGTGTAACAAGCGTGTTGATGTGCATACTAATCGATTATGAAACGTAATCGAGAGAAAACTGTACCAAACGACACAGGGACGAAATTCGAAAAGAGATAACGTAATAATAAAATAACAATAGATTTCTATAATTCCGCGAAGTTTTTGCAGGAGCATTAGGCATTAGGGCTGTTCCTACTCACCACCGCCATAGGCATTTGGTTCCGTTTGAATAATATAATATTAGAGTCCACCCTATTGGCCATAAACTTAATGTGTATGCAAAAATTCAATATAGGATAATTTCTTAATATTTTAAATGACCACCTGCATATTTATTAATCTGTGCCACCAGTTCATTTCTTTAGACTACATATTATACCTACTAATAATTATATGTAAAACTATGCTTTGGTTGCTACTCAAGTCCGTCTCTGTGCGCCAGGACATCATGATGCCAACACATGTCCAGCGGTTACCAAATACACCACGATCACTTTCCTTGGCTCTCACTGCGCGTACGCACCTGCTGCAGATCACTGCACGCCGATATTATACAAACACACGCGTGCTTGCGTAACCTGACTAACTAATACGAACTTCGAAGCATGTAGCAGGCTACTTAGGTACTTTGTGGTACTACTAGTGATTGATTTTACTTACACGCGGGAAACAAGTTCTTCCGTAATGTTTTAAAATTTAAATTCTAGTTAGGTACATACCTGTTTGTTAGGTAATGTCAGCTTTTTATTTTTCGGCCTATGTCATTTAGGTTAACATTATGTATTCAATAGGGTTTCTATACCACTGTCGAAAGAAAACTGATGTTGAAATTTCCAGTAAAAGCCAACCATACCAAAATGGAAAGATGAAAAAAATTTCTGAACGAAAATGATCAAAACAGTTAAATTACAATAAAATCCAGAAAAAATTCGAGAAGGACAAGATGATATTAGTGTTTAATCTATTTACTACTAATTTATTAATCTCAATGTAAGTCTATTTTTAAAGGTATCATTTTTAAGCAGCTTACTTACTTTCTGAAAAGTTGGTCTTATGTCATATGTGTGTGCTAGTTTGTTGTGTCTATGTCAAAGCTGTCAAAGTTTTATAAATAAATAGATCGTAGAAACTCGGACGGAAGTCGGGGTATTATATTGTCAAATAAATGTATTACTTCTAAAGAGAATACGTAACCAATAAGAATATTATTTACCTAATCATCAATGGATAAATTCGCAGACGAGAATACCTGCAGGATATGTTTGAAGAAACAAGATACAGTCTACTCATTATTCCGTAAACAAAAAGGTATTTATCCTTACGAGAAACTCAAGAAAATAGGTATAAAAGTCCATGTTAACGATGCCGGTCCATCTTGTTTATGTCGTGAATGCCTGATGGAACTGGACGTCACTCTAAACTTCCTGGAAAAATGCGAGAAATCGAATCAAATTCTCGTGGCACAACTTTCGCGCTCTGAGCAAAGCGCTAGTTTCAAAGGCGATGTAAACATTGATCACGAGAATAATGCTTATTATCCAGAAAATAATCCAGTTGATATTGATTTGGAGACAAATGCAGATAGCGTAACGGAAAAATTGGTAAATTGTAATGATGACATCGCCTTGGGCCTGGAAGAAGCGCGTTGTGGAGAGTGCGGGTCAAAGCGACGCTGCCGACACTGGGCACCACCCACGACCCACACTTGTCCACACTGTCAGAAAGTGTTTACTAGAAAATTCAATTTTAAGCTGCACCTGTGAGTATTTCTTGATGTAAAATATTCTTTTGGCATACCATCCTAGTTATATGACCTACCCTACTGATAAGGTCTCTTGCAGTACCAAACAGTGTCAAACTCCACCACAACATAGTGTTATTTTTTTGTTTTAATTAGAATATTAGAACTAAAATTACTAATATTCCCTTTAATTAAAACAATTTTCAACAAGCAACTGAGTTTACAGTAGAAGAAAATTTGCATTAGTAGCAAGACGCGTTAAATAAATGTGTTGCCCTGTTAAATTTTCAATTTAAATACCAGTTGCAAATTTTATTTACAAAAGGAATATTGGTAAAAGCATTCATGAAAACTTATTTTTCAATTTCATTAAATTGTTCATTAAATATAATGTTGATCACAATACCAAACTTCAATAGCTTGAATACCTTGTTTAAAAAAACAAAGCATTGGTAGCTTAGTGGTTAAGGAGTCGGCCTAATGATCAAGAGATCCTGGGTTAGAATCCTGGCCATTACAATACTGAAGTTAACCCATTCATAACACAAGCAATTTAGCTTAGCTGGAGGGGTTAAGGCTATTTATTTGCTACCATAGTAGAACTTACAATAAAATTGCAATTCAAGCATCTCGAGTACCTAAGCTTACTGTTTAACAGTATGCCCTTGGTAGTGTGACAATGGCCTGGCATTAGAAAACAAAGTGATGCAACTAAGAGTGTCCTTCAGAGTGAAAGTGATTGTGGACTGCATGTCAATAAGTGGTGGGTCAGCTGGCATTACTCATGCCATAGAACTTGTCTATGAGATCATTGGTTAGCTTATTCATTATGGTTTTTGTGAAACATTATGTAGTTAATAGCTACACATGGAATGATATTATGATGTGGATAGAAAAGTGAAATTTGCTAGGAGCTGCATTTTGGTACACTTTGTGGGGTGCATGCTTCACACAGTCCCGATTTGCTTTCAAATGAATGTGAACTATTTACCCGACTATGGTGAAGCAAAAGGAGGGTTATGATTTTGACAGGCTATGTATGTATGTAGGTTCATTTGTTCCTCATAGCTCTTCGACCATTTATTAGATCTGGACAAATGAGGTATCTGTAGAAGCCTCTTAGTTGTCCGCTGGTTACAGGAACTAAATTTATTGTGGTGTCTTCTAGTGGCCATAAAGTACTGTGTTAAAATATAAATTTGAGATAAATATGTTGTGTTGGGTATCAACTGAAAGGGCTTAATTAGCACATTTCAAATATGTATAAATTATACTTATTGCTTGCTTCAAAATAATATTTAAAAAAAGTTTAAAATTAAAACTAAAACCACACTTAGTTGAACAAAACATGGATTCTAAGGAAAAGTGGCATAACCAAGGCTACCTTTGATATTTTCTTTCAGTTATTTATTTTTTATTTTTATTTTATTTATTTATTGGTCCACCAACAGTTGTTTACATTGTACATGTTATAAACAAATATTATAAAGGTAGCAATTCCTTATGTAACAACCACTTATAAGTAGACACATCACTCAAAAACAACATTTTAAAAAAAGAGCTTATGTACTATCACAGCAACACAATGTGATTGTCCGAGCTACAAACTCAGTGGTAGTAACTTCTTTTATATTAAAAAAAGAAAACTATAGGTACAAAAAAAAAAAAATTAAGAAACTAAGTTAGTTCTGGCAGCGAGTCATAAATTGACTTCTGTTTGCGATGCGAATCGAAGTGGACGTCAACCAGATGGCTACAACAGTTCATTATTCTACTCAACCTTGCATAAGGAGAATTTGCACCGAGAATGGTTCGTCTTAAGGGTGGACACAGTGGTGTGACTGGTTTGCGCGAGATCCTAGAGGGTATGCGAAACCTGAAAAGGCCTAGTAGAGGGGAGCTGTCAATTTTGTTGTTGAGACATTTAGAGGCGAATACTGCATCATTAGATTTCAGTCTATTGGAAAGAAGATTAATATTAAAATGTTTAAGCCTACGATCATAGGAGCGGATTCTTTTTGCCACGCCATTAGAAAACGCTAGATGATAGAGAAAACGCTTTTGTACACGTTCCAATTTTAACGATTGTGTCGCATAGTGTGGCCGCCATACCACACTGCAGTATTCAAATATTTATTTAATTAACAACATATCAGTTATGTGTTATACAATGATATTAGAAGTTCACAGCATATATCTCTGTTTGGTAAATGAACAACCCACATCAGTGGGCGCGACGACGGATCGCAAGCCAAGCTGCCCGCGTACGAAGGCAACTCGGGCGTCGGAGGTCGATGAACGACCTCCGCCCCTCATGAGCGCCGGTCTGGGGGTGACAGGTGGAGCCGCCTGTCACCCTAGCAGAAGCAGGCCGCGGCGGGCCTCCCCGTTTACCGGGAACGAGTTGGGGACTCTGCAGTCCCCACACACCCGAGAAGAGGGCCAGATCGTGAGAGATGGCCCTGGGTCGGCCGGGGTGCGAGGGATATGCCTGTCAACCTCACCTTCAGCAACCAAAGCGACCCGCAGGCGGCGTGCGTTTTAGTCGGTTCGAGTCCGACATAACCTCTCCCACCGGCTCCGGTGGGGAGGTATGCGTGGGGATTTTGCGCACGTGAAAAAAAAAAAAAACATAACAACCCACATCAATGTCCCCAAAGTAATATTATTCTACATAACTGAATTGATAAGCATTCGAGTTTTGTGTCAATGCTATTTCTTTAAATTTCAAGTATGAGTTTGTGAATATGTCTATATCGGCTAGGTGTGTGTTGTACGCCTCTAAAAGATGGAGAATAAGAGCGCGCGCCCCGGCATTCGTTCTGCACCGTCCCGTGCAGAACAGCCGTGTCACGCGCACCCCTCGCTGCAATACAGTTCTGGGGACCGCGTAACATAGCTGGTTAGTGATACCATTGCAGTCAAATATGTTATGGCATATACCATGCAACATCATGGACATGAGTTGTTCTTGTTTATTACTTTTTATAGCATGATTTTTCAGTAGTCGGGTTTTAGTTTTAAATTTCCTTTTTTCTCCCATATCAATCAATCAATTAGCCCACCGCAGTCCATTGCTGGACATAGGCCTCTCCTAATGTGCGCCATTTTCTCCGATCCTCCGCCTTCCGCATCCAGTCTGTCCCATATGTTTCTCCCATAGATAAGACAAAATAATTTGTAATATTTTGCCTCTAATAGCTGGTGCTGGCCACTACTCTGCCCCTGTAGGAATGCCCTTAGTTGATTTGGTGGTTGTGTGTTGCGTGCAGGGCGCGGCACAGCGGGCCGGGCGCGTGGTGGTGCGGGCGCTGCGGCGCGCGCGTGGCGTCCCGCTGGCGCGCGGCGGCGCACTGCGCGGGGCGGCGGCGGCGCGCCTGCCCCGTGGCGGGCTGCGGCAAGACCTACACCACCACCACCAACCTCAACACGCACCTGCGCGCGCACACCGGTCAGCCAGCACCAACCTTCGCACTCTACGCTTGAACACACCCAGTTTATTTTTTTATACCACTTAGGTGGCAGACAAGCACACGGCCCACCTGATGGAAAGTGGTTACTGTGGCCTATGGATGTTTGTAACATCAAAGGAGTCACAGATTCGCTGCCAACCCTGAAGTACAGAGTTTCTGTGCCGTCAGTGTAGAGGACAAAGACTTGTCCTTTGGTCGTCCCACTGATAGCACATACAGGGGGCGAGAGTCGATTCCCGCTCAGTGCAAATATTTGTGTGCATGAATATGTATATTTGCATTGGTCTGGGTGTTTCTATGTATAATATGTATGTATTTACAAAAAAAAAGTATCTTAGGTATGTTTATCCGCATTCTAGATCCCATAACACAAGCTAGTTAAGCTATGCTTGCCATGGGTCTAGATAGCGTTGTGTAGAATGTCGTGGAATATTTATTTATATCTGTATTCGTGGTTCCTTTTTCTTTCTAAAACTTTAGTTCTAGCAACGAGATGGACTGGGAAATCGATAGGATAATGATTTCTTGACTAAATTTATATCAAATATTATAAAACATTATTTGTTTATAAAGAAAATAAATTAAAATTTGTGGTATTTATTGCAGGCGAAAGACCTTTTGAGTGCAACGAATGTGGAAAGAAATTCACTAGCAAAAATACATTAAATGACCATATGAGAATACACACAGGTAATTTATATTTATATATTATTCAACTAGGCGTGAGGTAAATAAAGCTAAAAACTCTCATTGAAAGGCACATTAAGATTCTCTGTAACAAGCAGTCAGCGTCACTTACAATATTATACCAGCTAAATATAAAATATTATACCAGTCAAATCTGCAGTAGAACGAGTAAGCAGATCCCGAGCACCAAGGTGAAAGCCTCGGAAGCTGCTGGGAACCAAGTCAATAATATAATGCCTGTCACCCTGGCAGAAGCAGGCCGCGCCTCTGTAGTCCCTACACACCCGAGGAGAGGGTCAGGTCGTGAGAGATGGCCCTGGGTCGGCCGAGGTGCGAGGGATATGTCAGTCAACCTCATCTTCGGCAACCAAAACGACCCACAGGCGGCGTGCGGTTTAGTCGGTTCGAGTCCGACATAACCTCTTCCACCGGCTCCGTTGGGGAGGTATCCGTGGGGATTTTGCGCACGTAAAAAAAAAGTCAATAATATAATAAATTTATAGTTCTCATTTAATAAATATGAAATGAATGAATGAACGATGTAGGAGGATTTTCAGTTCTGTGAATATTTCATAGAACTGAAGATCCTCGGCCGGCACTAGCCTCGCGTAGGTCATGTAACACAGCGGAGGGTGTGGTGCAGGCGCGCTGCCGTACATGTGCCCGGTGTGCGGCAAGCGCTTCCGCACCAACAAGCTGTCGGCGCACCTCGCCACGCACGACGGCGCGCGCCTGGCGTGCGCACGCGCCGGCTGCGCGCTGCGCTTCGCGTCCCGCCGCGCGCTGCTGCGCCACCGCGCTGCGCAGCACTCCGGAGAGTCCGCCCGGGCGGCGCCTGCGCACGCCTGCGCGCTCTGCCCGGCGCGCTACCGCCACCGACAGTCGCTCAACAAGCACGTGAGGAAGCAGCACCAGCAGGTCAGCACGCTCACGCCAGCACCACTTGCGGTGTGGTACCCGTCTGGTCAGTGTGGAAACAGTAGACCGAAGCCTCCCTACACTGGGAGAGGCCTACGTCCAGTAGTGGACTGCGATGGGCTAATCGATTGATGGACCTGCTGATTGACGAACGAAGTTCTGCTGCTATCTTTTCTTTCGGGATTGGCAGGTCAGATAGCAGTCGCCCCCAGGAAAACCGGGTTACCAATGAAAGTAATAAGCGGAGCCCGGGCGTCAAGATGCAATCTTTAGACGCAACTGGGATATCACTGTGACCAATGATAATGAGTCAAGAGTCAAAGAACGAAAGCCAAGACAGACGCGCCCGGTCGCACCGTCGCGCATCTTATTTAAGACTAGCCGACCAATACCGGCTTCGCTCGTGGTATATTTAATTTTATTTTTTTTACTTCTTAATCTATGTGAATTAGATAGCATTCATGTTTACTGCTCTCTTGGATAATAACGTTGTGTTATAAAGCCTGTGGCTATAACCTTCTCGATAAACGAACTATTTAACATAAACAGTAAAGTATAGATTTTCTAACGCACGTAAATTGTTACCTTGTTACAGAAACCCTTGCCCGCCGATATTGACCGCGACGACCAAGCCAAAGAAACAAAGTGATATGTGAACTGTCCAGTAGGTGATAAGTACACTCAACAATTCTCTAAGTCATTAGGTACATTTACTCATTAAATTATTGAATATCAATGGTTTTTGTTTATGAACCTTAAAGCTCAGCGACACAAACGCAGCGTCTATAGCGTCACCAATATCGCGTCTGAAAACGCTGTCACAGCGGCACTGTGACGTCATTGACGCCGCGTTTATATCGCTGAGCTCGAAAGTCGTTCCCTAGAATTTATACATTTGTATGGAACCTATATCTGTCGCTCTGTCGCGGCGCCACTGACGCTATTTACGCTCGCTTAGAAAGTCTACCTTAAACTAATTCACAAACTGCACAATGATAGAATCCTTGTCATCTGAGCACCAATACAGAGTGCATCCAAAGTTCTGCTATTTTGGATATTTTTTTTTTCTTTCTTTCACGAAAGCGACTGTCTGCCCTCCAACCACAAAAGGAAAGTCTGTGCGAATCGGGACTATTGATATGATTATGGATGCCGCGACACATGAAACCCATCGCCCCTAGAGCATATCTCCGCACAGTGCGCTCTTTATGAGTCAGATGAAAGGAGGGGAAACACTGAAAGCACTACGAAGAGTAAAACTGTAAATAAAATTGTCCCGTAAGCAAAGTTTGGCTATAACGATATGGAATTCCTCGTAGCCAGGTGACATAGTTTGGCCACGCGATAATACTCAAAAATAAGCGCCTAATTGTAAGGAAAAGTTTGTTTGACAGAGAAAAGTTTGGTATTTCGTATGCCCCCAACTGGGAGACGATCCCATTGTAGCACAGCTATTTTTTGGACCAAACAGTTGTGCAAATGCTGTTCACAAAAATGGATCAAATTCTGTAAAATGTAACATTTTAGATTTTGTTACATATCGGATAGATTGTGTAAGTGGAGCTGTCGTGATGCTGTTAGAGATGTAATCTTGGAATGCTGGAGCAAGTCGGTCATGCCCACTGTTGCATATTTCATAACTTTCAGCCTAAGACGTGTTCTATACATAAAAAAAAAAAAGAGCTTAACTCGAAGATTGAACACGCAATTATTTAAGTTTGGAAGAATATCGTTTTATTACAATGTATTGAATTGCATGACCGTTTTAGTCGTGACCCCGTAAAAATTTTGCTCATAACCCTCAAATAAAATGTACCTAGTTTTGATTGAAACCTCGGTTAGAACTTATTTGGAACGAGCGAAGTGAGTTTGGACTCACCGCACGGCTCAACACGGATTGATCAGCAGATACATGCTGTAAGAACGTTTCGAACAAACTCGAAAGCTGAAGGTGAATCATCTTTGAGATTTCAATTTCACATGCTCTAAATCTGGTGACGTCACGTTGTCGAGCACATAAACATGCATCACTATCGACTTGTGATCGACGTCAACAAATTTACTGCATCAGGAATAGAAATCTCACTGCGGAATTAGCTTTTGAGTTCGTTCGAAACGTTCTTACAGCATGTATCTGCTGATCAATCCGTGTTGAGCCGTGCGGTGAGTCCAAAGTAAGTTCGTGGTTTTTTATAAGTATGATTTATTTATCGCCAAAATATTAGTTTTCAGCAAAATAGTAGATCTGTTGCTAAAATGTCATTTCGACTGACGAGACCCTGCTGACCTACTTAACCTACGTACGGTACGGACCTCCGTTTCGGGCCTGCGATGTCATATTCTGCGGACAAATTGTCGATTTATTTGGCTGCAGATTTAACATTTTTAGTAGGTACCAAGAATTGTTGGCAACAATTAATTGTGGCCGTCATTCTTTAGATTTACTAATTTAGGCGGTGTCACCTTCGTGTCGCGCAGTCGGGTAAAAAGTGCTTAGCCTTCGAACACTGGTCGTAAAAATATTGGCAACAACAGAGTACGTACCTGACAGTCTATGTGGCGTATCGGTAGTGAACGCGGCCGCTATGCAGAATGTGCTCGATCCACGTTCAGTGCAAATATTTCTATATACGAATATGGTTATTTGCATTGGTCTGGTCGTGCCTCGGAAAGCACGTTCATCTGTCGGTTCCGGTTGCCGTACGAACCTCTATAGCAGTCGTTACAGGTAGTTGGAGCCCTAAAAGTCAAACGACTGGTCTAACTGGAAGGCTTCGATATCGCCTTTGGGCTGTTGAAGTCAGATCGCAGTCGGTTCACGGAAAATATCGAAGTTCAGCCAAATCCACAGTTAGACTGATAAAGCGGACCCCAGACTCCGAGGTGAAGGCTTCGGATCCGACTGGGATTAACGCTAGGATGAAGAAGTGTACCAGAGGAAGATCTAATAGGCAGACATCGTTAGATTACATATATTAGAAAGTATTTTTCTTGTTAGAAGAAATATGGGATTGGTTTCCCAATAGGGCTCTAGAAGGATCCAGTTATCTAATGTCACAATAAATTAACTTGTGCCTTCAGATTCATGTTTTTTTAGCGCACTGAGATAACTGAAGTTTTTGCTAAGTCACGTCAGTCGTGTGGTTTTGGTGAAATCTGGACAATTCGTCCGCGGTCAAGGCCCGCCTCGTAGGTCATACCCAGATATTTATCATACTTCTAAGAAAACTTGTACTTATGATACCATTCCAATTACCTTGGTGAAATAATCATATTGCGTTAGGTAAGCAGGTGTCTAATATAGCTGAAAGTAGTTCAACATTATGAGATTCTTTAGCTGCAAAATGTGTAGCATACTTAATGAAAGTGCTATGACGTAAAAGCGTCGTCCGGAAACTGTTAGCAGGGATGCAATGATTGCTCTCGAAGCCACGAAGGCTCGCAGCTTTGCGAAAATCAATTAGGTCATTGCACTTGTCTCGAAACGTCGCGGCCTTTTCTATTCGTTTTCTAGACGCCGGGCCTTCACCTAGTTAGCTGTGACGGTCCCCGACCTGCACTGATTTCACATAAATTCGACTCGCCATCTTAAAGAAATCAATCCTTTACGAAACTGTTTATTTAGAAATTTATTAGGTACAATTCGCTTATATCTAAATATAAAAATAACAAGAGTATTGCATAGAACATGCTAGGGTGCCTTACATCTAAACCATCACAGACTATCGCTTCTGCGATTCGTAAGTCTTACGATTATATAACACTGGTTTTGTCGGTCACGGCCAACAAGCGCACCTTCCTTCAAATAAATAATAATTACAATTATGGCGTGTTTTTCGGCGCTATTCACGCCTTCCCTTGCCTAACTTTTACCGCTTTCCGCTTGACGATGGCAGTGCTCGGATTGGGTTCGTCGACTTGCACATTAGACGCTTCAATATACTTATTCCGATAGCCTGTCTCACGCACCCGTGCGTTAGGACTTAGTTTGTCACTACGCTCATTTTCACCAGCTCGTTCGTTTTCAGCGCTACGTTCAGATGAATTCGCGCGTTCCGACGAGCCCGAACGTTCTGATTCGTCTACTTCATCAGACTCATCGCTTTTATCGTCGTTGTCTGGAATTCGATGCTTGGGGTCTTCTCGCAGACGTTCGTGATCTTCTAAAAAGTAACCGCTTTTGACGGGCGACTCGTGACGAGCTACATCAGCGTCTACAGTTGGAGGGGGTACCGTCAGTTCCGAGTAGAACCTCTCTTCTTCCGATATGGGCAGTTTTTTCCCAAAATAATCGTAATCCGTGTATCGCTCATTCTCACTTTCGTCGTTGCTCTTTTCCGCGGATCGTGTCTTACGGGTCTGCTTGCGTCGACGCCTTCGTCTAGGTCGCTCGGTCTGAGGTGCAAAAAAACTATCATAGCCATCGCTATCCTCGCTACCTGTCTCCCTACTGTAGTTGTCGGAAATATAACGTGTTTCATCTTCATCGTCTCTGTCTGGGGGCTCAGGTTGCTCGCGGTGCAATTTCTTCGGTCGTTTTTCTCGGTAAATAGGTGGTACTCGCACAGTAACTGTGTCGATTTGATTCGGATTGTGTTCTGTAGGCGGTAAAACGCGGGGCTTTAACTTTTTTTTAGGATCCTCCGTAGTTGTTGTCACTTCGAATTCATCCTCGGCACCTGGAAGAAGCAGCGGAATCCTGTTAGAAGGTGGACGCTCACGTTGAAGACTTTGATGTGATTCGCCACGAACATGTACATTATCTGCAAGCTTACGATCTCCAAAATGAACATTTTGGTAATGATTGACGGGCAGTCGAGCAGTAGGATGCGGTTGAGCCTTTTGTGTATCATATGGCCTGTCCTGTTGTTTTTTTTGATCCCAAAAACGATCCACAGCGTGTCCAAACTGTCGCACGGCAGCCTCGCGGTCCCGGGATTCCTGAACGTCCTCATAGTCATCTTCTATCTGTTGTTGCGTGTTCTCGTCATCGTAGACCAGATAATCATCATTATTATCGCTTAGATTATTTAACCGTTTGGCATCTAAGGTATCCACTCGTTTCGCAATTCCATTTTGAACTACGAACGCGTCCACATAAACTCGCGGTGTTCGTGGCTCTTCTAAGGGCAATTTCGCTGCTTGTGGTTGGATAGCGATTGGAAGAAATTGGTTTAAGTCATCTTCTTGGGTCTCAACTTGCTCTTCGGCTGCTGCCTGGGCCTCAGCGGCGGCAGGTGCTGGTGTTATCGGATTTCTGTTAAAATTGAAGTTTACCCGAAGGTTTGACGTGATTCTTTCCAGATTATTGTCCGCCTGTATTTTAGGAGGTGGTGGTGGGGGAGCGCAAGGAGGTGGCGTGGCCGGGTTTGCTCGAGGTTTAGCGCAAGGTGGTGGAGGTGGCGGTGGTGGTGGTGGCGGCGGAGGAGGCGGTGGTCTGGGCTTTTTAGGCCTTGGTGCAGCTCTTGGTCGTGCACAAGGTGGTACTGCCTTTGGCGCAGGAGGTGGCGGCGGTGGGGCTGCTCTGCAGGGTGGCTGCGCGGCTCTAGGCTGCCCGCACGGCGCAGTCGCTGGTGCTGCTGCAGCTGCAGCTGGTGCAGCAAGGGGTATATCAATACCGGCCACAGGTGCCACTGGTGGCGGGAAATCAAAAGCCTGCGGTGGCTTCCTGGCCACGTTGTATCCGAGCACGTCTGCTATTCCTCTAAACACTATGTCGCCGAAGGTTCTCTTCTTGCGCACAATCTCCGCTTGGTCAGCGTCCAGTTCAATGATCGTCCCGTTGTTGTCGCGGAGGACGATCGTCCCGTTGGCGTCAGCGATGGTAATCCTGTCGTTGGCATCGTCGATGACGAAAGTGTCAGTGACGAGTTGGCTGGCGGTGGTGTCGTTGCGGCCGGCGGCTGCTGCGGCGAGCGCCGCCAGTAGCAGGAGTGGCGCGGCGCGGCGCATGGCGCGGAGTACTGTCGCGCGGGAGGGCGCGCGCTCCGTTTTGTCGCGCCCGCCGTTGCTCAAACACGGTCACGCTCCGGTGGGCACCGTCTTATTTACAATTATTGTAATATTAATTCGTTAATAAACCGTGGAACGCATTCAGATGTAGTTAATTCGTTTCCATACCTAGTAACCATATCTATTGTCCTTTATAAGTTTCTAGAACCCAATCGTTTCAATAAAGTTAATAGTCGTCTAATCAATCGGTTTCACAGTGTCGTAATCTATTTTTTGTAAGATTCAGAGGGTATTTAAAAAATAATTGCTATTTTATACTTCGTAGATAATAAAATCGATAAAGTTACTAATGTACAGGTATCCGAACCCGGCTTTTGGAGTAATTTTGATCTTATATAAAAATGCCCCGCGTGGTTCCCGGCAGAATTGAATTTGGGCCATCCCGTCTCTTCCCATGAGGTATCGTACAAGACGATTAAGGGATAGGACTGTTTAGCATCAGATACATATATAGGTACCAATAGCTCAGACTCAGGCACAGAAAGAAGCCTCGGGTCAACAACAGTTCCCGGAAGACGGCAATAGACTAACCCCCTATAACGTAGGGCCAAAAACAATAATTGGTGAAATGTGGGTGTTCATTCGCCTTTGTCTAACCCTTCGGGGATAAAGGCATGATTGTATATAAAAATGTATAGAAACTAAACAGTGTGCTCGGCCGGGAATCTCCACGCGGTGCATCCTGGAGAGCAGAGACGGCAGCGCTTCTCTCGCATGGTGCGGGAGATGCTGCCGAGGGTAGGTAGATACCTACCCTCGGCAGCATCTCCCTCATAAACAACAGATAGATAGAGAATAAAACAGACTATTTCCTAATTAGAAAATTAGGAAATAGTCTGTTTTTAATAATCAGACCGCTTACGAACATTGTCAATCTATACATTATTGACAGTATATTAATAATTTCCGTTTCGACACAATGCGTCTATTATGTGTTTTTTAGGGTTTCGTACCTCAATAGGAAAAAAACGAAACTTTTCTAGGATTACTTAGTTTTCCGTCTGTCCGTCTGTCAAGACCTTTTTCTCATTAATCAATCTCAAGTTACCAATTAGCCCCGCCCTCCCCTTTCCCACACAGAACAACACGTACAGGGCCTAGATGCCATCCGCATACTGTGCAGAATATCCGATCAAGAACCAAGCGGTTCGGAGACTCTTTCCTTTGTCGCACCATTAAGATCTGGAATTCATTACCAGCTCACGTGTTTCTTTCTTCCTACAGTCCCGGCCGTATGAGGCCGTCAAGCTGAGTGTCACCATTGTAACATGGTATACCTATGTAAGAACAGAGAGTTTCTTTGCCGACAATGCTGAAGGCACAATTAGGAAAAGCCTTTAGTCTTCCCACTGACAGCAGGAAAACTTTCCAGTTTTCTGGCTACCATCAGGCGAGGCAAAGTTTAATTGACGTGGTCTATTTATACTTCTAAGTCAACGCATTCAAAATATATTACGGTTTATGTAGTATTATCACACACACACACACAATGTAGTATTGTCACACGGTATGTGTAAGTACCTAATGGTGACCCTCTTTTCTGGGACTTTGCCTTCAGCTTACCATCGGGCAAGGCGAAGTCCAATTGACGTGTCCTATATAAAAAAAAATAAAAAAAATGCAGCTACTGAACCCTCGGTGCGCGAGTCCAACTCACACTTGACCAGCTTTTTTAATCTATTGGCCAACCTGTTATTTGCACATTCATTCATACGACATGTCTTTGGTGTTACCACATCGCGGTAAACAGAAATTCAATTAATATGGTAGAAAAACTATACCAGAAAGTGAATGCCATAGTCCCAATTTAGGTCGGTTTGTTAATTGGAGACCATTCGAGAAAGAATTGGGTTTGTGAAACTACTTAGAAGTTAATGTAGTGTACAGAAACATTGGCCCATATTTGTAGATCGTTGGAGTTGCACGATTGTATCTATGTACCTAAGCCTAAAGAATTATATTATATTGTCTGTGATACCTACTAACAAGTGTGCTACCTGAATCGCGGGTTTGATCTGAAATTGCAGTGGGTTCTCTCTCATGCATTATATGCATAAAACGAAATGAAGGAATTTGGAATTATTGGGGGGAAAGAGGTAGATATAGAAATTAATAATTTAGAATTATTACCCAAGAGAGTCTGGCCAGTGAAAGATGGTTAAAAAACGGCGGCATATTTGAAAAATCAACAAGTTGTAACACCGATTATTAATCGACAAAACCGAGTTGACAGCGTGATTTTTTTTTTTCAACATAGTTGAGCAAGCGCCATCACCGCGCACCGGAGTCGGAGGCGGAGCTTAAGTCGGACTGGAACAACTAAAAAGCACGCTGACTGTGTGGGTTGCCGGATTGTGTTCTGTGTTTTTTTCATACTACTTAGGTGGCAACCAAGCACACGGCCCACCTGATGGAAAGAGGTTACTGTGACCTATGAACGTGTGTAACACCAGTGGCGGCACATCTGTGCTGCCGACCCTGTAAGAACAGAGATGTTCTGTGCCTTCAGTGCAGAACACAAAATCAGGACAAGCCTTTGGTATTCCCACTGACAGCACAAAAACTCTCCAGTAAGCTCTGGCTACCCTACTCACCGCCGAGAACACAACACGAGGTTATTATAGCAACAAAATCTCTGTTCTTACAGGGTCGGCAGCACGGTTGTGACTCCACTGGTGTTACACACGTTCATAGGTTATGGTAACCACTTTCCATCAGGTGAGCCGTGTGCTTGTCTGCCACCTAAATTGTATAAAAAAAAGCAAAGAAAATGTGGAAGAAATCAGCTGCTAATTTGCAGAACATATCTGATTTTGTACCTACAGCAACAGCAGCTTTCTGTTTTATTCCACAGAGACGGAAGAGCTAAAAAATACCTTCCTTTTGTAAGGCAAATTTTCAGAATTCTGTGCTTGTGGTTGCGTTAAATAACCTCATTTTGTTTAAGTGACCGTTTTGCGTTATCTTCCGTATTCGTTTTTTGGCACAAGTGTCATCATTAGCTTCACTTGGGACACTCACTGCCATTCTGTTCTGAACCAGTGATCCGCGAATGTAATCTTGTACCCACAATATCTAATAACAATTTATTCATTTTGTTTAATTACATAAACCTAGCTTGTAACAACAGTAAGTATCTAAGATAATGATTAATAAATAGAGCATCTTCTACAAACTTATTCATATGATAGATTTAGATCGGAATAAGCGAACATCCAAGACTTGACTTGACTTTTTTGGAGAAGGTAGGACTCGGCGGTATTACCGCCCAATTGAGCAGTCCGACTGGGGAAGTACCTCCGCCCTACAGAAACCGCGGCTATAATAACTTCGTGTTGTGTTCCCAGCGGTGAGTATTTGTGCTGTCAGTGGGCAGACTAAAGGCTTGTCCTGCTTAGTTTTCTACACTGACGGCACAGAAACTCTGTACTTAGATGGTTCGCAGCGCAACTGTGACTCCTCTGGTGTTACAAACGTCCATAGGCCACGGTAACTACTTTCCATCAGGTAGGCCGTGTGCTTGTCTGCCACCTAAGTGGTATAAAAAAAAACTTGAAACGGCAACCCTTTGGTCTGTTTACGCTAAGGTCAGAATCAAGCGAAGCGACTGCCGTATGACCTCCCAGCCTGAGTTGTTCAGATTGATCACAAATGTCTCCGTCTTGAGGCAGTAGGCACCGACTTTTAACGTGCCCTCCAAAGCACGGAAGCACTCAGATGAAATACCATTAACCTTTTACGCACCCAGTTTACAAGCGCACCTATGGAGCTTAACCTGAACATTTACCGAACAACGCCTGGCCACGAGCGCCTCTCAACGTGATGATGCTACTGTTATCTTTAAACTATCGCAGTGTTACTTTAATATTCACGAAAAGTCCTGAACCATTGTACAGTTGTGATGACATGATGCTACCTTATCCCGTCTCTCCTGACCTATGAAGCAAACCTTGTGAGTTTTCTACGGTTCGATCGACTATCATTCTATCTAGTTGTCAGCAAGCGGGTCAAGGTGTCAACCGTGAACATCGTCGCTAACAAGTTAAACTAACCAAGACGTCAACTTTACTAGAGTTGGCGTAAGATAACGTTGGAAAAACAACAAAAACTGTATAAAATTCGCACACTAACAGAATGGGAATGCGATACAAAAACTGTTAAACATTATTTACTTACGCCTTATAACCTTTACATTAAACTAGCTGTTGCAGGCCACAGGTCAGAGGTCCATCAAGGACCCCTAATCCCGTTCCCACTTCTGATCAGCCTATGAGGCTCACAAATAATATAGTCAGATAATATAATATACTTTCTATTGCTAATAGAAATTTGGAATTCCGTTAATTCAGTACATCCAGAGAATGCGCCCTACAACCTTACAAACTTTATCTTACCCATTGCATGAATTAGCTTTCAATACTTCGCGCAGGTTTGATTTGAACCAAACTTTGGTTACTGTTGTGCTGGCGGAAAACTTGTTTGCAGCCTCAGTGGTGTAAAAACGATACGTTTGAAAACAAATAGCAATCACTTGATAGAACAATTGCTATACGTTTATTGTAAGGCGTTTTGCAATGATTGTGCAGTCTTTGTTTTATTGTTGATGCTACTAATTAATTTACTAAAATGTTACCTACTCGGAGTCTCTTTAACGCTTCTAATTAAACTTTATATTTGACAGAACTTAGATTTAATGATGGAGCTAATGGAAGGTGTCTAATGGAACTCATTATCGACTGCTAAGTGGTAGAGAAGACTCTCGAGTTTAGACTTTCATTAACCCAGTACCTTTTTTTTTTTTTTTTTTTTTTATATAGGACACGTCAATTGGACTTCGCCTTGCCTGATGGTAAGCTGAAGGCAAAATCCCAGAAAAGAGGGTCACCATTACTTACACATACCGTGTGACAATGGTGACACTCAGCTTGACGGCCTTATCATATGCTTTTTCACGCCCCGCTTAAAGGACCCGGGACTGTAGGAAGAAGGAAACACGAGCTGGTAATGAATTCCAGGCCTTAATGGTGCGACAGAGGAAAGAGTCTCCGAACCGCTTGGTTCTTGATCGGATGTTTTGCACCGTGTGCGGATGACATCTAAGACCTGCACGCGTTGTCCTGTGTAGGAAAGGGGAGGGTGGGACTAATTGGAAGAGCTCATCAGAACACTCCCCATGGTACAGACGGTAAAATACAGCCATGGACGCAACATCTCTACGCAGCTGTAAAGGTTCTAGGGTGTTCGTGATCTCGGGATTCCCAATGATGCGGATCGCACGTCGCTGCAACCTGTCGAGAGCATCTAGTAAGTACTTTGCTGAACCATCCCAGAGATGCGAGCAGTACTCCACACAGGAGCGAATTTGTGTCTTGTATAGAAGACACCGCTGCTCCGGCGTGAAAAATCGTCTCACTCTGTTCAGGACTCCGAGTTTTCGTGAGGCTGTTTTGATGATGCTTTCGATGTAGTTTTTGTTATTCAGGTTGCAGCGAACATCCATAGGTACCTAGGATATTGAGATTGTCCTGCAGCGGCAGTGGCGTGCTCTGAAGAGTGGGGAGGGGAAGGAAAGAAGATACTTTTGCTGTAAACGCACATGCCTGCGTCTTCTTGGCATTGAACTCAACCAGGTTCTCAGAGCCCCATTGAGAAATGTGATTCAGGACCCCATCAAGCTCAGTGACAAGAAGCTGCCTTTTCTCTGCGATATCTGACTGCTTGGCCGCTGGATGTCCATGATAACTCCCATGTAAAGTGCTATCGTCTGCATAACAATGAAAATTGCCGGTAGACAGCATGTCGTTGATATGCAGAAGAAAGAGAGTGGGTGATAAGACGGACCCCTGGGGCACGCCAGCATTAACCTGCAGAAACTCCGAAGCTCGTCCGTCACAAAGGACGCGAATACGGCGCCCCTGCAGGAAGCTAGCAACCCAGTTGCACAGCCCAGAAGGCAGACCAAAGGCAGGTAGCTTAGAAAGAAGCGATTTGTGCCAGACTCTATCGAAAGCTTTGGCGATGTCAAGACTAATTGCCAGTGACTCGCCGTGCTTGTCCATAGCCTCACCCCAAAGATGGGTAACGTATGCTAGAAGATCACCCGTTGACCGTTTCGGTCTGAAGCCATATTGCCGGTCATTAATTAAGGAGTGATCCTCTAGGTGCCGCATGAGCTGTTTGTTGATTATGTGCTCGAACACTTTGCACAGCACTGAGGTGACGGCTATGGGTCGATAGTTGGCTGGCTCCGAGCGATCCCCCTTCTTGGGAATCGGCTGAACATTCGCCTCTTTCCAAGGCAAAGGCACTGTACCCGAACTGTAGGATAGCCGGTACAGGCGCGTAAGCATTGGAGACAACTCCGCTGCACATTTTTTCAAAACTACCGCTGGAATACCATACCTTACCTACCTTACCTTACCATACCATACCATACCTTTTCCAGGTACATCTGTTTTAAACTTTATCTTGATAAAGGAGTGTCAAACTTGCCCGTCTCACACGCTCGCACGTGACACTCAATGTCAGACAAAAAAGGACAAAGCGACATCCACGCAAATCTCATTAGGAAGGTGCGAGCGGAAATCGGTTCGTTCACCCGATGATCGGTTTTAATTGGATCAGGGTGTTCTAATTAAATTGATTAAGGATCGTCTACTAACATTAGGTACAGCTATGAAAAACAATTAGACGCTGGCATTGACGGCCTCTGTGGATTAGCGGTAGAACGACTAAGTCTCGACTGCTACGCTGATGACGCGTGTTCATTTTCCGCTCAGTGCATATATTTGTATGCATACGTATATTTACATTGGTCTGATGTTTCTATGTACACTTAAAGCATGTGTTTATCCGCATTCTAGATTCCATTACTCAAGCTAGTTAAGCTAATCTTACCACGGATCTCGAGATAGCGTTGTGTAGAATGTTGTAGAATATTATTTAAAGTTTCATTAAAGCGTACGCGACGGTGAATCGGTCAGTGGGAAGACCAAAGGTTTATCCTGATTGTGTCTACTGTACTAACGGCACATTTCTTACAGGGTCGGCAGCACGAGTGTGACTCCTCTGGTGTTGCATACGTTCATAGGTCAGGTAACCACAATCCATCATTTGGGCCGTATGCTTGTCTGCCACCTAACTTGTATAAAATTAAACTTACTGATTTAAACAATCCAGTTACATGACCAACGCAATTATTCACGATTTGGTACCATTGTGCGGTACATTTGAAGCGGACAAACGGTGTGAAACGACATTTAACGCAGCGCTTTACCAAACAATGACCTTACTGGATGTTTTTGTAGTAACCAAGTACCTACTTATCCTCGAATGAAATAACATATCTAACAATTTGAAGTAGGAGGTAGGGGGGTCCTTCATAGAGCGTGCGAACTGCAACTGCAAGGTGAGTAGGTGCATTTTGTCTATGATGTCCCGGATATGAAAGCTGCCGTGAATGCGGGAGTTCCTTTTTTCCTTTTTTTGTGTGCGGTAATCCACTCGGATACCCCTCGCCGAGGCCAGCGGCAGCGGAGTGGTTATGTCGAGATCGAACCGACTAAAACCGCATGGCCGTCTTGGTCCATCTGTTGCCGAGGGTGAGGTAGCATATCCCTCACGCACCCCGACTTACCCAGGGCTATAGAAGGACCGGGTGTGCGACTACGGCGAAAAAGGCGGAGGGGCACTAATCGCGCCGCCGTCGCGGCCTGCTTCTGCTAGAGTGACAGTCCACCGGTTACTCCTAGGCCTGCGTTCATGGAGGACGGAGGTCATTTAATGACCTCCGATGCCAGAGGCGCCCGCATGGCGGGCTATGCTGGACGGTAGGGACTTAAGTCTCCTTCTCCCCCGTTCCCCTGCCTGCTTCTCGACCATTACTTGCTCACAGAAGGAGTTGGTGGCAGTCCACGCACTCGCGCTCGGCACCTTCACTGCGAGCAACGTGCCGAGTGAGAGAACTCCTACTCCCAGGGCCGCCAAAAGGTCTCGGTGTCTCCCACGCCGGGCATTGGTAGTTCCTTACGCGGGATTCCACACATCCAATGTAGTATTTTCACCTTCATGACACGCATTTCCTGATTGTAATTCTAAGTAGGTAGGTACTAAGTAGGTTCCACGGCCAGGTGGAAGGACGACCTCATGAAGGTCGCCGGGAAGCACTGGATGCGGGCAGCTTTAGATCGGTCATTCTGGAAGTTTGTGGGAGAGGCCTATGTTCAGCAGTAGACTATGTGTGGCTGACATGATGATGATGAGGTACTAACCTAAATAGCTACTGGTAAAATACCTCAAACTCACGATAAGTAATAGGGTCACAGTTTATATAGTTGCAATACATCTCTGACTAACAGAATCTATAAAAGGTAGATATTAATTTGCTGGGTTGAACCCCTCAGAAAAAACTGATTCGAATTGAATGAAATGTTTGTTTTGAATAAACTGTTTATCGAGGTCGGATCTCGATACTACCCAAGGGAGCCAAGCAATCCGGTCAATTCTCATACACTATTTGAACTATTTGGTTTCCGGCAGAGTGGAATTTGGGCCATCCTATCTCTTCCCATGCGGTGTCATACAAAGCAACTAAAGAATATAGGACTGTTTAGCATCAGAGAGATGGATATATTAAGCTCAGACTCAAGCATAGATACAAGGCTCGAGTCAACTGTAGTGCCCGGAAGACGGTAATAGGCTCACCCCTATTGTATTATATATGATTGGTGAAATGTGGGTGTTAATTCACAACTGCCTAACCCTTCGGGGATAAAGGCGTGATTATATGTATGTATTTGAAAATTAGTATCAGCTAATGTTAGGCTAAAAGAAGTAGGTATCTCATATAAGTTAATGTATATAGCTTGGAATAATCGAATTTGTAAGTCTGTCTGTCAAGTCAAGCCGCTCGCGTGGTCGGCAGACGTCACGAGGAGCGTCCGCTTTAATTGGATTTTGGCATGTGTCTTAACACGCCGGGTTACTGACGATAGACAGGTCAATCAACTTGTTTACTGTATCTATACTTAATTACTTTTACTGGATATCGAGGTATCTACTAGACACTAAAGACCGGAACCGTTGCGCACTGTGTGGTATGAAAGGAACTTCATCCCACGCACGCGCAAGCTGTGGAATGAATTCCTTGCTGTCCAAGCGACTATTATATGGGCTCTTCAATAAAGGTATTAGAAAGTTTCATGAGGGTTGGCAGCACGAGTGTATCGCCCCTGGTTTTGTGCACGTCCATACCCAACGGTAACCACTTCCAATCAGGTGAGCCACGTACTTGTCTGACGGTTTAAAAAAAATTGTGTGTGTTCTTTTTGTTCTTCCACTCTAACACTTCCAAAAATGCATCTGTCTGAGCATAGTGATTGCTGGTGCTTGATGTTCTGTTACAAGTGATTGCTCAAGTCTATCAGCACCTTTAAGAGCAAAAAGACACTGATATTTAATCCTTAATACTTGAATTAACTCACGCCCTTGTGTTGTGTCCACTTGCGTATGTACCTATCTCAATTTACTCCCAGTCCCATTGTCATGAATGAATTACATTATCATTTTGACATACCTAGTTCTAAGCTTCCTACACGACCTGGAAAGACTCAAGCCTCAAAGCGCGGACACAATAACAATCTGAACGTTTATTCAATAACACGACACGCAAATACAAACTACTGCATTATCGTAATGACTGTTATTACTGACAATAACATTCTCCCATCAGAACCATGTCAAAGGCGACTTGATTGTCGACACAGCGGTTACGTGACGAGAGCGCGTGTGAATCTTGAAAGCTTAAGATGAGAGATGCTAATCTTTGATTCCTCGTAACTCACTTCTCGTGTTTGTGTAGTCACGGATGTAGGTACCTATATCCTCACAGAGAAAGGCGGGGGTGTATTATGCACACACAAAAGGAATCAAGTAACCAGGCACCCGCACTGGGATATGGTTCTTGTCTCCCCCTACTCTGTATGTGCAGAACGCGTTTTTTGCGTCTTTTGTGGATAGTACTGTGTTCGGCGGAGGAGCTCCAATTCACCAGTCATAGATAATTTCAAAACAATCGGTGCGCGGCAGGGCCTTTTGATCAAGATATATGCCAGTATTCAAATCCATTCCGAAGGCATTAATGGCTATTGGTGTAATAAAGTTAATGTCCTTCAACAGCAATAAATAGAAATCACAAGACCGATAACAATAATTTGTTTGCTAAAGTCGCTTCACGCATGTTTGGTTTGGGTTTGCAGCCCGAGGCTGTAAAGCCGTAGGTCTCTTTCTAAACTTGAAGGGCTGTGCTCTTGTCGGTGGAGCAATCACCACTCTTCTCTCTCCTCCGCCAATCCTTTGACCTCCTGATAAGACGCGACTTGTATCTTTTCTTTTGTCTGTGCCATAAACGTCCCTCTTGGTCTACCTCTTTTCCTCTATCCTTCTACCTTCCCTTATATTATATTCTTTAAAAATAAATCATGTCTTATCAGGTGACCAATCATCTTCGATTCCCTATTATTTATTTATTATTATTAGGTACCGCGTGGTTTGTTTGTTATGGTTTTGAATTGGGACCACCCCATCTCTTCCCATGCGGTGTTGTACTAGGCGACTAAGGGATAGGACTGTTTAACATCAGACATTATATACAGCCCAGACTCAGCCTCAAATTTTTGGCTCAAGGCAACAATAGTGCCCGGAAAACGGCAATAGCCTCACCCCCTATTACGTGGGACCGAATACAATGATCGTGAAATGTGGGGATAAACGCGTGATTATATGTATGTATGTATTAGGTACTTATCTCTATAGTTTGAGCGAGTAACGGATGCCTGTTAATGGTAAGCATGATCTGTACAAACATCCAGGAATAGCTTCAGTACTCATCACATCAAATTAACCAACCATCTTCACATTCATCCGGATCCACGTACCTATCGGTAATTTAGGGTATCGGGCAGAGAAAGTAACGTGATGACCACTGCAATGTATTTAGTGAAATAACCAATTAGTTTCGGCACAAAGAGAGGCTGATGATCGCGAACAATGATGTGTGATGGATAGTCTGTCTTTGGTAAAAGATACTTGATTAATGATTACCTAGTACAGTCAGCGCCAGAACGATCTTGACTAGCAAAGTACTCAAAATGATCTTAATACTTACTAAATGATTTAATGTTAATATCAAACTATTTATTGATTTATTTATTGTATTACCGTCAGAACTGAAGTTGTGTATCAATTAAAATATCAAAATAATCAATCAACAGGAAGGGCGAGAGACCAAGGCATTAATTAAGCTCATTTTGAGTAATTTGCTAGTCAAGATCTTCGTCAATACTTGGCAGCCAAGATTTAATCTGATGCCAACTGTACGAGCACAGAGTGAAAACGTTCGCTTAAAAGGCTCACTTTTTAAAATAAAGAAAAAATGAGAAATTTAAAAGACATCAGTTCAATAATTAAGAAAAAATCATGAGCATAGTGACTTCGCACATTTTCATTCTTAATTTGAACCTAACGTCAATTTGCAAACTAAATTAAAAAGAATTCTTAACACTCATCCTAACATCTCTGTTTAATTTTTTTTGCTTTCTTTAAGTGGGGTCAATTCGACTGCACATAGCCTGGTGAAATATAACTTACATAACGCAGACCTTCCAGACAGCAATGGAAAGGAGCTTGCCGTTATTTTTGCACCAGTTAGGTGGTAGATAAGCACACGGCGCACATGAAGGGAAGTGGCTACCGTGGCTTACGGATGTGTGCAACACCTAGGGGTGTGACGTGACACTCATGCTGCTGACCCTGTAAAACTTTATTTCTTCTGATCAGAAAATGCGACAGAAAAAAAAATAAAACAATCAGAAACCACACGAAAAAAGACAGACGATCTAACACATAGAATTTGGATAGTCAAGGAAAGACAGATCACATATTAAGAAGTCCTAAAAATGGAATCAAGCTCATTACCTATTTGGTATGGCAAAGACAGAAAGACAGGCACGAAAGTGGGGTAACAAAGTCGGTGTAGTTACGTTTCTGCTCACTACTTCTGCTCACTACTGTAGCATGATGATATAAAACATGCATATTTATTCAAATCCGATGTAAGAACTTTTATCATTTAGTGCCAATGATAATATTCGTACACAAAGTGTAAGAGGTGTCAGTATCGTGGCGCCAGCAGCTCGGCGGGACCCGACAGGTTTCATATAGGCATGTATTTAAAGATTAACTTTATATATGTAAAACAAGCGAACTGTCGCGGCTCCGCATGACTTCAATGTCACCAGAAGTCAGTCAGTTTCTGCCGATGTGTCAGTCACTACTTTGATTTATGCCTCCTATTTAATCCTCTGTCTGAAGGGATGTAACGGAAAGCGGCTAATGCTACCTGTAGCTAATAATTAATATTATTTATCTACAACAGCGTGTAAGAACGGTGTGGTATTCCAGCTCTGTAACTGTTGTAGGTATATAAAGAACATTAATGAAATATTAGTGTTTATTCCTCTGCCTAACTCTTCTGTGATAACAAGCCTGACTAGTGATATTCCATAAAAATCTAAATGATACTGAAAAATTGTATCAAAATCCATTACGTGATTTTATCTGATGAACAGACAGACGTGACTTTATTGTGCATATGATTAATAGGAATAAAGATAAAATAAATAAGTCCTGCACCCGCCGCGGTGGGTTACCTAACAGTTAAAAATCTCTCACTGCATAATATTCGTGAAAGTGTGCGACCGTTACCGATAAAACTGTAGTTTCGATTCGGAAAGTGCAGCAGCCGCGCGGTCGGCTCAAGTCTGTTGTCGCTGGAAGCTGATGCATTTTGTGCACGAGGACGCCTTTTTTTAAGAGAGCCTGCTCGAAATGTGCACTGCAAATTCTTCAGAGTTCCATTAGGTCTTTCTTGTCTGTGGAGTGTATAAGCCTTAGTATTTGACGATCGAAGAAGGGTGTTTAGGTAGCAATTAAAATATCAGAATAATCAATCAGTAGAAAGGGCAGAAAGCAAGGTGGTGGTATAGATAAGGTACACTTTTGTTTGAGTGGTTCGAGAGAAACAAAGATGCGTGTAGTTCGGAAGCTAGTTTATTGGCGACTAGTTTTAACAAACATTGAATGTTCTTTATAACACGCGGAACACTATATATGCATAGCTAGCTATAACCGTTTATGAATCAACATACCGCCCACCAAAAGGACTGTAAGTGCTTTTCTAATAACATTACTATGATTCAAAAGTATAATAACATGCAAATAATTAGTGTAAAATAATCATGTTCTATTTAGTTATCAATTTTGATCGATAGGTAGTAAACACAGCTTGGTGATGGTTCTTCGTGTGACTGTATTACCACTCTTTACGCTGTAAACCCTCGTGTAGCCGTCAGCTCCGGGGTGCTTGTCGGTGATTCGTCCTAGTGACCATTTTCCAGGTGGTAAGTTTTCCATTTTGATTAAGACAATATCTCCTATTGCCAATTCCGGCTCTCTCTTCTTCCATTTAGGACGCTGCTGAAGTTGAGTCAAATATTCATCTTGCCAGCGCTGCCAGAAATCATTCAAAAGTTTTTGTGTGTTTTGCCAGCGAGACAAGTTGTGAATCTTTTCAGTTTTCATAAGGGGTGATGGGACTGTTATTGGTGCTTCTCCAATCAAAAAATGACCAGAGGTCAGTGGATTTAATGCTTCTGGATCAGTGTCATCTATTACACATAACGGACGTGAATTGAGGCAGGCTTCGATCTGGCACAATATTGTGGTCATCTCTTCGTATGTGAGGTGTGTTGTTAACACTCGTTTAAGGTGGTTCTTAACTAGTTTCACCCCTGACTCCCACAAACCCCCAAAATTTGGGCTGTAAACCGGGATGAAGTGGAATTGTGTGCCGTCTGTTGCTAAGGTTGTTTGGACTGGACCTGTGAGATGCAGGTTGGCTTCGTTCCACGCTTCTTGTAGTTCTCTGTCTGCACCCACGAAATTTCTGCCATGATCACACCATAGATGACTACATTTTCCTCTTCGTGCAACAAAACGTCTAAAGGCACCTATGAATGCTTCTGTAGTTAAGTCTCCAACCAGTTCTAGATGAATTGCTTTGGTAGACATGCATGTGAAGATCGCAATGTAGGTTTTTGTAGTCTTGTTGCCTCGCCCTTTAACCATCAGTGTTTGAAACGGTCCCGCAAAATCTACGCCGCTGTGCAGAAATGGCCTTGTTGGATTTACTCTCTCAGCGGGTAGGTCTCCCATCATTTGTGTTTTTGTATTTGCTCTTAATTTAGCGCATTTGACGCATCGATGCACATGTTTCTTCACGAGTGATTTGGCTCTAATAATCCAGAACTTGAAACGCAAGTAACAAAGCATCAGCTGTACTCCACCGTGAAGTGTCTTCTCATGTGCATCAGCAATTATTAACGGCGTCAAGGCATTTGTGGTTCCTAATATTATAGGATTCTTTCTTTCTTGAGGTAGGTTTGCATGTCGGAGGCGACCGCCCACCCTGAGTATATTATGCTCATCTAAGTAAGGATTAAGCGATCTTAGGTGACTCCTCTTCTTTACTTGTTTGTTTGACTTTAGTAACTGTATTTCTTCTTTGTATTCCTCCTCTTGGACTAATTTTATGCAAATATTTAAGGACTCTTCTAATTCCTTAGTTGATAAATAATTATTTGTATTAGTTTTGTAGTGTAAAAATCTTCTACAGTAAGTAATAGTTTTTATTAATTCTGTTAGACTTGAGAAATCTTCAAACCCTTTAATAATTTTATTTTCAAAAGCTTCTATTTCTTCTGTGTTTAGGTAAGTGTTGATTTGTGTTGTTTTCAATTCTGCATCTGTGTCTATCACTTCTAGTTTACTAATGTATATTTCCTTTTCAGATAGCCAACTCGGGCCCTGCCACCACAGTTTGCATTCCTTCAGTTCGGAGAGAAACATTCCTCGCGAAGCCAAGTCAGCTGGATTGTGACGTGATTCGACATGATGCCAGTGTTTGTTATTTATGTTTCCGATGATTTCCACCACACGATTTGCCACGAAGGGTTTCCATCGGTTGGGTTCTCCACAAAGCCATGCGATAACTATCGAAGAGTCGGTCCAGGCATACATTTTAGACGATGGTATCCTCATTGCTTGTCCAACTTGTTTCATGAGTTTGGATAATATTAAAGCTCCACACAGTTCAAGACGGGGTATAGAGATTGTTTTTAGGGGAGCCACTCTGGTTTTGGCTGCAATCAGTTTTGTTTCTATATTATTGCTTGTGGTTTCAACTCTTAGGTAAACAGCAGCTGCATAAGCACACATCGAAGCGTCGCTGAACCCGTGAAGTTGTATGTTGTCTTTGTTGACGTTCAACGTGCCAAGCCATCTCTCAATTTCTATTTGTTTGACGTTAGAAAAATCGTCTCTCATTTTTAGCCATTCTTTTTCTAATGCCATGCTAACTTTGTCATCCCAGTTTGCCTTCTCCAGCCATAACTTTTGTATAAGTATCTTCGCCATAATTGTACTTGGCGCTATCCAACCAAGAGGGTCAAACAGTCTTTGTATATCAGATAAAATACTACGTTTTGTTATTGTGTGAATTTCAGGTGAGTAATCTATTTTGTATTGAAATTTGTCTGTGCTCAAATTCCATACAATTCCAAGCGCCCTTATGGTGCCGTCAAGATTCATATTTATGTGAACGTTAGCTGACCTCTTTTCTTGATCTACAGACTTCATAAACTCGATGCTGTTGGAAGCCCATTTAGTAAGTTGGAAACCAGCTTGTTTCAATGTGTCTGATACGGCTTTGGACAGTGATATAGCTTCTGTAACTGAGTCTGAACCCGACAGTAAATCATCTACATAGAACTCCTCCATTATTGTCTGAATCACAAGTGTATTCTGTTTAGCTTCATCCTTGGCAATTTGTTGCAGTGTTTTGACAGCTAAGTAAGGTGCAGGAGCGGTGCCAAAGGTGACACGCAGCAGTCTATATTCTTCAAGAGGATCAGTTTCATTATATCTCCAGAGGATACGTTGGTAGTCTGCATCATCTTGGGTCACTAATATCTGGCGATACATTTGTTGAATATCAGCCATGAAACAAACTTGCCTCATTCGCCATCGCATCAAAAGGTTTCTTAGGTCCTCTTGCAACTGAGGGCCTACTAACAACTCATCGTTCAAGGAAACATTGTTTGATCCTTTACAAGAAGCATCGAAGACGACGCGTGTTTTAGTAGACTCTTTGTCTACGCGAACAACGGCATGGTGAGGTAAGTAGACGCTTGTATCATTTCTTTCCTTTTCAGGTACCTTTTCTATATGACCTTGTTCAATGTAATCGTTTATAACTTTGCTATATTCTTTTTTCAAGTCTGGCGATCTTCTAAACCTCCTTTCAAGTTGCATAAATCTCTGAGTGACTATTTCTTTAGTATTTCCTTGAGAACACAGAGGGTTGTTTGTTTTGAATGGTAATTTTACAATGTATCTTCCTTGGTTGTTTCTAGTAGTAGTATTCTCATATAACTCTTCACACAGTTGTTCTTCTTTTGTTAAATGTCTTTTTGTGTCCACATCTATCTCCCATATTGATTTCAGCATATCCTCTACGTCAACTGTATGGTGCATTACAAAATGTGTTTCTTGTGGTTGTTCTGTGTGAATTTCTCCGAACAATACCCAACCCAGGCTCGTCCTTTGAGCGCTAGGTGTTCCTGATGGACCTTTGATGAATTGGTTATGCAGAATTTCAGCGTATTCTTTCACACCCAGGAGTAGGTCTATTTCACCTGGCTTATAGTAGGATGGATCAGCCAAGTTAAGACCTTGAATGTGAGGCCATTGTTTTGTGTTGATTGTTTTGGTGGGTATCTTTGTAGTCAGCGGTCTAGGCATTACGTATGCCTTTATTGGTAAATAGAAATCTTCGTCATATTGTGATTTTACTTGTAGCTGTACCACATGCTTGAGTTTGATTTTTGTAGATCCCACCCCAACGACGTTACCCCTTACAGGTTGTCGTTTGAGCTTCAATAGTTGAGCCGCCTTCTCGCTTATAAAAGCTGCTTCGGAACCTTGATCTATTAGCGCCCGCAATATAATAGTGTGTCCAAGTTCGCTCATTGCTTCTACTATTGCAGTTGCTAGCATTGCTTGCTTCTGCTTAGCGCTGAGTTGGGATGCCATCATTGTGTTGACTTGTATGTCTTGCTCTTCTCCTACATGTGTCACAACTGGTTGCGATGTAACTGATGAATTTCCAGGTTGTGAGTTCTCCTTTTCATGCAGAAGTGAATGGTGGCGTCTCTTGCATATGCGACAGGACAAAGGTACTTTGCACTTAAATACCGAATGGCCTGTTACTAAGCAGTTGTAACATAAGTGATTATTTTTAACAAACTCGCTTCTTTCAGCTGGTTCCATTTTACCGAATTCTTTGCAATGACTCAATGTATGGTTATCCTTGCACATAGCACAAATCTTCTTTGGGGTCGGTGTGGCAACATGAAATGAGCGTTCCTTAATTATTTTATTCTCTTTAGTGCTCGTTTGTTGTGTTAATTCTAAAGTGCGGAATTTTGACTCCATAAATTTCTTAAGGTCTTTCCAAGAAGGTAAGATGTCTTCTTCTTTATGTGCGTACTCTTCCCAGTTCTTATGGGTCTCTGGGTCCATCTTCTGCACCAGAAGATATATCAGGATAGGATCCCAAGAGTCCGTAGAAACGTTTAAATTGGTAAGGGTATTTAAACATTCGGCCGTTGTGTCTAACAAGCATTTTAATTGAACAGCGGATTGAGTAGACATTTTCTTTGAATTAAATAATTTTCTCATAATAGAATTCACAGTTAATCGTCTGTTGCCATACCTTTGTTTCAGAATATCCCATGCATATAAATAATTATCGGTAGTAACCATTACGTGCTTCAACAGCGACTCCGCTTCTTGTGTAACACTCAACTTTAAGTAATGTAGTTTTTGTACATCACTCAATGAGCTGTTATTGTGCACTAACGATGTAAACAAATCTTGAAATGTATGCCACGACTCATAATTTCCAGAAAATTTAGGTAGGTGAATTTTAGGTAAATGTACAATGGCAGAATGTGGACTTACGGTGCTATTCTTCTCAACCGGTATTGATTCCATACTTGATTTATTCGATAATATTGTAAGCATATCCTTCAAGTCACCTTGTAGAACATTGTACAAATCTTCATATATATTAAATTCCTCGTTTAAAAAATACGACATAGACCCCTTTTGTTCTTTAGACGAAATTTTTACTAATTCTAGATGCGCGCTTTTAAATGTATTCCAATAATCTTCGATTATTTTCACACGTGCTTCTATGTAACCTTTTGTTAAACGGGACTTCGAGCATTTTCTAAGGTTAGTCTGTGTTTTCTGGAATAAACTGGCAGTATCTTCTAGCACGGAAAGAAGTTGTTGTTGTTCAGCTGTAATAGTCGTCGGCATTTTGATGTAAAACTATTTTCTTCAATAAATATTCTTCGTAATAAATGCACAATAAAAAAAAGGTCGGCTGTTGCAATGCGGTCTATTGTTCTCTCGGCACGAGTCCTCAGGTAGTCGCGTAGTAGATCCGGCTCGATTTCGACCATATGGTGGTATAGATAAGGTACACTTTTGTTTGAGTGGTTCGAGAGAAACAAAGATGCGTGTAGTTCGGAAGCTAGTTTATTGGCGACTAGTTTTAACAAACATTGAATGTTCTTTATAACACGCGGAACACTATATATGCATAGCTAGCTATAACCGTTTATGAATCAACACAAGGCATTAATTAAAGTAATTTTGAGTAATTCGCTAGTCAAGATAGTCGTCAATACTTGGTAGTCAAGATCAATCTGATGCCAACTGTACGAGCACAGCGTAAAAACGATCGCTTAAAAGGCTCAGTCTTTAAAATAAAGAAAATATTTTTAAGAGAGCCTGCCCGAAATATGCACTTCAAATTTTTCATGGTTTCATTAGGTCTTTTTTGTCTGTGCAGTATTAGCATTGGTATTTGACGATCGAATATGTCCATTTGTCTTTTTAGTAATTGGTTTTTAACCCCAGATGCAATTGTGCGTGATGAAGGAACAAAAACTAGGCAATAAGAAGTATTCCTTCGTTTCTCTGTCGCTTCGATATCTTCAGTCCTGATTGAAAGTGGAGATGGTGCATTACCTACATTAGTACCGCACGTTTGTTGTCCACTTTCTCGTCAGATTACATGGTTGCTCTGGGGAACTGTCTCGTAAATAAAACTGATGTTGAACGAAATACCTAGCTCGCTACTGACCCGTTTGAAACTGTAATTGAGCATAAAGCTTAGCATTTCCTCGGAATGCAAAAATCGTGAATTTCTACATTAAATTTGGTAAGAAGGGTAAAATTTCTTTGACAGTTTGTTTAAAATCAAAGGAAAAATGGATGACAGAGTGCGTAAGATTCTGTTTGAGGGGGCAATATAGGCCAAAGAGTTTGCGCCAAGTGTTCATTTTATGACCAAGTTTCAGCTCTGTCGGTCACTGCAGTCTGAAGTGCACTGAACCCCAACCTCCATAAGTGGTCTCTAATTTCTGAGGCGATGGCTAATTCCATCTTTTGACCTTTTCAGGTACCGACAGTTGATGCTGATCAAAAGTATTCGACGTAACTCGATTTATATTAGTTGGTCGGATACCACAGGGTACCTGATGTTGCCCTCTGTTGTCAAGATCAAGATTTACGTCAGAGGCGTTCAATTTGCTTCAAGTAATTAACTACCTAATAGTAAATCTATTTCTTGGACAATCGACATCAATAATGCAAATTAGCGCTCCCTGTAATTCTATTGTCTTGAACAAAATATTAATATAACTGTCGATGGTTTTCAGAAACAATTACTTACTTCAGGAAATAATGGGCTGTAAATCATTTATTGTTTGTTACCTGTTAGATAATTATATCTAACAGGTACTGTACTGTACAGGTATTGTATTAACAATTGGTAATTTTTTGTTAGCATTAAAGCCTATTCATCGTTCGCAAACTAACATATCGATCTCTTACGAGTAATGATGTTGAATAGTCTCCCGTCACCCGATTTGCAGATCAGAGAAGGCTTCGCACTGGGGCCTAAGTCACTAGAGAAGCGGCAATACGTTTGTAGAACAGATTAGAATAGATTGATCCATGTGTGGGATTGACGTACGTCGATGACAGTAATAAACGTAAAAATACGTGTCCATCTCATACATTCATCATTATATTCTATACAGGTAACTATTAGCTCGTAGAATTGAGTTTGTTCTCCTCCAAAAGTCTGTGATTGCTTGAATCGCTGCTAAACGTCATTTTACCAGCTGCGACCGCATACTACCACTGTTAGCGACGTGACGCTCATAAAACCTCAAATAAAACCTTTTTGTATATAGACTGCATTGCATAGTTCTAATTTTTTTTAATGTTATACACCGTCTTTTGTTTTTTTTTTCTCTTCTGCTCTGAATTTTGCCAATACACGTTTCTTTTTAAATACAAATATTTTTGTGATCATTTCTTTACTCGGCTACATAAGTAAAAACCGCCAATAACTATAGGCGAACCCATTCTCATCTACAGGGCTTCTTTTTGCTACTGAAAATTTCGTAACACCCACAGATCTTCCGACGACTCTTGATAGCACTCGCTACCGTTTCGTCTTATATAACGTGATCAATATTTAATGCATGACTTCTTTTGAAGTGCTTATCTGTTGCATGTATTTCCAATTAAACATCGACTTATCTTCTAAAACCTGAAGATGAAAGGTGGCATACGTTTACCCTCTTATATATAAACTAGAAGTGCGCATTCTCAGAATGAAAGCGCTATGACTAAATGCTGATTATAGTTTACTTATGTAAACAGTTCGTAATCGTCTGCTTGTTTGTTCGATGAGTCGCGCCAGACGTGGATTACATACATAATTATGTTTAATTCTGTTTATATAGTGAGACTTTTATTAATCAATACTTACGTGATTTATACCTTGTGATAGCCTAATAGAAAAATTATAGAGAGAGGAGGGGAAGGGGATAAGAATTTGGCTAGAAAACAGCCGCGTGGTATCTCCACAACAGTCATTCAAATTGACTAAGATAGAACAAATTTAAACGGTCCAGGCAGAATTTGAACCCGTGATCTTTCCCTTACAGGGGAAACGCTCCGACCACCAAGCCATCAAACCTTCGCCTGAAACCAATCCAAATTCTTCTATCTGGTTTCGGGCGTAGGTTCGGTAGCTCGGTGGTCGAGTCCCGCCTGGATCGTTCTATCTTAGTCGATTTGAATAGTTAGCATAGTGAATGCTGCATTTACCTTTGAGGTACATTGGCTCTCACTTCTGTATCAGACTTAGAAATTGATAGTCTAATGACTAAACAGCGGGCATCAAATGATGTTACATTATGCTTTAAATTATTTATCCATCATGAACGGCATGTAAATAAGAGACTTTAGTGTCTGTAATGGGATCACCATAAAGACACCATTTTTCATCAGACTGCTGTAAAGTAATATATTCATATACATAGGAATATTGGTATCTACTAAGTAAAGCATTACATTATGAGGTAATAAGTATTGAGCAAGTGGATTAATGTGCTTTCAATTATATGGCATCGCAAGAGAAAGTGATTGTACCCATACCGCTATACTGTTGTACGAGCCACCTGCAACCTGCCGCTGGACATACTGCCAAAATGGATAGTGCCAAACCCTCTTATTGATTGTATCACTTTGATTTTGTTTAATAAAACGTTATAATAAGACTGTTAAACTTATAGGGAATCGATAAAATGGGGGAATTGAGAGTATTTCTTATTGCTGTTTTATGTTTCCAAGCGGACTGACATTGGCCAGACCTCTTCAAAAATTATTGAAATAATATGAACATATTGTAACTTTGTAAGTGACGATATGATCTAAGAATGGCAATAAAGTCTTCTTCCTCATCTTAGCGTTAATCCCAGTAGCATACGAAGCCTTAACCTCGGAGTCTGGGATTTGGCTAAACTTCAATATTTTCCGTGAAGCGACCCAAAGGCGGTATCGAAGTATTGTAACGAGACCAGTTGCTGGTCTTTTTGGGGCTACTACTCGTAACGACTGCCATAGATGTTCGTATGGCAACCGGGACCGATGGCTTAACGTGCTCTCCGAGGCACGATCAGACCAATGCAAATATCTATATTCATGCATACAAATATTTGCACTGAGCGGGGATCGAATTCGCGCCTCTTGCGTAGCAGCCGCGTTCTCTATCGCCACATCACGGAGGCTGTCCTGACTAAATGGCAATACAGTAATAAGTTATTTAAAACAATCGAAACATTCTGATGCTCGTACTAGCTCTGCACCATCCAATGGTAGACTGGTAGAGAATGCCTACGGCATTAAGTCCGCCAATGTACATCGTGCATAAAGAATAAATATTTAAAAAATAAAATAAATTTCAGTCAAAATTCTGTCAAGCCTAACTTTTTCAGAATATCAGTTTCAGATATATCTATTATATACTCGTCTGTAACTCACCGGTAGACAGACACGTTTTTCGGTTCCACGTGTAGGGTCGAGCCTGTGGTGGGCAAGCATGCACTTTGTAATGGGCTGTATGTATATATATGAGTGAGTGCCATGTCCTTTAGTCGCCTTCTAGCACGGCATAGTGCACCTAATTATACATAAGAAATATTTCGTGTACTTATCGTGTTAGTCGTAGTTACTATCGTCGGCTATCTGTAATGACCTGTCTTAGCTCTTTCATAGTCATACATATTATCTCTAACAACTAATCATTGGGTATCTTTCCACCCCACATTATTATGTAGGTACATATATAGCCATTCAGAACCACGTGTCAGTTTATTTTCCTTACTTTAGTTGCGATTCATACCACATAAGTCAGAATTTATGTTGGCGCCCAATCAGTAGTTATCAATCTGGATTATGATAGAATCGAATTACTATGATAATAATTAGGTGCTTTTATATAACCCTTAGGTGGCAAAGAAGCACACGGCCCACCTGATGGAAAGTGGTTCCCTATGCCTATTAAACTGTGAGACATGGCCAGAGGAGTCGCACTTGCGCTGCTGACCCTATAAGCACAGAGAGTTTCTGTGCCGTCAGTGTACAAGACAAAGCAGGAAAAGCTTTTGGTTTTCCCCCTGACAGCACAAAAATTCTCCAGTGATCTGTGGCTACCCTACTCACCGCCGGGAACACAACACGAGGTAATTATGGCCGCGGTATTCTGTAGGGCGGAGGTACTTCCCCAGTCGGACTGCTTAATTGGACGGAAATACCGTCGTGTCCTACCTACCAGTGTATAATAAAAGGTATTTAATATATAGTTACATCGAAATGTCACCACTGAAAAAAGATGCACGTAATATAACGTAATAGTGAATGGTACGGAGCTAAAACGGGTATACAAGTTTAAATACTTGGGGCACTACATTACCGAGGGCCTTGAAGACCAAGTTGATATTGAGAGGGAGCGTAGGGCGTTGGCGGTCAAAAGCAATATGCTGGCTCGCAGGTTTGCACGATGTAGTGATGCAGTCAAAATTACCTTGTTCAAAGCATACTGTCAGACCTTCTACACGTGCAGCCTGTGGTTCAGCTATACGCAGCGAACGCTCAATGCCCTACGCGTCCAATATAATAATGGGTTCAGGATGTTGTTGGGGCTACCCCGCTTCTGTAGTGCATCTGGCATGTTTGCCGATGCTGGAGTCGACGGCTTTCATGCCATCATGCGAAAAAGACTCGCTTCCAGCTTAAGTAGAATACGGGGTAGCACTAACGGTATCCTGAAGGTCATTGCAGAGAAGCAGGACTCGGCTATAGTGAAAGCCTTGATCCGAGCACACGTGTCTTGATGTGTTTGTTCAGTGTGTGTATTTCTTTATTAATTATGGACTATGGTCTGAAATAAATATTTTATTATTATTATTATTATATTATTATTAATATTGTCTCTTGTTATCATTATTAAATAGACACGACACTGCGCTGTCTTTTTGGAGCCCATTGTAAAAATATGATGTTTAAAGAGGGCTGCGTTTTGCAAATATAGTCTTTTAAGATTATGATATTTTGATGATTTGATGTTATGATATTTTGCAAATGTGGTCTTTTGAGAATATGTTATTCCGGGATAGAGTCTGTGTGCTTTAGCTTAGCCAAGCCCTTCTGGGCTATCAGTAGCGAACAAAGAGCTGGAGGTTAAAAGGAGACATGATTTAATAGAGCCACATAGTTCATGTATTAGGCACGTTGAAATGTTAATTGTTTAAAAGAGTAATTTGGCAAATACACGTTATGTAGGCACCTATTTGTCACCACAATCACTGGCCGCGGCTACAGGTGCTGCTGTGCAAACAGAGGCGTGCGTGAGTCACGGCTGCGCAGGCGCCGCCCGCGACCGTCCAACGTTCCACAATGTGTGTTACATCCGATATCGGTATACTTTCTCTTGTATTAAGTGATTCACTTCCCGATTTTAATACGTCATTTTATGCTCATGACGTGGTACAGATGCAATTGACACAAAAGGACCGATAGCCCTTACAGATTGTTACGAGTGTTGTATTATCGGTACCTAATACACGAGCTCGAATTAAGAAACCCTGCGATTTGCTGCAAAGACGGGCGTTGAGGCTGGTTGATAATCCTATACTCGCAGATAGTGTGGAATGGGACTTGGCCTCGCTATGTGTGTTCTACCGCCTATACAATGGTTTGTGCTTAGATGATTTATTTGACATGACGTCCACAGCTACATTCTATCACGACCTCTCGCCATAAGCAGGGAATTGAAAATTGAGAAACTGAGACGGTGCGCAGTGTGCGGTATGAAAGAAACTTCATCCCACGCACACTTAAGCTGTGGAATGACCTCCCTGCTGCGGTTTTCCCAAGCACCTACAATATGGGGTTCTTCAAGAGGGGCATCAGAAGGTTTCTTCATGGTCGGCAGCGTGAGTGAATACCTCTGTATTCGGGGTTGGCAGCGCGACTGTGACTCCTCTGGTGTTACGTACGTAGGCCACGGTAATCATTTCCCATCAGGTGGGCCGTGTGCTTGTCTGCCACCTAAGTGGTATAAAAAAATAAAATAAGAAAATCACGAAGAGTAACAGTCTTTATTTGTATAAACCAAAACAACTATAGCGTCATTGGTTCTTGTAAAACGCACGTTGGCATTACTAAGTAGTTTTAGAATTAACAGCTATTACACAAAAAATCATGCTATTGCATAATACTGATATAGATAGGTATAACTTACACCAGTGCTGTCCAGACAGACTTAACTTACATTGAGTAATTAACTAACTGTAAGTCTTCCATATTCAGCAATAGAACAAAAACTGAAGAATAATCTCGTGCCTAAGTGCATTGTTTATTATCAAAGAAGTCAAAGTCAAAAATCATTTTTTCTGTGTACACCATTATATGGGCACTTGCAAAACGTCAACAGAAAAGGAACTAGAAGATCAGTTTAATAAATGGACCACCGGTTCGAAATGCGGACCCAACCTAAGAAGACTCCGGCAAGAAACTCAGCGGGCATTTTTTTTATCTATTTACAAACAGAGTCTACTTAATCTAAATACAAAAATTTACTAGGGTAGCATAGTTGAGCGAACAGCTCATTTCCAAGCTTGTTTATCATCCAAGTATTCTTGGATTTTATAATAGCCTTTCTGGCACAATTTACGTTTAACTATTTTTAAATTGATTCACAGGCAAATCCCTAATTTCATTAGGGAACTTGTTAAAAAAGCGTATATATATAGTTGTCCTGGAATGAATGACTAATTTTTTCAAGTCGACTACCACAGACTACAAGATTGTTTAGAACGCTAACAGTCGCCAACTGGATGCTAAAGTCGATGCTGCTTACTGTCAGATGGGTGAGCAGTTAACAAGACTGAGGTACAATTAAGTACTCCAGTAGAAATTACTACGTACCGTACAAAAACATCTTTATGCCTAATCCACCGCCTCTACTTTCCAATCCTAAGATGGCCGCTGAGATAAACTCAATTTGAAACAGTTCAATCTTGATCACACCATTTGAGATGCGTCTTAAGATTAGCGAAGAGGCAACTCTCAGAATATCGTTTTCAATCACTTTTACGACGGGGGGAAGGTTGACGTCTCTATGAGTATATCATAACATGAAAGATTCAGAGTAACATGAACCACTACTTAAAACTTCTATTTATTTTTGTATTTTTTTTTATACCACTTAGGTGGCAGACCAGCACACGGCCCACCTGATGGAAAGTGGTTACCGTGGCCTATGGACGTTTGTAACACCAGAGGAGTCACAGTCGCGCTGCCAACCCCGAATACAGAGGTATTTGGTAGGTACATGATGTTTCAGTATAGGTAGTTCGGTGTTCCCACTTTTTATCACGCTCTTCACGTGGCTTTATTACAAACTCGGATTTTGACGTGTTGGTTTTTTTATACCACTTGGTTGGCGGACAAGCACACAGCCCACCTGAAGGAAAGTGGTCACCGTGGCGTATAGTGGTGTGCTACACCATCCCTTGGTGTGTCACACTTATTTAGTTATTATGTCTAAACGTAAAGTTTAGTGAGTTTTGTTTCGTAACTGTTTTCTTCAAGCGTGGCGTCAAAAGGCTATCACGTCAATGATGCCTATATTCTCCTAGGCAGTTGGCAGAACTCCTTTGTCGGTCCCACCTAATACATTTTCAGGTTTTTTAACAGAAAACTTAATCACACCTTGCCCGACGCCTTCTGTTTAGCTCTGGTACGAATTATGTCGAAGCATTTCAGTGCTAACGTTTTAACAGTCTCTCTCACTTTACAAGTTTAAGTTAGTTGTTAGTTTTGCAGTGTTTCTCCTTGGCAGAGCAATGTTCTTCCAATAAAAAATAAATGTCTTTAATAAGGATCGCAGAAGGTATCAAAGGGTGTAAAACCCAATAACACGATGGTCGAATGTGGGAATTGAACGATCAAAAATATTCAAAACATGACTAAGAACTTGTCAAAATGTTGTATTATCTTAGTTTTGTATGAGTTCAATTAAATTACTTCTAAACCTTCAACTTTAACATCAAAATTCACACAACAGTTAAGTAAAAGCAACAGTACCTACTGACAATTGGTGAGGTCGCCCGCGCATGCGTCTGCGCGTGCGCCTCGTCACGCCACACTTTTTGCGTGTAGCCGACGACATTGCGGTACTGGGCAGGGTTGGCAACCGACTAATGGGTACGTTTATTACATGAGGGGTTCGTGTTAGGTGGTGATGCTGATAAACAGTTTAAAGAAATTTTAAAGCAACTAGTATGCTAACTAACTTTTCAAATTGATTAAAATTGGAAAAAGGAAACACGAAACCAGTCAGAAACAAATGTTTAAATCCAATAGCGCAATCGAAGGAACAAGAAGTTTATGATGTTCCTCGGACACAACATCATTCGGTAATGTTAACATTTCAACACTCTTCAACTATTCAAATAGTCTTTCACATTATGAAAAGGACTCATTCCATTGGCGACTCAAATGACTCGAGCTTCTCGACCAATGAAATGCTTCAATGGTTGTTATTTCAATGCAAAACAAGATGATCCTGGCAGTTCGGTGCTTCATCGATGGTTATTGGGATAGAATGCTGTAACGTTTGTGTGACTTGCATTTCTGAATGGACCTCACTGAAGAAGTCACGCATGTGTCGACATTCATTTCAATCAAAACAATTTGCCATCACAATAGCTCGGCTCGCCCCGCGGGTCTCCCGGAATGGAACTAACGCGATGAGCACGCTGCAATTACACGCTCGTCGGCGATACATGCGCGCACGCAATACACGCCGACGCGACGACGCTCGCGCCTGCATTGTAGTCGGATAGAGAAGTTTACTGGAATCTCCACAACCTATGTGGTGTAACGATAGAGTATTGAAGGCCAGAAGTCGCTGCGCCCGATTCAGTACAAATATGTTAATATTTCCCATGGCCCTGACTTTTGATCTATTGCTATTATAATGCTAAGTGCTGCCTCGATGCCGCTTCATTTCGTTTTAAATTCACTTTCCAACAACCTATTAAGTTGTGACGCTTGTGCTGGGCCCTTAGCCACAGATCACCTGAATAGTTCGCTTATCCCAACCCAACCCAGTACAATCATCGTCAAAGAGCAGGAGTTTAGAAGGAAAACAATAAAGAATTTGAAACAAGCGAGTTGAAAATGACATTCTCGAGGGTAAACTATAAGGCCCGTATTCTAGCATGACACTGACTTGAATCTCGATTTATCTGACGACATAAGTATTGTATAGACCGATTTGACAGATGTCTATACAATCTAGCCTCAGATACATCGTGGTTCAAGTATCCTATAATCAGCTCGGCGAACCTTGATCCCTATGACAGTTCATACTAGTGACGGGTCGTGTCGATATATCGCAACTTTTTATAGGCAAAGGCGTGACTTGCATTCAGCCACATCGATAAACATGTTTTTAAAATATAATCTACATTACTATAATTATAATGCTTGTTATATTTACAAGTATCCGTGTATTTGTATATGGGGTTGCCAATATTCCGATGCAGAGGTAACATGGTCGGACTGTATAATTTTAATGTGAATTAAAATTTTAGTTATAGCAACACTATCTGATCTGTCACTACGCTAGTACTGTCAGTTCGCTACGCCAGTACGAGTGCTAACGCCTTGTATGCGCCACGTGTTTTCTTGTGTCAACGGAATCCTTTGTTTGTTACTATTGTTGTTTTCTGTTTTTGTTATTGTTGCTGTTTTGTGTTTGTTGGTGTTTCAAAATGCCGAAAAGACTGAGAAAAACTGTACTCAACAGTGAAACGCGGGAGTTTGTTGTACGCTTGCGTGACTATTTTGCTCGCGAACTACAAAATGGCGGACCTTTGTTGCCACTTGACAACGTACGCGACCGTGTTGCTGATGCTTTGGGAATTGGCAAAGCTACCGTTTCCCGAATTACAAAGGAGAAGTTCGGCGAATCGTCGATGGAGGAGAACAAATTATCAACTCCAAAGAAGAAAAAACATAATAGGGCACGACCCGTAACTAACCCCGATGATTTCGACATGGCAGCGATACGAAACCATATTTACGGCTATTATTTTCGAGGTGAACTGCCGACTTGCACAAAATTATTAGCGTCGCTGAAATCGGCTGATTTATTTAAAGGTGGATTCACTTCTCTCAGACAAGTTATAAAAAAATGTGGATTTCGTTATGGGAAGTGTGACAAAAGAAAAGTGATAATGGAGCGGAAGGACATTGGATTGATGAGGTGTGATTTTCTACGACAAATAAAAAACATCGAGAACTGGGACAAGGTGGTTTATCTGGACGAAACGTGGCTCAACGCCAATCACTCAGTCTCCAAAACATGGACAGACGACACAGAGAAATCCTGTACCAAAGCACCAGAAGGCAAGGGCCAGCGTTTGATTATCTGCCACGCTGGCACAGCCAAAGGTTTTGTACCTAACTGCTTGTGGGCCTTCAAATCCGTGAAAACAAGTGATTATCACGAAGAGATGAATTTTGAGAATTTCAAGAAATGGTTCACAAAACTATTAGACAATTTAAACGAGCCCCACTACATTTTAATGGACAACGCCCCATACCACTCTGTGCAAATTAATAAAGCGCCTACCGCGAACAACAATAAAGGCGAAATAATAGAGTGGCTGCAAAACAATGGTGTGGCAGCTAATACTCAAATGCTGAAAAAGGAATTAGTTAGATTGTTGAACCTTCATAAACAGCAAACAAAGAAGAAATATTTCTTGGATGAGATGGCAAAATCAAAAGGGCACACCGTGATTCGGCTACCGCCCTACCACTGCCAATATAATGCAATCGAAATGATATGGGCGCAGATCAAAGGTGGGTTGATTTGTATTTATTTTAACATGTTTTTATTTAGGTCACTGGTGACTGTCTAGTCGGCTAGTACTATTTAAAGCTATTTTATTTCACTAGCAAATTGCATTTTTATTTTTATCCATGTGCTTATATCAATTACACACTTTTAACGTACAAAATTATGTACTTATAATGTACTTACCCCGATCTCGCTCTTTGACTTTGCATCATTTTCAATCTAAACCATTATTGTTTCAGGTTGTGCAGCCAGGCTTAACACCACTCCACCATTCACAGCTAATAAAATGCTTACGTTGCTACAAGAGGCATGTAGTCAAGTGACTCCGGACAATTGGAGGAAAGTGGTTGAAAAGACGAAAAAGCTATGCTTAGATGATTGGAATCGAGACGTGCGATACGACAATATAGTAGACCAGCCGTTTATCATAAACATAGGAGAAAGCAGCTGCAGTTCGGATTCCGAGTCTGAGACGCAATCGGTGACACCATTGTCAGATTCAGATTAATGTATATTAAAAAATCATAAATAAACCGCTTTTGTTTTATTTGAGTAGGTATATACAATAAATTTGTTAAATCTCCTTTATTTTATTATCGCAAACAACTTAAATGATTATAAATCTGACACTAAGAGCGTAGGTGCTCTATTGATGTATTTTGTACACTCGTTTCCATTTTCGATATTTGTTTATCGATACTTTTCCGCACTAGTCGATATCTTCCAAACGGAGTAACTTTTGCAGGACGTCAACGTAAAGTCTGATTGAGATAATTTCTTGTAAGTGTTAATAATTATTATAATTCCAACGGGATATTATTGTAATTGCATATATCTGCCTAAAATTAATAAAAATCATTTTTAGACACCGCCAATTCGATTATAATATAACGGTGACGCTACTACAAGGTTGTGTCGTGGGAATAACTGTCAGTGTCATAGGGATCAAGGTTCGCCGAGCTGATTATAGTAGATTTAGCTCTTATATTCTGTCAATAGAGCTCGTGAGTGAGTATTTCAGTTGCCGTACCGGTGACCGCAATGCCCTGGTTAGTGCAATCTTTGGGAAGTTATTAGGTGCTAAACGCTCGGTTACCCTAGTAAGATATGTAGGTACGTACACGTAAATTCATGTGAGGTATAAAGTGTCACAAGCTTCTTATAAGAATGATCATGATTTTAATAGGTGCTATGCCATGGTTTAATTAGGAGTTTCTTTCCTCTCCTTTTGTAGGTGGACTCCTATTCCTCTGCAGGTGACAACGTGTAAGTTACATCTTTGGTAGGTATTGGAAGCATTCATAAGCGGCAGTATTAGCTATCTATTAGGTAGACCATGTGCTTTATTAACAGATAAAAAATGTTTTTTACAAAGTCAAGCAAGTGACAATATAAAAATCGTGACTGAGATATAATCTCGAGTAATATTCTGATCTAAAAAAATCTTCGCGCCTAATTCGTATAAAAAGGAATGAATTTATCTAATGAATGATGGTCAGAATCTATCTTAGCAGACAGAGTTGTGAAAAAAGCTGAGTAATAAAAATCTCGGCAATTTTTCCCACCAAACAAAGTAAACAAATATAGATATTTAAGAACCATCGGTTTTCCCATCAGAAAGGACAGATGGGAGTCGCTCCCGCAAAAGCTGAAATTGAACAAAAAATAAAAGTAGTCTGTAGTAGGGTCACAATTAGAACTCAACAGGTGCAAGTGGATAGACGGTAGCGGGAGCGAAGAAGGATCGCAAACAATGCTGCCCGGATACTGAGGCAAGTAGGCCTGGGGGTGACGGGTGGAGCCGTCTATCACTCTGCTAGAAGCAGGCTGCAGCGGCGGCGCGTTTAGCGTGCCTCCCTGTTACCGGGGACGAGTTGGGAAAACTGTGGTTTCCAAACTCGAGGAGGGCCAGATCGAGAGAGATGGTCCTGAGTCGACCGGGGTGCGCCCTGTCAACCTCAACTTACTATACTGTACCTAACTGTACTGTACCTAACTGTACTGTACTGTACTATACTGTATGGCAATTAGAATTTATAATAAACTATCCGCTCAGCTTAAAACTCTAAAGCTTAAGACATTTAAATGTAAACTATTCCAATTCCTTCTGACTAAATGTTATTATTCCGCGAAAGACTTCCTAAGCGAACGTTATCAGTCTTATTACAAAACACGGACTAACTCTAAAACCAGGTTTAAATCGTCTTTAGACCATGGTCTAAAGAAATTTTTATTACAAAATGGGTTTTATTATTAAACCATGGACTATCTCTGGTCTAAAGATAAACCTGCATGACCCCTAGTTTAACGTTGGTCTAAAGTGTAAATCACAATAATAATATGTCAAACTTGCCATTTTGAAGTTAGCCGGTTAGCGTCAGATAAATTCGTTTACTTTCTTACATATGCTCGTAATGGATATTGACGCAGTTGATCTAATGGATATCGCAGATATTAATATCGTGGAGTCATTGGACATACCACGCTTACCTAACAGACATCGTATTCGAGTAAGCCCCTTTATGGAAGAAGCTTTTTAGGCAAATTATAGATTTACTAAATGTTTTAAATAACTTGCAATAAATAAGTAGGTAGTATAATTAAAGTAGGTATAAAAATTGAGAAAAATTTGTTACCTAGTCAGCGCGAACGGAAAAGTTTGTTCCATTTAACGTCCATAGATCTTCCAATTCCATAACAATGATTGCTAAATAAAGGCATGATAATGAAATTTTGTTATAAAATAAAGTATAACTATTATTCATAAAATTTAATTTAATGAAAATGTATTTTCTAAATCTTTTTTTCACCATTTTTAGTCAATATTATTTATTAATGATTTCAGATAATTTTTGTTTTCGGAGGAAACGGAACGTTGTGAGTGAATGGTATCATAATGAACGAACAATAGTTTGAATAATCTGTGGTTTTATTTAAGCTAAGGTTTAAATTATGGACTAAGTAGTCTACGGATTATTCAGCTTTTGTAATAAGGAGAAGTTTAAACCATGGTCTTGAGATTAAGCCCAGACTTTATAGTTCGACTTTAAACCAGACTTAATTCCGTTTTTTGTAATAAGACCGTATTAATATGAGTCTAAAATTGACTTATTCTGTGAACCTTGACTTGTATAACCTATGATTTGACATTTTGTAATTATATAACTTCAATTATAACTATATCATTTAAACGAGGAATTATTATTAATTGTATGCTGACATTATTTAAATTTGTATTACTACCTTTCAACATTTGTACGCTGGAGACAGCAGAATATTATGTACAACCAACTTTGTAACAACTTTTATACAATATTCTTACAAATAAATGAATCTTAATCTTATCTTATCTTCGGTAACCAAAAAGCACCCACAGACGACGTGGGATTAAGTCTGTTTGAGTCGGTTATCCGTGGAGATTTTTCGCACGCACAATAAAGGACCGTTGACTGCGGCTTTAAAGGAATTCACATTAAACGCTTTAAAATGACGAAGATAGCTAGAAATTGTCAGAGCTTTTCTTGTGAGAATGTTAGGTAACATTCGATTTGTAGGCAATAGCGTCATTACAGCTTACATTTAGGAGTTTTTAACACAGCGATTGTTTCTACTAATCTTTTAATTACTACACTAATAGTGCCGCCAACGAGTTATTACTTAGAAATGGTGATTATTATTATTGTGCTACGTAGGTATAATAAGTAATTAATACTCGTAATTATTAATTACGTATTATACCTACGTAGGTATACGTGTGGTCTCCAGCAAAGTAGAATTAGGGCCACCCCATCTCTTCCCATGCGGTGTCGTACAAGGCGACTAAGGGATAGGGCTGTTTAACATCAGACAGATATACTTTACTTTACTTTCTACTGGTGGTAGAGATTTGACGGCACAAATTTGTCACAAATTTCGACCGGGTTGGTACCACCGTGCAATATTGCGAAAAACCCTTCATAGTAATTCAATTTCGGTTGGATTGCGTTCAGGGATCAGCAAATGCATAGCCGGGTAGGGGTGATGGTGGTTGCAGCACTAGTGGGACCAGTGGGTCTTGGCGTAGTCTAGTGAGGATGGTGCGGGGCGACGCGCCGGTCAGGGAGACCCGTAGAAACGGTGGTGCCGCTGGCCGCCCGCGGTATAGTACAGAGGCCCAACTGGGACTAACCACCCTGGAAGGCTGCCTCACCAGACCGCGCATAATCCCGGTATGGCTCGTCGTGCCGGTTGGTGACCGGAAGTGGGGGCCAGGCGACCATATTCGGGGGGGTACGGGGGCCCTTCCGTACGGCGTGTCGGCTCACGCCATGCCTCATAATCATAGACAAAACCAATATCCCGCACTTTGTCACGCGGTGCTGCGACGACAATCACCTCTTTTTTTCACGCCCTTTTCTCCTTTTCATCATGGCAGCGCATTTAAGAGTATTGGGCAACACAGCGGCTCTACAGACTCCCACAAGCTCGCTATTTGAGGTGGAGTCCACTAACATCTGTGGACTCCATGCGAACCTCAACGCCGTCCACCAACACCTTGAGACGGCGAAACCAGATATGCTCTTTCTCACGGAGACACAAATAGGCCGCCCTGATGACACGACCTACTTGCTTTACCCCGGCTATGTTATCGAGGAAAATTTCCGTGCAAAAGCCGGGGTGTGCGTGTTTGTTAGGGCGGATGTTTGTTGTCGCCGTTTGCGCTGCCTTGAGGACCCATCCTTTTCAACCCTATGGGTACACGTAGACCATGGCTCTACGAGTCAGATCTATGTGTGCCTCTACCGTTCCCATACAGGAGATGCTGAGACAACTCGACTCTTTGAATATCTGAGTCAGGCGGCAGATGATGCGCAGGAACGGTTTCCGAACGCCGAAGTGGTATTTTTGGGGGACTTTAACGCCCACCACGAAACCTGGTTGGGCTCCTCCAAAACAGACCATGCGGGAAGAGCCGCCCATGCATTTGCTCTGGCGCATGGCCTGACCCAATTGGTACACGAGGTCACTAGAATACCAAGAAGGTCGGGCCTAGCACCCTCTCTGCTAGACCTTCTGCTGACGAGTCACCCAGACCTGTACAGTGTTTCGGTACAAGCCGCTTTAGGCAATTCCGACCACTGTCTGGTCTGCTCCAAGGTGCCAATTATAGCGCCTTCACGACCCGTGCAGGGGAAGCGGCGTCTCTGGCACTACTCGTCAGCAGATTGGGATGGGCTGCGCAACTATTTTGCGTCCATCCCGTGGGTTGAACGCTGCTTTGAAGGTAAGAAACCCTCGGATTGTGCTACTGCTGTTGCCGGTGAGATCGGTCTGGGTATGGAATACTATATTCCGTACACTGATGTCACCGGTGCCCGAGGAGTGCGCCCTTGGTTCGGGCGCGAGTGTGCGGGGGCTGTTGATCAAAAGCAGTCCGCGTATCGCGCTTGGGTGAGGGCGCGTGCCACGCACGATCCCAATGTGAGCCACTTCAAGGCGGCGTACAACAGAGCCACAAAGGTCTGCAAGAGGGCTTACGTCAAAGCGGATGCCCTGCGCATTGCGCGGCTTGGTCAAGAGCTAGTGGCACATCCCACGGGCAGCCGTGGATACTGGCGACTGGCCAAAGCCGTGCAGGCCAACTTCTGTCAGCCTTCGCTGCCACCGCTGCGCTACCCTGATGGATCCCTGGCCCATGGACCGCAAGAGAAAGCCAATATGCTAGTAAATCTCTTTGCGGCCAATTCCCGAGTCGATGATTGCGGTATACAGCCGCCGACACTACCCAATGGTGACCACGTAATGCCTGAAATACGTATCAGGCAATGCGATGTTCGTGCGGTGCTTCAATCACTCGATGTCCGGAAAGCCAGTGGCCCGGATGGTATTCCAGCGGTGGTCTTACAAAAATGTGCAGCGGAGTTGTCTCCGATGCTTACGCGGCTGTACCGACTGTCCTACAGCTCGGGTACAGTGCCTTCGGCTTGGAAAGAGGCGAATGTACAGCCGATCCCCAAGAAGGGGGATCGCTCAGAGCCAGCCAACTATCGACCCATAGCCGTCACCTCAGTGCTGTGCAAGGTCTTCGAGCACATCATTAACAAACAGCTCATGCGTCACCTAGAGGATCACTCCTTAATTAATGACCGGCAATATGGCTTCAGGCCGAAACGGTCAACGGGTGATCTTCTAGCATACGTTACCCATCTTTGGGGTGAGGCTATGGACAAGCACGGCGAGTCACTGGCAATTAGTCTTGATATCGCCAAAGCTTTCGATAGAGTCTGGCACAAATCGCTTCTCTCCAAGCTACCAGCCTTTGGTCTGCCTCCTAGACTGTGCAACTGGATTGCTAGTTTCCTGCAGGAGCGCCGTATCCGCGTCCTCTGTGATGGACGGGCTTCGGAGTTCTTGCAAATAAATGCTGGCGTACCGCAGGGGTCTGTATTATCTCCCACTCTCTTTCTTCTGCATATCAACGACATGCTGTCCACCGGCAGCATACATTGCTATGCAGACGATAGCACCGTACACGGGAGTTATCACGGACAACCTGCGGCCAAACAGTCTGATATCGTGGAAAAAAGACAGCTTCTTGTCACTGAACTGGACCGGATCTTGAATCACATTTCTCAATGGGGCTCCGAGAACATGGTCGAGTTCAATGCCAAGAAGACGCAGGCTTGTGCGTTCACAGCAAAGGTATCTTCTTTCCTTCCCCTTCCCACTCTTCAGAGCACGCCACTTCCACTGCAGGACAATCTCTATATCCTAGGCATGGATATTCGCTGCAAACTGAATAACAGAAATTACATCGAGAGCATCATCAAAACAGCCTCGCGGAAACTCGGACTCCTAAACAAAGTGAGACGTTTTTTCACGCCGGAGCAGCGGTGTCTTCTCTATAAGACACAAATTCGCTCCTGCGTGGAATACTGCTCGCATCTCTGGGATGGCTCCGCGAAATACCTACTAGATGCTCTCGACAGGTTGCAGCGACGCGCGGTCCGAATTATTGGGAACCCTGAGGTCACGAACACCCTCGAGCCTTTGCAGATGCGTAGAGATATTGCTTCCTTGGCTGTATTTTACCGTCTCTACCACGGTGAGTGTTCTGACGAGCTCTTCCAACTAATCCCACCATCTCCTTTCCTACATAGGACAACACGTGCAGGCCTTAGATATCACCCTCACACTGTGCAGAATATACGAGCAAGAACCAAGCGGTTCGGAGACTCTTTTCTTTGCCGCACCACCAAGACCTGGAATTCATTACCAGCACACGTGTTTCCTTCTTCCTACAGTCCCGGGGCCTTTAAGCGGGGCGTGAAAAAGCATCTGATGAGGCCGCCAAGCTGAGTGCCACCATTGTAGCACTTAGTGTCTGTAATGGTGACCCTCTTTCCTGAGACTTTGCCTTTAGCTTACCATCAGGCGAGGTGAGGTCAAGTTGGCGTGTCCTATATAAAAAAAAAAAAAAAAAAAAAAAAAAAAATACTTACACAGCCCAGACTCAGCTTCAGATGCATGGCTTGAGTCAACAATAGTGCCCGGAAAACGGCTATAGGCTCACCCCCTATTACGTGGGACCGAATACAATTATTGGTGAAATGTAGGTGTTAATTCACCTCTGCCTAACCCTCCAGGGATAAAGGCGCGATTATGTGTGTGTGTGTGTGTGTGTGATACGTACATACTCCTAATCCACCTGACGAATAACAACAGATAGATGTCTTAACGTTGTCAAAGGTTACACTAGGAGTCTATTGTCATCACCTAGGTACCTTATACTTACAGACTCATTGCTGGTTATAACAATATCCCAACAAAACCCAATATAAAAATGGTTCAATTCGGGAGTTGAACTTAGGTCACATCGTCTAGCCCTGCGTCCCTGCGAATTCTCGTTTGCTTGTTGAATGTTATAAATGCATAATTTTTTACATATTGATTACCAATTCCGTCTCATTCCGTTAAATACAAAGGAAATCGCCTATCGCAGGCTGCTTTGATCTAGATCTGTGCGTGTGCGCAATCTTCCAGATCGCTCCGTAATTCTGCACTTGGGCAAATTATACGGCCACGTACGACCCGGCGCCAATGTCCAATCAGTGTTTAATACTTCTATTGCTGGACGATACTTAGGAAATGTTTGCTATGGCGCAGCCCAATAACAGATTTTGATCGTTCTGGGAACTGAACCCGAAAGCTCACGATCGCACGCAAATATGAGCGATTCAATACCAGAGGTCCACGAGTCATGAAATAATGCCCGCTGAGTTTCTTGCCGGAGTCTTCTCAGGTCGGGGCCGCGTTTCGAACCGGTGGCCCATTTACTAAACTGATATTCATGTTCCTTTTTTGTTGACGTTTTGTAAATGCCGATATAATGGTCTATACAGAATGAATGATTTTTGACTTTGACTTTGACTTTGAATGAAGAATGAATGAACCGAGATGTGTATATAAAAACTGCCCCGGTGGTTGTTAAGTTTTTGCATAAATAACAATTCATTTAAATAAGTCAAAAAGAGCAACTTAAATCCAGCTTCTCCTGGCCTCTTAGCTGGAGAATTGGCTCCATGGAGATGGGAGATGTGAGGTCCATTCTGCCAGCTAGGCGGACTGACAATACTTTTATGATGCAACCTAATATCAGTAGTTCAGCTTGCCTTCACTAGATGTCACTGTATAACTGTGCCACGAGTTATTGTCGTAACATTCTAGCTGGATGAAGTTGTCAAACTTTACATAACACAAATTATTGTAAATGTCAAACATAAAGGTGAACACGAGTCACGGGTTACAAACAAGATGATTAAGATATTAGCCGTGACAAAGAGATGGTCAGTGGTCACCCATGTCAATTAGCACGCCCGGGCGTGACGCGGGCCGCGCGCTCGTTACCGCGCCGGACAGCGTGGGAAGTGGGCGGTCCACCCACCAACCATCAGCATAAGACAGATCTAAACCTAACTTGTACTAAAAAAAAATCTTTACATACTCACCGATAAATTACCTACTTATCAACTGTTTGTTTTGATAGAAGTCGTTAATTTAGCGTATGTCTTATTTAAACCGCGGTAGTTTAGTGGTATGGGTAATGGACTGCTGAGACGAGGTCTGACATTAAAAGCACACACCAATGACTTTTCGCTGCTTTTCGAAGTTATGTGTGTATTTATCGCAGATTTATCCCGTCGTACCGTATGCACCATTGACCTGCACCATCAATGGTGCAGATGAGACTAATTAGTTTCATTTGCACCATTAATATTGATACAACTACCTCATCAGGTGGGCCGTGTGCTTGTCTGCCAACACAATAGAAAAAAAGAGAGTGGTAGTTTTGCATTATCGCCTCCATTTTGATAACCGTGTTTCGGCCCTTTCTTACATGAGGCGAGCTCATTACTTTAACCAGGCATTTGTTCATGTATTTTCAATATTAAATGAAAAAAAGCTCTATTTGTTTGTCGTCTTGTACAGAGATATATACCTTCATTCACATTCACAAGGCGATACTGAGGATATAGAATACAAGGAGCTTTCCAAGCGCGGTTCCTTGTATTCAATTTCATTATGACACTCTCAGCAACAACTTTCAAGATAATGATATTTTTAGTGAAACGTTTATTAAAAGCATCCGTAGCCTTTCCATTATAATCTCTATCATTGTGTCGTAATACTCGTAATTATATAAGAAATGTAAAATGACTAATTATATTTATACGACATGGAGGAAGTGGAGAAAACAATAGCAGATGATTCAGATGCCGCGGTGACGTAACGCGAGGACTCTGGTCCGCGGGTCGTGGTGCATGACCTCTCCATCTTGCCATTTGTGGGAAAGTGAAAAGAAATCATTAAAACTAAACACGCATACTATACGTGTATTATATACGCATCATACATCATCACTGTAACCCGGCTGAATTTAAAACACCAGCTACACCGCATAGTTTGCTATTGATAGATATTTTTGTGATTTGGTTGGGTTATAGCATGTTTATGTGCAGCTAATGACTAACAATAACTTTATATTTTAGGGTTTCGTAGATGAAAATGCAAAAGAACTTTTTATTATTCTCTGTTATCTGTATGGCTTGGTCCTTTCCTTTCTCACTGTATAGTACAAATTGTAATTTTAGCAAGATAATTTTCTATTTATTAAATACTATATTTTACAATTTTTGCGATACCTACTAATTTCCAATGCCTGCTATAAGGCAAGGTGATATTTAACTGAATTATATTAGAATCAGATCAGTTTAACAGCTATTACTGCGAATCAGATTAACTTAGAATACTTTGCTTTCATTAGATAGGTATTACGAACTTTTCGAGACTCCCTACACATACGGTTGTACAGAACCTTTGAAGCGCGAATCAGACTCACGGTTGTTCTAATTTTTTTACTTTAATTTGTCAATTCATGTACGTTATAATGTGACTTGAAAGTTAGCGGATGTCATTTGAACAGCGGTTACCTAAGAGCTGAGAAAACAGTCCCACTAATAATATAAGTGAGCAGAACGCTCAACGATTATGGCCTATCATTACTTATTGTGAGCGTCTGTTAATGCTCATTTGAGCACTGGAGCTTAGAACGAACTTCAGCAACAAAGCCTGCCTTGTTTTTTTTTACCTGCGCAAAATCCCCTCGTATACCTCTCACCGTTATGTCGGACTCGATCGACTAAAACGCACGACGCCTGTGGGTCGTTTTTAGTTGCCGAAGGTGAGGTTAACAGGCATATCCCTCGCATCCCGGCCGACCCAGGGTCATCTCTCTCGATCTGGCCCTCTACACGGGGGTGGGCACCACAGAGTCCCCAACTCGTCCCCGGAAATGGGGAGGCACGCGAGACGCGCCGCCGGCGCGGCCTGCTTCTGCCAGGGTGACAGGCGGCTCCACCGGTCAGCCCCAGGCCTGCGCTCATGGGGGGCGAAGGTCGTTTATTTATTTATTATTCATGTCATTCATCGACCTCTGACGCCCGAGTTGCCTTCGTACGCGGCTTGGCTTGGCTTGCGATCCTTCGGAGCTCCCGCTGCCGCTCCCGCCCCGCCTCCTCCTTCACGAGCATTACTTGCTCGCAGAAGGAGTCGCCAGCCTGCCTTGTTAGATCTATAAGTGTCTGTAAAATAAGAATCGTCGCTAATATTTCTAGTGTTTGTTAAAGGTACAATTTTTGTTTTATCTTTTCGGTTTTTAGAATGGATCTAGATGTTGTTCACCATGGGGCCTGGGTATTTTACTGTATTAAACTAGGCACAGCTTACAACAAGTATTAGTTTCGATAGCTCATACAGCTATGATTCTAAAATCATTAATTAGCCTAATTGTGCTAACACAATTAGGCTAGAACCACCCGTTGACGTGATCATTCATCGTCCTGCTTAGTCTTCTACACTGACGGCACAGAAACTCTTTGTGGTAGCCGAGCGATTAGCACCTAATAACTTCCCAAAGCTTGCGCTAACCAGGGTATTGCGGTCACCAGTGCATCAACTGTAGGCTTTGGTCTCAGTTTTTGTTCTGCCAGTGGGAAGACCAAAGGCTTGTCCTCTACACTGACGGCACAGAAACTCTCTGTGCTCACAGGGTCGGCAGCGCGAGTGCGACTCCCCTGGTGTTACCCACGTCCATAGGCCACGGTAACCACTTTCCATCAGGCCCTCGATTCTACGTAAAGCAAAACCACTATCATTCACAGACACTGCAAAAATGGTATTAAATTTTAGACATTATTTCTATGCAGTTATAGTTCAAAATTAAATGAAACGAATTTCATTGCACTTTATCATTCACTCAGCCCTTTCATTTTGAACTTTAACGATATTTGTTTAAAGTCTTATATTAAATGAATTTTTAACAATGCCAATGTGGTATAACAGTGGTTTTGCTTTAGCAGACTCGAGGGTCGAGAGGTTGAATTCAAAACTATGTAGGTGCTATGCTTCAGAGACTGGATTCCGATCACCTGCGCCAAGATCACTTGTAAACCATACCTGCTGATTGAAGGAGCAGTCGGCAGTCGCTCCCGTAACAATCAAATAACTAAATAATGTATGTGTAATTAAATCAGGTAAACATCACCTAATAACCTTGTTTTACCGTTGCCGCGGTGGCACTGGAGCATAGCAAATAAGACATTGTAATGACAGTACATCACCACAGTTGACAGTACTTTCGCCCATTGTGGAACACAGATGTTTCACAGTTCTGCCTTTCATAAACCAATGCCGGCTCTCAATACCTGCCCGCGCGCTGCTCAATATTGTCCAGTTCCAAGTTAATGATTAGGTAGGTACTCTTATTCATAAAATTGCAGTGTTGGTTCTATAAGTTTATTGAGTTTATGGGCTCGGTCTTGTCATAGCACTTTCTTGGTCCATCTTTACCTATGTTTTCTAAACCGAGTTCACGGGATACTGACAGCAAAATATATGAATAGTAATTTTAAAATATGTAAATGAAAAAGGTTATCTTATATTAACGATTACAAAAATTAACCAAGTTGTAACATGTTTGTAAACACTCTGTTTTAAACGGTGATATAAGCATATCTATTATTTTAATACTTTCATCTGTAATAAAACAGCCGCGGTAGCCTAGTGATATGGGTAATGGACTGCTGAGACGAAGTCTCGGGTTCGATCCCAGGTTTTACCATGGCACACACCAATGACCTTCGCTGCGTTTCGAAGTTATGTGTGTATTTATCGCAGATTTATAAATTTATAAGTGCCCGGTTAATGGCAATAGGCTCGCCACCTATTACATTGGGACCTAAACATAAAATGGCGAAATGTGGATGCCAGCACTTCGGGGATATAGGCGTGAGTTTATGTTATATTATGTTAAAACATTGTTGTTTTTATATTTTTGATTAAAATATTGATTACTTATTACATTTTAGTGTTTTATTTTTGAAAGTGTACCTACTTATCACTTTTGTGCGTGATTGTATTTTAACTTTTTCAATTGAAGTTCGAATGGAACTCCTTGTTTGACAGAGGGTCTAACGGGCACTAAAGTAAATATAAAATCCAAGATTGAGGGTCCAATTCTAACATGGAGGTCCAATGGATCATATTTATAGATGAGGTGAAATTTTGTGGATCCAGTAGGTACGTAGTCAAAATTTATATATTTATATCGAAAATCTCGCTATTGATTAGTCATAATCAATCAATTAGCCTATTGCAGTTCACTGCTGGACATGGCCTTTCCCAATGTGTACCTCGGCATTCGGCTTCGTCTAATATTCCGGTAGATTAGTAGTTTTAGTTTTAATCTTCGCCATCACACTATCGAAGTGTCGACGTCAACCCACTTTTGAGACAAACAAGCAGTAATACATTAAATATATAGTGTTTCTTTCTTTCAACAGAAGTTCATATTTTAGGGCCGCCACTAAATTATTAAGGTTACGATGTCAATTTTCCCAAAATAATTGGAAACCGAATGAAAACAAATAAAAGTGTCAATTCACCGATTTTATGTCGCAATATCGTTTTTATTTACTCGCGGAACTTATTTTATTTCAGGATTAGTATATTGGACAGAATCGAAAACCATTAAGTGAAAGTAATCCACAAGTTTTGTCAGTTTGTAAATATTTGTGTTGAAAACTCATGCACCTATAACATGTAGGACAATTTTGCACCTGGTGAATCTAAATTCGCTCTTATCGGTGCAGTAATTTCCACTGTACTCTATGTCTACGGGACGAATTATTGGTGGTAGTTGTTCAAAATCATTCGAGGACCTTTAGAGGAGTACAACCTCTTTTCCATAATATCTTTGTTTATTACAGGTTTGCCTTTTTTGTTTTGTTTGTTTGGCCTTGATATAATAAACTTACTACAAGCGAAGGCCTTAAATTGGTGAAGCACATTCTCCAAGTAATAAATCGCCATCCAATATGAATAATGTGACTTACAATTAGGCACTATGTAACACTTTCGAAGCGCCAGCAATTAGGAACTCATAATTTAGTAATACTTTACGGTCTATTAATTTCACGTATGTAGTGATACCGTCGAATTTCCTTTCATTTTACATACATACATACATATAATCACACCTTTATTTTCGAAGGGTTAGGCAGGGGTGAATTAACACCCACGTTTCACCAATCATTGTTTTAGGTCCCACGTATATATATATACATATATATATATATATATATATATATATATGTCTGTACCGGGTGAGCCTATTGGGCACTATTGTTAAGTCGAGGCTTGTATCTTTGCCTGAGTCTGAGCTGTATATTTATGTCTGAAGTTAAACAGCCCTATCCCTTACACGCCTTGCACAACACTACATGGGAACAGATGGGGTGGTCCAAACTATACTCTGCCGGGAACCTTGCGGCTATGTGATATTCTTTGCATCGTTTATATTATTAGGTAAATAGGCACATATTTATTTATTGAGAAAGACATATCCCGTTTTATCATTTACGAAAGGTCTTTCTTTACCTAAATAAATAAGAAAACGATAGATGGAGCCTTTGGTACGAGGTTCTATTGCAAGATTTTCTCTCTGGTTTGAGAGGTCAACAACACTCGCTCCTCTAATAGTCAAAATAAGTCAATCGTGAAATGAAAAGTGGACCTCTGGCTGCAAGGTAAAACTGAGATAAAACCAGAATCATCGTTAAAATGGTGACCACACTTAAAGATATGTAAATATATCCGATACTTTTTAGCACACTCTCCTAGTAGGCACAGACTCATTCAATATTTACGTGTATTTAGTTGTAATAGGACAGCTTCCCGAGACACTAGTCGGGTTTAACGAACGCGCAACTGTATTTGGATTGTTGTTTATATGCTCGAACGGAACAGCCTCGCATATAACAGCGCTAATAGATTTGTGTTGAAGGAGTTGGAAGACGATGTGTGCGCTTCAAATTAGATCAAAATACTATCCACAGATGTACCTCATCAGTTCACTATTTAACATGCTATTTATGGTAGGTACCTATTAACTACTTTCTGCTTTGCTTGCTTTGCTGGAAGAGAACTGAACAGCTCGCTTTTGTAGGTAGTACATCTTTTTTTTATTGTTTACGTGCGCAAAATCCCCACGGATACCTCCCCACCGGAGCCGGTGAGAGAGGTTATGTCGGACTCGAAGCGACTAAAACGCACGCCGCCTGTGGGTCGTTTTAGTTGCCGAAGGTGAGGTTGACAGGCATATCCCTCGCACCCCGGCCGACCCAGGGCCATCTCTCACGATCTGGCCCTTTTCTCGGGTGTGTGGGGACTACAGAGTCCCCAACTCGTTCCCGGAAAACGGGGAGTCAGCTTCTGCCAGGGTGACAGGCGGCTCCACCTGTCACCCCCAGGCCGGCGCTCATGGGGGATGGAGGTCGTTCATCGACCTAGGTAGTACATCTAATTTTATTGTGTAAAATGTCATTAAGGTATGTGTAGAATAGAGAGTGAAAAAACATACCTACTAATCAAAACAGCAGGTATATGCAGTAAGAATGTTTCGAACGATCGATCAGGTTTGACAGTTGGTTTCGCGGTGAGATTTCAATTGCGCATGCTCTAAATTTGGTGACGTCACATTAGAGCATGCGCAATTGAAATCTTACCCCGAATTCAGCTGTCACGTCCGTTTGATTGCTCTTACAACATGTGCCTGCAGGATACCAATCGTATATACAATCCTATTTACGTCTTACTAGCTAAACTCAGCCACGTTTACCTGTGATATTGTCTGCTGAGTGCCGTTTGATTACCATGAGAACATGAACTTGTTTGTTTCTTTAGAACTCTAAAAAAATTAATTAGGGTGAGTGGGGGCAAGAGCGAAAATGGGGTAAGACAAACAATCGCATAAAACATCTGTTTCAGCATGGTTTTTGTAGTGCACGTGACATTGCTATGTCCGCCATATCCTTATGTCCCTCACCTCAGTCAACGTTTGTCGGTAGGAAAGACAAGTTGTGCACAGTAAAACAATTTAGGCGACACAATATTTTTGCACAATATTCGAGTTTTTCAATCTAACCCCATGATCTATAACTTTCATAAAAAGGTAGGTACGAGTGTTTCCTTAGAATTTCTAGTTACTATTTTAATTCTTGGAAATGTCATTGCACCTAAATATAGCTATCGTTCGTAGTTTAGAATTGATTCATACTTTCTGTCTTAACCCATCAAAATAAACGAATTTGGGTTAAGATAAAAATATAAAAGTTTCAGTGTTGGTCAGATGTTCTCAAACTGGTTGTGAAATTCTGTACACAACAAATAGGTAACCACTTGATTTATTACGATTTTTTCAGATTCTGTGTAAGAGCATCAGTCGTAAAAATGTTTGACAATCTTTCTTCAATCCTTCCCCACCGGGTAAAGATTAAAATAGATAAATATACATATGGTTCTAAATTCGATAATTTATGAAATTTTGGCATTGCAGTTGAATATAAATAGTTAGAGTACCAAAACCTATGGCGTAATGAATCACCATCTAACATTCATTGAAATGATTTTTGAAACTATGTAAATCTTACCCCGTTACCTTTTGATCTTTTCATTGCATTTTTAAGTCATACCTACATCTTAGCATGTATTTTTTTTATTTTGGGGCAGTATTAACAAGTTTTTATTAATACCATAGAAATATATACTCTTTGCTCTTCACTTACAAAATTTTCATTTTTAGCTTCGGTCAATATTTATTGCTCTACACGGCTTCAAATACAAGTCTACTCATCTCACCAAAAACCGCTCACTCTTGCCGCCACTCACCCTACTTTAGTAGTCGTGAGTATCATTTCAAACAAAACAATTAAGTCGTTTGTAGCTGAACGTTACAACGTTTCATTATTAAATGTACAATTTCAAGAAGAAAAGAAAGTAGGTACTCTGGCTAATGACGCGGTTTGCTTCACATGCGCGGCGTCAACAACTACCAGCGCGACCTTTGTGCTGACGTGCCACCAATTACGATTACATAACATAACAGCTACAGGTAGCTCCCATGGCGGTGACCAGTGAGCTGCCATGCACGTAGGAACACACTATGAGGACTGTCTGCAACACAGACCAAAATATCTCCGTACTCAACAACCTCATTGCAATTTCCCAGTGAAATTTCGGGATCCGCTTGTTTTTTTATTGGAATGTCGACTTTTTCTTGTGGTTTGTTTGTTTAGTGAAGTCTAATTGACGTGTTCTATATAAAAAAAAATAATAAAAAAAACCCCAATCGCTCACGTAGAAGCTTTTAAAAACTAAAGAGTTTGTTTGAACGCGCTAATCTCAGGCTCTCAGGTTATAATTGAAAAATTATTTTTGTGTTGAATAGTCCGTTTATCGACAATTTTTTTAGTATATATCATCACGCTTCTACTTAAGGGAGAGGAGCAGTGATCATAAATGTCAATGAATTCCACAGATTCGTATTTGAGCGCATATTTCTTTCTATCGAACCGGTATCGAATTAAAAAAATCTTTTTGTGATGAATAGACCGTTTATCGAGAAAGTTTTTAGGCTATATATCATCACGCGACTACTTGAAGGATCGGAGCAGTGATCATAAATGTCAACAAGTCAAGATTTCCACACATTATTTGAAGGCTAAAAGTTTACGGGCTCCAAGGGGTGATTTGAGATTTTAAAATACGCCAAGGGGCGGGTCAGCTAGTACATACGGGTCATCTAGTATTTCACGTCTGTAAATCCCCGCACAAGTAGTCAGAGATAGTACCTATATTAACGCCTACATTTATGCCAACTATAATATTAGATCCCATGGAAGGTGGTGAGTCAATTGTTCAGTGCAACATCCCTATACTGTAGTCGCCTTGTTCGGGAATCACAGGAATAGATGGGGGTCGCCTTATTCCACTCCACCGAAAATCAACGCGGCTATATCACAAACCAAAACTTACTACCAAGAGACCCTTATTCTTTGTAACCAAAACCATCCATCAAACAAAGCCTCCTAAACAGTTACATAATGAATTACATGATGCGTGCAGATGTAGTGGACATCATGTAATACTTACATGTGATGTTATGTTCAGATGATGTAAAAACACACGCCATTTGTAAACGAAACCTCTCGTTTAGATATGTTATTTTATAGCTAATGATAAAATGATTGGGGTCGATTGGACACGCGTTGAGCTCCGGGATGTGGTTGTGTCTGATGGGTTAATGTGTGATTGTGAAATACAAAGATTGGACAAATATACAAACATATTAATAATCTAGCGTACAGCATCATGAGCAAAAAATTTGCAAGATTTTTATGACGGGGTTCTCTATAGTTAGGTATGTAGGATTATATAATTTTACTGTTTTTGTATATAGAATATACGAACAAGAACCAAGCGGCTCGGAGACTCTTTTCTTGGTCACACCACCAAGACCTGGAGTTCATTACCAGCTCACGTGTTTCCTTCTTCCTACAGCCTCGGGTCCTTTAAGCGGGGCGTGAAAGAGCATCTGATGAGGCCGCTAAGTGCCACCATTGTAACATTATTAGTGTCTGTAATGGCGACCCTCTTTCCTGAGACTTTGCCTTTAGCTTACCATCAGACGGGGTAAAGTCAAGTTAGCGTGTCCTAGATTAAAAAAAAAATTGGAGAATTAAATTGAGTTATTCATACTAATATTACAATGCAAAAGTAACTCTGCCTGTATGTTACTCTTTCTTTTTTTTTTTTTTTTATATAGGACACGTCAATTGGACTTCGCCTTGCCTGATGGTAAGCTGAAGGCAAAATCCCAGAAAAGAGGGTCACCATTACTTACACATACCGTGTGACAATGGTGACACTCAGCTTGACGGCCTTATCATATGCTTTTTCACGCCCCGCTTAAAGGACCCGGGACTGTAGGAAGAAGGAAACACGTGAGCTGGTAATGAATTCCAGGCCTTAATGGTGCGACAGAGGAAAGAGTCTCCGAACCGCTTGGTTCTTGATCGGATGTTTTGCACCGTGTGCGGATGACATCTAAGACCTGCACGCGTTGTCCTGTGTAGGAAAGGGGAGGGTGGGACTAATTGGAAGAGCTCATCAGAACACTCCCCATGGTACAGACGGTAAAATACAGCCATGGACGCAACATCTCTACGCAGCTGTAAAGGTTCTAGGGTGTTCGTGATCTCGGGATTCCCAATGATGCGGACCGCACGTCGCTGCAACCTGTCGAGAGCATCTAGTAAGTACTTTGCTGACCCATCCCAGAGATGCGAACAGTACTCCACACAGGAGCGAATTTGTGTCTTGTATAGAAGACACCGCTGCTCCGGCGTGAAAAATCGTCTCACTCTGTTCAGGACTCCGAGTTTTCGTTAGGCTGTTTTGATGATGCTTTCGATGTAGTTTTTGTTATTCAGGTTGCAGCGAACATCCATACCTAGGATATTGAGATTGTCCTGCAGCGGCAGTGGCGTGCTCTGAAGAGTGGGGAGGGGAAGGAAAGAAGATACTTTTGCTGTAAACGCACATGCCTGCGTCTTCTTGGCATTGAACTCAACCAGGTTCTCAGAGCCCCATTGAGAAATGTGATTCAGGACCCCGTCAAGCTCAGTGACAAGAAGCTGCCTTTTCTCTGCGATATCTGACTGCTTGGCCGCTGGATGTCCATGATAACTCCCATGTAAAGTGCTATCGTCTGCATAACAATGAACATTGCCGGTAGACAGCATGTCGTTGATATGCAGAAGAAAGAGAGTGGGTGATAAGACGGACCCCTGGGGCACGCCAGCATTAACCTGCAGAAACTCCGAAGCTCGTCCGTCACAAAGGACGCGAATACGGCGCCCCTGCAGAAAGCTAGCAACCCAGTTGCACAGCCTAGAAGGCAGACCAAAGGCAGGTAGCTTAGAAAGAAGCGATTTGTGCCAGACTCTATCGAAAGCTTTGGCGATGTCAAGACTAATTGCCAGTGACTCACCGTGCTTGTCCATAGCCTCACCCCAAAGATGGGTAACGTATGCTAGAAGATCACCCGTTGACCGTTTCGGTCTGAAGCCATATTGCCGGTCATTAATTAAGGAGTGATCCTCTAGGTGCCGCATGAGCTGTTTGTTAATTATGTGCTCGAACACTTTGCACAGCACTGAGGTGACGGCTATGGGTCGATAGTTGGCTGGCTCCGAGCGATCCCCCTTCTTGTGAATACCCGAACTGTAGGATAGCCGGTACAGGCGCGTAAGCATTGGAGACAACTCCGCTGCACATTTTTTCAAAACTACCGCTGGAATACCATCCGGACCACTGGCTTTCCGGACATCGAGTGATTGCAGCACTGCACAGACATCGCGTTGCCTGATATGGATATCAGGCATCGCGTGGTCACTGTCGGGTAGTGTTGGTGGCTGCGTACCACAATCATCGATTCGGGAGTTGGCCGCAAAGAGATTAGCCAGCAGATTTGCCTTCTCTTGCGGCTCATGGGCCAGGGATCCATCAGGGTTACGCAGCGGAGGCAGCGAAGGCTGACAGAAGTTGGCTTGCACGGCTTTAGCCAGTCGTCAGTAGCTACGGCTTCCCGTGGGATGCATCACTAGCTCTTGACCAAGCCGCGCTATGCGCAGGGCATCCGCTCTGACATAGGCCCTTCTACAGACCTTTGTGGCTCTGTTGTACGCCGCCTTGAAGTGGCCCAGATTGGGATGGCGCGTGGCGCGCGCCCTTACCCAAGTGCGGTACGCAGACTGTTTTTGTTCAACAGCTTCCGCGCACTCGCGCCCGAACCAAGGGCGCACCCCGCGGTCACCGGTGACATCGGTGTATGAGATATAGTATTCCATACCCAGACCGATCTCACCGGCGACAGCAGTAGCACAATCCGATGGGTTCTTACCTTCAAAGCAGCGCTCAACCCACGGGATGGACGCAAAATAGTCACGAAGTCCATCCCAGTCCGCTGACGAGTAGTGCCAGAGACGCCGCTTCCCCTGCATGGGTCGTGGGGGCGCTATAATAGGCACTGTGGAACAGACCAGGCAGTGGTCAGAGTTGCCTAAAGCGGCTCGCACCGATACACTGTACCGGTCCGGATCACTCGTCAGCAGAAGGTCTAGCAGAGAAGGTGCTTGGCCCGACCTTCTTGGTATCCTAGTGACCTCGTGCACCAATTGGGTCAGGCCGTGCGCCAGAGCAAATGCGTGGGCGGCTCTTCCCGCATGGTCTGTTTTGGAGGAGCCCAACCAGATCTCGTGGTGGGCGTTAAAATCCCCCAAAAATACCATTTCGGCATTCGGAAATCGCTCCTGCGCATCATCTGCCGCCTGACTCAGATATTCAAAGAGTCGAGTTGTCTCAGCATCTCCTGTATGGGAACGGTAGAGGCACACATAGATCTGACTCGTAGGGCCATGGTCTACGTGTACCCAAAGGACGGAGAAGGATGGGTCCTCTAGGCAGCGCAAACGGCGACAGCAAACATCCGCCCTAACAAACACGCACACCCCGGCTTTTGCACGAAAACTTTCCTCAAGAACATAGCCAGGGTAGAGCAAGTAGGTCGTGTCGTCAGGGCGGTGTATTTGCGTCTCCGTTAGAAAAAACATGGCAGGTTTCGCCGTCTCTAGGTGTTGGTGGACGGCGTTGAGGTTTGCATGGAGCCCACGGATGTTAGTGGACTCCACCTCAAATAGCAAGCTTTTGGGAGTGTGACGAGCCGCTGTGTTGCCTTTTTCTGTAAATTGCGCTGCCATGAGTTTGGGTGGGAGAAGGCGTGAAAAAAGAAGTGATTGCCGCCGCAGCACCGTGTGACAAAGCGCGGGATATTGGTTTTATCTATGAATGTGAGGCATGGCGAGAGCCGACGCGCCGAACGGAAGGGCCCCCGTACCCCCCCGAGTATGGTCGCCGGGCTCCCAAATCCGGTCACCAACCGGCACGACGAACCATATCGGGATTATGCGCGGCCTGGTGAGGCAGCCTCCCAAGGTGGTTAACCCCAGTTGGGCCCCTGTACTATACCGCGGGCGGCCAGCGGCACCACCGTTTCTACAGGTCTCCCTGTTCGGCGCATCGCCCCGCGCCATCCCCACTAGACTACGCCAAGACCCACTGGTCCCACTAGTGCTGCGACAACCACCACCTCTGCCCGGCTATGCACATGCTGACCCCTGAACACAATCCAACCGAGATTGAATTGCTATGGAGGGTTTTTCGCAATAGTGCACGGTGGTACCTACCCGGTCGAAACTTGAGACAAATTTGTGCCACCAAGTTTCTACCACCAGTAAGTTCATACCTAAACCACTGTATCGATTTTAATGAAATTTGGTGTAGAGGTAGGTATATTAGACCTTGAAAAAGGACAAAGGTTGTGTTTCACCGATCCACGGGGGCGGAGCCGTGGTCAACAGTTAGTATTAACTAAATACAGTCTAAACTCAAAAAAAATATAATTAATTGGAATTCTGTTTGTACGCGATGGATGCAAAGCTTCTCAACTGTGAACGTTATAACTGTGGCATGTTTAATGGCAATTGGTCACACAATCGAAATTATAATCTCTTTGGGATTCTGAATGTCGCGAAAAGACTCTCGTTTGCTATTCAGAAATACACAAGTTCTTAAATTGATGTTCTCTTATTGATGGATTTACTTTATTTGTTCAGCAGCAGTCGACAGTGAAAGTATACCTAAATGTGATGCGTCTATTTGATTGGTTCGGGCTCGTTGAGGGCTATTGTTTGACCATATATAATTGATAATGCACAGAATATTTGTCCAAGTGTCGTGAAAGTTGTACAATTTGAAATAACACGGCTACCGGTTAAGGATATTATTGGAAATTGATAATTCTGTTACCGTTTCTTAAAACGTTCGAATTGTTTATTTCGATGAGTTTGACATAGAAACTCAGTGCATGTAATAAATGTTTAATGGTGTAATTGAAATAGATTATTTTGACCTTTGTTTTTACGAAGTTTTTGACATAGAAAATTCATTTCGTATATATAACAGATTCAAAATTAGAGTAGGTATACAGAAAACTTTAAGAATAGGTATTAATCAATGTGATTCTTTTAATGGTTGCAAGAAGCATAGGTTTCAGTATTTAACGAAACAAACTAAACAATTAAAATAGAATACCTTAAATAAATAATAATCACGGTGCAACATGATTAATTATTGTTAGACCAGCAATTTTTAATAACTTAGGTGGCAGACAAGCACACGGCCCACCTGATGGCAAGTGGTTACCGTGGCCTATGGACGTGTGCAACACCAGGAGCGTTACACTCCGGCTGCCGGCCCTGAAGAAGCCTTCTAATGCCCCTCTTGAAGAAGCCGTTCATTAGGCGCCACACCGGTAAGATGAGAACAACTAGCCAAGTCATTGATGGTTGACTGACATGCTTGTAGTCATTTCTTCCTGTGACAGGCGTTAAGTGATGTCGGCAAATCCCCGCTGGGCTCCTGGAAGCCCGTGGTTTACTTAGTTCCAATCAGTGTAAAAACCCATTGCGCGATTTAGGACCAACGGTTTCGTAAATTCACCTAATTGTCGTTAGATGGCGTTTGATGTACTCGTCGTTTATAGCAATAGATGGAACGTAAACCTATCATACAAAAATATCTAACAAAAAACAATGTATCTGGCTGCTGGTTACAATGGTAATGGCAATTACATTTTAACATTAATTATAAAGATTTAATTGTCTTTAGTTACGTTACGTCTATATTTAGGTACCTACATCTGCAATTATGTATAAGTTTGTTGGATTTTTTCCTCAATTTAAAATTTATCTTCAACATATTCACATAATTGTACATGTTTGTTGTAATTGTCAATAACTTGTTAACGTGGATAAATCTCATGTGATATAACACGAAGCAAACAAATCGTCAAACGTGTGGTTACATGTAAAAAAAAGAATAAATAGAAAATAAAGAAAATAGCACGAAATGAAGCAAAGGTTTGCTGGAAGAAAACTCAATATTGAGTTAAGCTCGCCTTTGTACACCAAGATGTATTTGTGATTTCCTGTTGATGTATTATGTTCCTGTGTACAATAAAGAATTAAAAGCAAACTAGCTTCTAGGCAAACGTGCTCCATCACCGATCTCATAATTACTTACTTAGGTAAGACAGAAGTCAAACGCGTCCCTATTAAAATAAAAAAGGTAGTGCAAACACTATATTGTCGTACGTCTGTGGAGCGGTATGAGTGTACAAATAGCGTATCAGTGAGTATTTAGTGGCTGCGACACGCGTTACCCGCATTACCATGACAATGCGTGCGGACATACCTCCGCGTCCGCGGTCACATTACTGTACGAACTGCGGAGCGGCCGACAAACGCACCGGGTTTCAAACTTCGGTGCAACAAGAAAAAAAAATTCTAGATGGAACAATTATCAAATTAATGAGAATTTTTTTAATCATCATCAGCCTGTACTAACTATTTAAGTTTAGTGCTATATACCTAGTTCCCAGCTACAGGTCCCTTGGGGTCACCCAAGTCACGAGATATATAATATATTCTATGATTGGTGGATTTAAGTTCTTTCGACATGCATAAACGCGTGCTACGCGTATACATTTGTTACGTCACTGGGGTCAGTCAAGATAAACGTCAGTAGCTATACCATATATTCTTGTCAGATGTCATCTCCTAAGGACGCTCTTACCTCGAATAGACATTGCAATTCAACGTGTATTACGGTACCAGTTGCCATCAAAGGGGAGGAATTTATAAAACCTAAAACAATTTCTTCAGATTTAATATTCTGTAACTAAACTCCTTTCTATGGATCACTCGATGAACGCTAATAGTAATATGCCGATTGTTGATTTTCGAGCAGTTAGCGTGACCTACCTTGGTAATGTTCGGGATTGTGCACGGGACTTATAACTTGAACTTAACATGAGCGTTTCTTGGGTGTCTTTTAAGGATAGCCCAGGGTGCTATTGCGATCAACGAGCAAATTCATCAAACATAGATTTTTACAAAACAATTCGAGCGCATCAGGGTCTTTTTTTTATACCACTTAGTTGGCAGACAAGCACATGGCCCACCTGATGGGAAGCGGTTACCGTGGCCTATGGACGTATGCAACACCAGGGGTGTCACACTCGCGCTGCCGACCATGAAGAAACCTTCTGATGCCCCTCTTGAAAAACCCCATATTGTAGGCGCTTGGGAAAACCGCAGCAGGGAGGTCATTCCACAGCTTGAGTGTGCGTGGGATGAAGTTTCTTTCATACCGCACAGTGCGCACCGTCACAGGTCGCAATGTGTGAGGATGAATTCCCTGCCTATGGCGAGAGGTGCTATGATAGAATGTAGCTACGGGCATCATGTCAAAAAATTCATCTGAGCACAAACCATTGTATAGGCGGTAGAACACACACAGTGATGCAAAATTCCTCCTAAGGCTAAGAGGTTCCACTCTACCTGTGAGTATGGGATTGTCAACCAGCCTCAATGCCCGGCTTTGCACTGACTCGTTTGTCTCGTGGTTTAGGTTCGTTACAAATACTTCAGCATCAACAACTACCTGATAGATAGATATTTTAGATTAGCTTTTCACTTCTGCGCTTGCAGATATTCTCTGTTGTACAAAAATAAAAAATAAACTGCTGAGCACCGCATACCAACTCCGTCTAACCCTTCCAACAAACCTAAAATGTTTGTGCTAGGAGTGTGTTCACGTCGGGAGTGTAATGGCCAGGATTCGAAACCGGGACCTCTCGATCGTAAGGCTGACTCCTTAACCACTAAACTACTGACCCTTGGTTTTTTTCATCTCCACCGTAGATTTTCTCTGGATAAATATATTAGTGTTAACGCTGTACTATAGTGCAGTGTTTAATATTCCAAACATTCTTGTTCATATTTGTCTCATAACCTCCTTGTAAGTGAGGACTGTAGACGAACCATGACTGTATATTGTGCAGAGAACGGGCAAGCTGCAAGGTCCTCCGACAGATGCATTGTGGAGTCGAGTTAGCGTCCACGTCTGCTGACAATGAGGGATGAATTATTCAAAGCGGTTGTTGAGAATGTAATTCCAAACGGAGGGACCACTGTTTAGATTTGTTTTGTTACATTTTTGACTCACTGTACGGAATGTGGTGTTTGTTCAACTGCTACTAAATACATTTTTATATTGTTTAAAACGTTTTGGGGCTCCGATGATACGGAATCTTTTTTTTTTAATTCCAATGGCATGTGTGGTAGAAACCGAACTAACAATTTTGGAGATCAACGCGTTCAATCATTAAGAATTCAGATGCAATGATATAATGTATAATAATAATAAAAATTCCACAATATTCCACACAACGCTATCTAGACCCATAGTAAGCATAGTTTAACAAATTTTTTTATACAACTTAGGTGGCAGACAAGCACACGGCCCACCTGATTGAAAGAGGTTACCGTGGCCTATGAACATGTGTAACACCAGTGGAGTCACATCCGTGCTGCTGACCCTGTAACAACAGAGATTTTAAGTGTCTTCAGTGCAGAAAACAAAATCAGAACAAGCCTTTGGTCTGCCCACTGATAGCACAAAAACTCTGGCTACCCTACTCACCGCTGGGAACACAACACGAGGTTATTATAGCCGTGGTTTTCTGTCGGGTGGAGGTACTTCCCCAGTCAGACTGCACATTTGGGACGGTAATACCGCCGTGTCCTGCCTCCTATAATTCCTGTGCTAACTAGCTCGTGTTATGGAATCTAGAATACGGATAAACATACTTATATACTTTTTTTTGTAAATACATACATATTATACGTAGAAACACCCAAACCATTGCAAATACCTATATTCATGCATACAAATATTTGCACTGAGCGGGGATCGAACCCACACCTCCTGCGTAACGGTCGCGTTCACTACAGGCTGTATTCTGCTGTGCAATTCTCTAAGCACAAAGCGTCGAGCACAGCGCTATGACAGCCTTGAGAGAGACTGTCATTGGTCGGTCTCCAGTGACGTCACACAGTTCGACCAATGAGATTCCCTATCAAGGCTGTCGCAGCACTGTGCTCAACTTAGAGAAGCTGTTCAAGTTATATGAGCATCGCCTGTCAATCCCGGTCATTAAGTCGAAGCATACGCTTGTAGCGATGTAACTGATGGCGATAGAATGTAAATACGCTTCTTTGTTATTCAGTGTGGGCGCTTAACTGTCGTCACGTGGTGCTGTTTACGTCGGGTGTCGTCGTGAAGGTGACTGACACAGAATATTAACTATACGTTGCCGTTTACTTCTTCAAGCAGATGATTCCATTACTCATAACATTACATAAACTAACGCCTATAACCCCGAAGGGGTAGACAGAGGTGCTAGCACCCACATTTCGATAGTTTATGTTTAGGTCCCAATGTAATAGGTGGCGAGCCTATTGCCATTAACCGGACACTTATAAACCTGTGATAACTACACACATAACTTCGAAAATCATTGAAAAGTCATTGGTGTGTGCCATGGTAAAACCTGGGATCGAACCCGAGACTTCGTCTCAGCAGTTGTATCTGCTTACTAGGCTACCGCGGTATACTCAGTGGCTCATATTCACTCTTCAGATTAAGGAGGAGGAAGAGAGCTATTAAGAAGACGTTAAACCTAGAAGACCACATCTGTATAAATTCTGTACAATATTTCAGACTTTCAGAGACTGCCTTCAGCTTACCACCAGGCAATGCGAAGTCTAATTGACGTGTCCTATATTAAAAAAAGACGGCACTATCTAGACCCAAAATAAGCATAGCTTATGTAATTATTGTATTTAATAATAAATATGTATTATGTTTAACTGCATACATTATATGTATATATAATCTCGTCTTTAACCTCAGAGGGTTAGGCTGTTCTTTTGAGCGGGGCGTAAAAAAGCATCTGATGAGGCCGCCAAGCTGAATGCCACTATTGTAACATTACTTAGTGTCTGTAATGGTGACCCTCTTTCCTGAAACTTTGCCATTAGTTTACCATCAGGCGAGGTGAAGTCAAATTGATGTGTCCTAGATTAAAAAAAGGCACCCAGACGTGACTTTACACCCACATTTCACAAATAATTGTCGGATTCTTGTCGTCTTTCGGTCCCACGTAATAGGGGGTGAGCCTATTGCCTTTTTCCGGGCACTATTGAATGAATGAAGCCATACATCTGAGGTTGAGTCTGGGTTTTATATATCTGTCTGATGTTAAACATCCCTCTTCCATAGTCGCCTTGTACGACACCGGATGGGAATAGAAGGGGTGGTCCAAACTCTACTCTGCGAGAAATACCCAGTTCTATGTATAAAACATAATATGTATCGTATTCAAAAAATATATATTTTAGTATGTTTAATGCCGCGTGGTTTACGTCAGAGTAAAATTTGGACCACCTCATCTCTTCCCATGCGGAGTCGTACAAGGCAACTACGCCTATGCCAATATACTTAACCCGCAACCACTGACAGTAGAACGCTCAAATATTACGCTATTGCTAACATTATTATATTAACGCATTAGGTAAACGTTAAAATTAATATTTTATACTTACCAGCAATATCCACCGGCAGTGATGACTGCGAAGGCCGAGTGCGCCCTTAGCAACATAGCTTCCATCAATCCGAGTCACCCAAATGAGCACAATGCAAATCCGATTAAGGGCGTGACACACTCGGCCGCAGCCGACCAACGGGTCGGTTCTCAAGCATTTCGCTATTGTATGTTTTTGTCGCTGCCTCCGCGGATTATCCACAGTTTCCTAATTGTAATTTTGCAAACTTTAATGTTTACTTGCGGATCATTGCGCAAACTAGCCACTGACAAGTGTCAGTGAACTAGTAGTTCATTGGCAAGTGCCATTGAATGGTTTGTTGTAGCTTTGGGCGTCTATTTCAAGGTAATTTTATAATTTTATGAGCAAAGTTCTAACTGTTCTGGATGTTGGCTTCTGATTTAAGATTATGAAAATATTACCACAGTCGAATGAGCTGACTATTTCCACAGTGGTGTTCAATTCATGTATTTCTTCCTGAATTGTAAGTTGATTCAATATTCTACGTCGTTCTTCTATCGACAAGACAAATGTTTACATTGAGCGGGAATCGAACCAGCACCACCTTGCGTTCACTACCGCCACAGAGGCTTTAAAAATTCGAAAATCATTCACATGTAATTTTTATACATACAAATAATTTTAATTGAAGCCTGCGCACTGTGCGGTATGAAAGAAACTTTATCCCACGCACACTCAAGCTGTGGAATGACCTCCCTGTTGCGGTTTTACCAAGCACCTACACTATGGGGTTCTTCAAGAGGAGCATCAGAAGGTTTCTTCGTGGTCGGCAGCGCGGGTCTAACCCCCCTGGTGTTGCATACATTCATAGACTACGGTAACCACTTCCCATCAGGTGGGCCGTGTGCTTGTCTGCCACCTAAGTGGTATAAAAAAATAAATTGAAGTCTATCTGCCTACACACACTCAGTTAATCATAATAGTATTAAATATACAAACAGTAATAAACAATTCACATGGGATTATCTTGATATTGAGATTTAACACTACCTACTATAATATCATTGAGAGGAGAAAATAAGTTATTTTTATTCCAATACAGTTTCTAATGAGTCACGTTTCGTCAGGTTTTAATTATAATTACGTGGATCAGCCTTCGTTGCCGGCAGCGGGGCGCTTCGCAAAGATACCGGTATTCAGCATCCTGCAGACTAGTTAGTTGACGAACGGTCACAAATTCTCGGCAGGAGCCACGGAAGGTGCCCACATTAATTCACATACCCTAATGATGTTGTATGTTAGAACTGACATCTATATATTCTAGAAAACAGAACGATGTACCTCAGAATACAGAACAATATATTCTACTATTAAATGAAATTTTAAAGCATTCAGTATGCTAAGTGCTAAGTGTTCTAAGTGTTCAAGATGATTTCAGGAGGACGAATAACTATATGGACACTATCTTTAAAATACGAGAAACTGTAAAGGACCTAACGTATACAAATGTTATTATCTGTTTCCCCTCTTACAAATATAATAATAACTGTAACTTATTCAATTGGAGGGTGGAAACTTTTATTAGCTTGTTAAATTTAGACGTATTAAATCATGGATATGTTTATCTATTGGACAGTAACCTAAATTTAAAGTACGACAACAGCATGTTTGACAGACGCTCTGGTAAAATAAATAACCTGGGTATGCGAGTTATACTTCGTGACTTATTAGGCCTTATGAATAAGGTAAAAATGTATAACAAATGTGATTATAGCCTGCATTTAACCGAGCTTTTTCGAGACAAATGACATGTGTATCGACGTGTGTGGTGAACTGTTGGAACACACACACAGTGAGGATAGGGTAGATATTCTAAATGACCCTAAATCTGAACAATTGCAACGAATTACATTTTTTCATCAAAATGTGTGTGGGTTACAAAGTAAAATAAATGGATTTGAGGTTTATTTAAACGACCTCAACAAAGAAATACATTACATATGTATAACGGAACACTTTTTAACGAAATTATCGGCGCCGTCACTTTATTTCCCACGCTATACACTCGCTTCATGTAACACACGAACTAACAAAAAAAGGGGAGGTTCTCTAATCTTGGTTCAATTAAATAGAAAAACGGAAGAATTACAAACTTGCAAAAAATTATATAAGCAGGATGTCTTTGAAATATGTGGTGTCCGAGACTGTGACACAAATTTAAATGTAATTTGTTTATATAGAATTCCTGATAGCAAAAATTTTGATGAATTTATGGTGAAGTTCGAAGCATTGTTACAGCACTTTTTGAATAAACAATGTATAATATGTGGCGACTTCAATGTTGACCTTTTAAAGACTGACAGTGAGCGGCACTCATTTCTGACATTAATTAAATGCTATAATTTTGAATATTTAATCAATACTTATACTTTTATTAGGAATTCAATAATGTCCTGTATTGACAACATAATAACAAATATTCCAAGAGCTAATATTAAGAATATAGAAGTAGATCACAATGGACTATCTGATGGACATGCTGGGTTATCCTGTACGGCTATGACAAAATCTACAACTCAAAAAAACAAACAGCCTAATCACATATGTAAATACATAAGGTCATATAGTGAAAAGAATAAAATATTGTTTAGGAATACGCTGTTGAACGCCAATTTGAGTACAGGTATAAATACTTTCATAAATAAATTTAATAATATTCACTCTACGAGTTTTCCATTACAGTATAAGAAAATAAATACTAATAAAATTGTAAACAGTAAATGGATAACGAAAGGAATAAAAGCATCTAGCAAATTTAAACGTGTGCTCTGCTGCGTTAACAAGGAGCATTGTGACGATACAATCTTAAAATATAGGCAAAGGTATTTTCAAATTTATAAAAAAGTTATTAAAAATGCAAAAAAGAATGTAGTCAGGAAAGAGGTAGCTAATGCAGTAAACCCAAGTAAAACAATTTGGAGCATTGTAAATCGTCGCAAAACCGCAAAGAAGTGTTTCAAACAGCAAAATCTCGTTTTAAAAATTGATAATAGAATTATTGATACACCCCAACTGATAGTCAACATATTCTCAGATACCTTTGCAAATGCCAATGTGTTATACTCTGGTGATCACAGTGGGGTAGCAATGAGATATTTAACTGAAAATATCTGTAGAGTAGAAAACTCCATGAACTTCGACCCTATTTGGCCAACCGAGATATTTGGGATGGTCAGACAAATGCCGTCTAAAAACTCTACAGGTTATGATGACATTCCTCTGTCAGTATTTAAAGAGAACATTGATTTGCTAGCTGAACCGATTGCTGAGATGTTAAATAAATGCGTTGATATGGGGGAGTTTCCTGATCAATTTAAGATAGCCAAGATTTTGCCAGTATTCAAAAAGGGTTGTAAAACTGATCCCGCTAATTACAGACCAATCTCATTATTACCAGTATTCTCTAAAATATTTGAAAAAATCATGAAAAATAGACTCATAAGTCACATGAATTCGAGTAACATCTTAAATTGCAGGCAATTTGGGTACCAGAAAGGTATAGGGACTTTAGATGCTATAGATACATTGATAGGGGATGTAGTGGGTCATTTAAACCAGAAACGCAAAGTGGTAGGACTATTCCTTGATCTCAGTTCTGCATTTGACACTGTTGAGCATGAATTGCTTATAAAGAAACTGGAGCACTATGGAGTACGTAATAATGTTCTAAAGTTGTTCCAATCTTATTTATCAAACAGGAAGCAGTTTGTTGAGACAAAAGTGGTCATAGAAGGTACAGAAAAATCGTATAAATCTAAAGCAATAATAATAAGGAGAGGGGTGCCTCAAGGATCCGTCTTGGGACCTATCTTTTTTAACTTATTTATAAATGATCTGGCGGATTACGTTTGTAATGAGATTCCTGACATGAAACTCGTGCTCTTTGCTGACGATACAAATGCAATAATTTCAGGTGATAGCATTGACAATCTTGAAACCAAGGTTAATACTGCATTATCTACTTTTGAGAAGTGGTTTGCAATGAACAACTTGAAATTAAATCTGACTAAGACAAAGTGTATGCTGTTCAAATCTACGTCAAAATCTAATGTAGAATTAAGAGTAAAGTCCCTGGGCACTGATGTTCATGTGGTGGATTCGGTCAGATTCCTGGGTGTTCAACTTGATACCATGCTAAATTGGAAAGAAGAGTTATTGGCTATAGTTAACTCCTTGAGCTCTGCTTGCTATGCCATAAGGAGTTTAAGAGATGAGTTAACAATCGAACAATTAAAAACTGTGTATTTTGCCCTAGTTGAATCAAAACTTAGATACAGCATATTGTTCTGGGGAAATAGCTATGAATATAATATCGACTCAGCTTTTGTTGTGCAAAAAAGAGCTATACGAACCATTGTACGCATTAGTCAGACTGAATCATGTAAACCTCATTTCATTAAACTGAAAATTCTGACAGTGCCATGCTTATATATTTTAGTGCTGTTGACGAACCTAATGAAAAATTTACACAAATATGAAACAAATAGTGAAAGAGATTTAAGACTAAAAAGTCGCAGAAAAGACTTAAACAGTGTAATTGTGCCAAAGCTCAATGTTGTAAAGCATAGTTCAGGGGTACAGGCTGTGAAGGTCTTTAATAGACTCCCCACTGAACTGAAAACTATTACCAGTGTCAATATTTTTAAGCCAAAGCTAAGAGAGTATTTATTGGAAAAATGCTATTATGACATTGATGAGTTTTTGAATCATAATGATACATAATTTTAAATTGATAATTGAATTGATAATTTTAATTTATTTAGTATTTTATTAATGAATTTTAACGTGACATAACCATTGAAATTTCACTTTTTTGTAAACCTAATTCAATTTACTTTTTATCTAATAATACTATTGACATTGTTGTTGATTTTGCAATTTTTATTTTTTTATTTTTATTGGGTTTTGAATGATAATATCACATAACTTGGAATTGATTATTATATTATTTTGTTGATCTATTTTAACATGACATAAGAACGGTTGACATTTTACATTTTTATTGATTTGCATGTATTATTATTATCGAAATTTTTGACATTTTTATTGATTGCTATGTATTTAAATTGTTATAATTTCTACACGAATTATGTTTGTTGAGAAATAAATGAATTGAATTGAATTGAATTGAATCGAAGGTACACCGTTGCCGTAAGGATGATATGTGTTTAGAAGAATTCGACACCTCCTGTGTTTTTATTTAGTAGTGTAAAAGGAAGAATCTGCCACGTAGCGGTGTGCTGTGTGACACGTCACGTCCTGCTGCTGACAGATTTGACATTAACTTGTCAAATGTCATATTTGGCATCAAAATGACGTGGCACCTTACCCGCCACAGTATATAAAAATTATATTGTATTTTATTTTATTTTCTCTTTTTGCATTCTGTTTTTATTTTTATTTTTTGTACTGTATGCTGTGTCGCAATAAACCTTTTTTCTTTCTTTCTTTCTTTCTAATTTGGATGGTTTCGGGCGAAGGTTTTGTGGTTTACTGGTCAATGCGTTCCCCCTGTGAGGGAAATCACGGGTGCGAATCCCGCTTGAATCGGTTCAATTTTTTGCGCAGAAGTCGCATTTACCACTGCCACACCAAAGAGATTACATTCAAAATGAGATAACATAGAAAACATATACATACACATACATATACACACACACATACATACATATACCTGCATATAGAAAACACATACATATAGAAAACAAACATACATGTACATTATCCTCTCCGGGGATTATGGCGGGTTAGGCAGAAGTGAATTAATACCCACATTTCACTATCATTGTATTAGGTCTCATGTAATAGGGGGTGAGCCTATTGCCGTTTTCCGAACACTATTGTTGACTCGAGCCATGCATACGAGGTGGAGTCTGGGCTGTATATATCTGTCTGATGTTAAAAAGCGCTATCCCTTAGTCGCCTTGTACGGTACCGCATGGGAAGAGATGGGGTGGTTCAAATGCTACTCTGCTGGAAACCACGCGGTAAAGTGCTATGATTATAGAGAATGGTATCAAAATTCATACATCCGCTGACGCCATCCGTCATCTGTTTCTGTCCTTACCTTACACACTTCAAGAGCTTCCTCTGCTGTCATCCAACCTTAAACGTTCATTAACTCATTCAGTTCATGCGTTCCATTCCATTTTTGAAAATCATAATTCATTCCTTACACGCCGACGGACTACGACACAATTTTAATTATAAGCAGCCAGTCTCGTAGTGGTATTGCTACATTCCTCATGCACTTTAATGACCAGAGGGGCTTTTACAATAGATGACATAAGACTGTATGCAAACTCTATAGACACAGTAAGTGGCACTACAAAGCGGCGTGCTTTGGTATTAGTTGACATGTACGTATGTCCCATAATATGCACACATTGACAGGATAAAGAACATTATGTATATATACTATTTACAACTTAGATATTTCGAGCACCTATCTCGACAAATTTCTGCATCACCTTAAGGTTGATTGGTAGAAAATGCCCGTGGCATTAAGTCTGCCTTTGTACACTTTAATATTTATGCATTAAGATTAAATAAATAAAAAAACAAAAAATATTTTGTCACTACTTACTTACACCTAAAGCGTATTTCAATCAGTTTTTTTGTTGTGCCTATAAAGTATAGTGAAAGAGTTGACAACACAACAGACACACATCTGACCTCATCAACGACATTTCCTTGTCATCAAACCTCACACCATAAACCCATTACTACCTCCAGTATCTTATGTCAACGTATAGCGTCCCACCATGCCGTTATGGTGGTCGTTTGCGTCTCAACAAACTGGGTCACGATGGGCTTGTCCGACCTCGCGGCGACCTCCGTTGTGCATGGACAGCTTTGGGGTTCGTGGTTTGATAGATAGCTTGCTCATAATGGTGTGTCCTATGGTGTGTTTAGACATGAAATGTGGACGGTTACAATATTGTTGGTGGGAAAGATTAACTTTAAGATGTAACCTTTTTAAAATAATGGTAAAGGATCACTACCTATCATGCCGTACACAGTGATAACTCCACACCGCGATAGTTTAAAAACATTCCTATATATCTTTATGGTTCCCGGCTTAGGAGAATTTGGGCTACCCCACCTCTTACCATGCGGTGTCGACTAAGGGATAGGGCTGTTTAACATCAGACAAATATATACAGCCCAGGCAATAGGCTCACCACCTATTACGTGGGACCGAATACCATTATTGCTGAAAATATGTGGGTGTGATTATATGTATGTTCTATGAATAAATTCTATATATATATATATTATTTTTTCTCTATATCTCCCATTCTCCTTGAATGATCTTTCATAGCATTTAAGTCTGCTAATTATTTCAATTCGATTAAGAAAATTTTAATCAGTTCAGGTGGAATTGGAACCTGCGATCTTTCCCTTGAAGGGTGCATTACTACACAAACTATTGAATGACATTTTAAAGCATTTATCAGTTCGAATCCTACCTGAACTGATTCTATTTTTTACCTATCTTCATTGATTTCTTTTTATGTTTTAATACACCTTATTTCTACATAGGTATTTAAACTATCATGGTCACTCACATCAGTATCAAAATAAACGGGATATTTACCATGTTTCATTGTTTTGAGTTTCCGATATTTCGGCGCTGTTGCAAGCACCATGATCACGGAGGAACTGGAGTAGTGGCGGTGAACAGAGAAAAAGTTTTTTCCTAGGAGAAATTATATCGATCTACCCTCTTTCGAGTTCTTTTACTACGCGTATCTGCACTACTATTGGTTTCACTCTCACTACAAACTCGAACCACTCGCGATTTTGTTTTAGCTTGTTCCCGGTTGTTTTTGCAAAGACGGACCACTGGATGCCAGACGTTCGGCAGTTGAAACCTCACGATTTAAATTTTTGTACTTTTTTATTTCAATTGCTTCCCTAACCAGTCTTGGTATATATCGGAAACTCAAAACAATGAAACATGGTAAATATCCCGTTTATTTTGATACTCACCTTATTTCTTGTTTATTTGCTAATTATGTTCGCTCAATCATTTACTTTTATAACATTACTGTCCATCCCAAGGTTGCCTGGAAGAAATCGCTTCCAGCGAAAAGGTCACATGCTACCTACTTGTCCTACTGTAAATGAATCTATTGGTGTACAATAAAGAATTATCTATCTGTCTATCTATTTAGAGCATAGGAGTATTGTTCATTTGAACATCATTTTTTCCGCAAAAATAACCGTAATGCAAATAATAATATCTATTGCAGTTAGAGTTTACCTGCAATAAAATGTACTTAATTAAATTCATTTGTTCCGGTGCTGAATCCTGCAGAAAAACCTTAGAAGATGCCGTAAGACTAAACCAGTCAGGTCTAATAATAAATACTGTGGAAAAAGTAGGTACAAATTCCACCAAGGAACTTGGTGGAATTTGTACCTACCTTTTACAATCAACAGTATCCGTCCGTCCGAATTGAGCAGTCCGACTGGGGAAGTATCTCCACCCTACAGAATACCACGGCTATAATAACCTCGTGCTGTGTTCCCGGCGGTGAGAAGGGTAGCCAGAGCTCACTGGAGAGTTTTTGTGCTGTCAGTGGGAAGACCAAAGGCTTGTCCTGATTTTGTGTTCTGCACTGAAGGCACAGAAAATCTCTGTTCTTACAGGGTCGGCAGCACGGATGTGACTCCACTGGTGTTACACACGTTCTTAGGTCACGGTAACCACTTTCCATCAGCTGGGCCGCGTGCTTGTCTGCCACCTAAGTTGTATAAAAAAATTTATAAATTGTCTGATTTTTTAGGAATAGGTTGGTACTCATAATCCGGCGGGAACTTTAAAAACAAATGGTCCTGTAACATTATTCATCATCACCATCATTATCCTCACAGGAATTTCTCAGTTGCGTCCATATGGAGCCTGATACCATTTTTGTCAGCTTTTCCCAGAGCGAGTGCCGTCTGCCCTCCCAACCCCCACACCTAGAGGGAAGCTTGCGACAGTGCCTCACCCATTATTTAGAAGGTGCACTGGCAGATGGGGTGGGTGCACTTTGGTCTCAAGGACGTCGGTAAAGCCTCATCTCTACACAGTAACGGTCCTAAGTTATTATTATTATTAAATGAAAAAATGGTATCACCACAGATTACCTAATAGTTCATACCATCACCCTTAATGGAGTCCGCTCATTTGTGCGAGCCGCTGCATTGAATAACCTAGATTTCTCTAGAATTACCGTTTTGACTGAAGATTAGATATTATTTAAATTTTTTCGCTAGTGTGTTCCATATGATGATATTCTATATATTCTTAAGAACTGTTCAAACATCTAGTTGGCTTACAATAAAGTATTGCCTTATTATTTCAAGATCACGTACTCATCACTCGAGTCAATGACCACATAATTATTGGCAATGATTCGCGACAATTACAACCAGTCATCAATTGGTCATAAAGCTAACCGGACCCATGCCGGCCACGGGTTTACGGGTCACTTGATAAAACTAAAGATTTATTATTATGGGGAAACAACTAGTTAATATTAGAGATGTATTTATATAAAGAAATAACCAGTAACCGGAGCTCCCGTGTTACACACGTGATTAAACTGTCCTTAAAATAAAGAAAAAGAGTGATTTTATATATTTATTCAAATTCAATATCAATAAATGAGTTTGTAAATGATTACCTGTTAGCAATATTGATTAGTATGACATTAGCAAATTTATTTCATTAATTCAAATCATTAAGTAATTATAATTTAAATTTCAGAATTGATGCATTTCTAAATGTTTCGAATTAGGTAATTTACGAAGTCTGAACTCTAATCTAAAATCAATTAAGTGAATATTAGTATAAGTATAGACTATAAATAATTTAATGAATAAATAAAAATGCTGATTTTTAGCAAATGCCAAAGTGTTGTCGAGGTAATTACGAAATTCACAGTAGATAGCAATTTGGAATATGCAAACGTATCCAGTGAAAACGCAAATACGTTTTCGCATTTAAAAATGCATACACTACTAGTGTGATGACAGAGGAAGAATACAAATATCACCATCTCTTCCGACAGGTGTTTTAAGAGGCTATTAACGGAAAAGTACGCAGACAATATCACTGCGAGAGAAGAAAAACTAGAAACAAAATCCTATAACAACCAGTCTGGCCAGAGTGGAAACAGTAGGCCAAAGCCTACTAACATTGGGAGAAGCCTATGTCCAGCAGTGGACTGTGATGGGGTAGTTGATTGATTCATTGAGACTGCTACCCCAGGGTCCGCTCTCTTCATCTTGAACTTATCTGGGCTGTTACGGAATCGACTGCAACTGTGACTACTGAAATGTGAAATTTATTCTATTGCCTACTACATAAACGATTACCGATTATATAAATATAAAATATTACCGGATAACAAACCGGACATCCTCGCCATCTCTAGTTAACATACCGTCATTGTAGCTAATGATTCCGTTAAAATATTGGACCGTGTACTAGCAGACTCTAACGTGACTTAAAAATAACTGCTTAATAATGAATGATCAATTCATCATTGCTAGAAATAATTGATTTCATGGTGACCTGGTGATCTGATTATCTTCCAGAACAGAGATGTGACCATGCTTTTGCACTTGCACTGTCATACCGGAGTGACTGCTGAAAATCCAATTTAATTTAAGACTAAGAAGGAGGACTGGGGGCTTGTCCTGCATGTCTTCTGCACTGACGGCGCAGAGGGTCTGTGCTTGCAGTGTCGGCGGCGCGAGTGTGGCTCCTCTGGTGTTCCTCTGGTGTTATACACGTCCATAGGCCACGGTAACCACTTTCCATCAGGTGGGCCATGTGCTTGCCTGCCACCTAGGTGGTATAAAAAAAAAGGTTATTTAGTGCAGCTGTGAAGAACCACCACTTATGTCTGTTATTATTTGCATTGATCTTTATGATTTGATTCTTTATCTATATATCTAAAATGCACACAAATGTATAAATACAAGTAGGTACAAAAAATGCAAAATAATGATAATTAAATAAGGTGATAGATGAAAGCTAGTAAGTACGTCTAAACGGTCTAAGTAACAAACCACGATTCGATAGTGTTGCTCGATAAATATTTACGACGCGCTACAGTTGTAGGTTGTAGACGCTAATGCAACGCGACGCACGACGCGCGCGTCACCTGGTGACGCTAATTGATTATTGTGTTCCGCTATACTTGGACTCTGGCCCAAGTCACGAGTAACAGCTGGAGTTTGTTTGCTAATTGACTGTTCCCGCTAAATCATAAGAAGCTAGGGTGAAGCCACGGGGACGAGTTGGGGACTCTGTGGTCCCCACGCCTGAGGAGAGGGCCAAATCGTGAGAGATGGACCTGAGTCGGCCGGGGTGCGAAGGATATGCCTGTTAAAAGGGTGAAGCCACTATTCCAGACGATATTCATCTTAAAGGGTGGTCCATAACTTGATGACCTCGATAGATGCCACCCAGGATTGAAAGCAGAAACTTGTGCTTAGAACGTTGCAAACAGGTTGCTACCGGCACCTTCAACGCCCGGTCCAATACACCTGCTAGTTGGTGGACCTGATAAACGACGGATGAGGTTCTAGCACAGGATTTCCTCTTCGGATGCCTTCCAACTCCAAAGACGGTAGTTGCTCTCAGTAAAGTCGATAAAGCGGCAGAGTTAAGGCGCCGCACATATTATGGTGCAACAATTTCATCTAGAACTTCTGTTCACCATTAACAGTATCTTCTGCACATCTTTTCTACATATCATAAAAGCTCGGCATATTTTTGTTGGTTGTAATTTGATTTTATTTTACCGTAACCAGGTAAAATCATCACGCCTTTGGGTCCCCGCGATCCAATGATTGATGAAGGGAGGTTAGTATATGCCACTCAACGTAATAGCTTCCATTATGCTACGCAGGATTCGTAGTTCTGCAGAAGTTCAACTTGAGTTCGCTAGATGGCGTTCAATGTACCTTCTCTCAGTTGTAGGCTGCACGCGCTCGCTTGTAACTTGTGACCACCAGTTAATCAGCATCTTGGCAATGCGTGGCGAATGTGATGTATGAGTCGCGTACGAACGATATGGCACTTGCTTGTGCGATGCTGTAAGCGCCGAGGTGAGCACCTACTCTAATATTACGGTACTTGGCGAAGGCATAGTTAGTTATCCCGTACACATACCTATTTATGAACCTGCCTGTATACCCACATCTGGGCTATTGTTGTTTCAACTAAGTCCTATCGAAGTCCTGTCTTGGTGTTACCAAAAATTTCATTGTTCGGTAAGAAAGTTTGGATATTGAGAGATACCTATGCATAATTATTGAAATCTGGTAGGTAGGTAGACCGTGGAGTTGTCACTTTTCGTTCTTCATCGAAAGAGCCATTCTTGAACATCAAAAGCTACCGTCTTCTATATTCAGGGTAGGTAGGTACACCTTTATCGGGGTACCACGCGATGCACCCAGGGCAACAGAGATGGCAGCGCCTCTCTCTCGCAGGGTAGACAATGCCACTTACGACAAATTTGAACCGAAACGGGAGCTTTAGAAGTCAACCGGGGTACGAGGGAAATATCTTATTGGATAACATTATACCCCAGTAATTGAGACCCAAAATGGTGTGCGATTTTGTCGATTCGAGTTCAACATAATCACACTTGATGGCTGAGGGGGCGGTATACGTGAGGGTTTCCGCATGAAATTAAAAGGATACCTACATCTTTGTTCATTGACACACGTCTTAGCTTGTTTTAGACATGTGTTTCAGTTAAATGAAATGAATGACAGTAACTAGTATGCTCATTATTCGAATCGATCAAGATTTTGAGCGAACCTAAAACATTTTTAACGCTGTCGTCTCCTATTTTAGGGTAGGGTACATCTTTTTTGGGGACCCGCTTGAGTCGTTTCACTATTTTCTATCTTAATTGATTTGTGTTTCAGGCCTTTCTTTATCATGTTGGTTTCAATATGAGAGACGAAAGACAGAGTTGAAGCACATTGGACGCCCGTTACGGCAAAAGTTCGTACAGTTTCTTCGTACTGCTTAATTAAATTTTTAGGGACTTTTTCCTGTCTTAACCGATTCTTCGTACAGGTTTTAATTTTTAATACACTAGCATAAAATCATAAAATGCGAATAATAGGGCACTTTAAGTACCAGTTCATTATTATTGTGAGCTGGTACTAGATATCATTCGATATGGCCGTGACTCACGAGGGCTCGATAGGTGCTCATATCTGCTGATAGTACGTTATCGACGGCTGAACTTGCGCCTTTAATTGGAATCAATATTGTTATGCTGCAAATATTTTTATGATACAGTTATCAGCAAGTATATTGAAGGCATCAGCTGAAACAATAGGACAGTATAAAATGCGGAAAATTCAATGACATGGTATATAAAATATTTTCTCCTTTTGTCCCTTGCCTGTATAACATGCAAGCCCCATCATACCATGATCATCATCTTAACTTTTGTATCTCGTTACAGTTCTCATATTTCTCCTTTTGATTTGGCTTATACGACATTTATGGAAGCGACTTCCGTTTGACCTCTCAATCCCAAAAGACAAGTCTACTCTACTAGTCCCTCAATTACATACCAGCTTGTAGGTGAACTAGGCTCAGTATCTGATATGGTAGTACAGGGAATTCGGGCTCACATGTAGCTACAGGGCATCAGGAACGGTGCTATTTAGGAAATGATTTCCCTGCTGTGAATTTTCTCAAGCGATTACTTACAATATGGGGTTCTTCAAGAAGGGTATTAAAAGGTTCTTAGTGGGTTACAGTATGAGTATGATACCGCTGGTGGTGCACACGTTCATAGGCCTCGGTTACCTCTTTACAACATATTAACTTATTTTCTGCCATCTAAGTTTATTTTAGATTTTTTGTAATATTTTGTTATAATAACTTGAAATTACTTATAAAATATATACAAAACTATGCTAACTATACAATACCTATATACAAAAATGAAATAAAGAGGGAGACTGCAAATTTAGGCATCGAAAAATTCCTCCCCATCGATCTCTACTGGTACCGTGCCCAAAAAGCTGGCGGCATTAACACGCTGTTTTTTTTTATCTAGGACACGCCAACTTGCCTTCACCTCGCCTGATGGTAAGCCAAAGTCAAAGTCTCAGGCAAGAAGGTCACCATTACGGATACTAAGTAATGTTACAATGGTATGGCGATGCCAATTCTTTGAGCGAGGTAAAGGCCAGTCCTATGGTTACAGGAAGCGGCGATTAGTCGCTTCGCTATTTCTTTAAACAGCACGCGCACTTGAACCCCACGGACCCAACGTGTCGACTCCAAATGGCTCAAAAATACACATACATACATACATACAAAATCACGCCTTTATCCCCGTAGGGTTAGGCAGAGATGAAAAACACCTACATTTCACCAATCATTGTATTCGGACTCACGTAATCGGGGTTGAGCCTATAGCCGTCTTCCGGACACTATTGTTGACTCAAGCCGATCTGAGGCTGAGTCTGGTCTGTATATATCTGTCTGAAGTTAAACAGCCCTATCCTTTAGTCGCCTTGTACGACACTGTATGGGAAGAGATGCGGTGGTCCAAATTCTACTCTGCCGGGAATAACGCTCAAAAATATACTTATAAAGAGTACAATTGGAATATTTTTATTTTGGCCGGCAACACGTGTAACAATAGTGGGATTGCTGACCACGCTGGTTTGGTTTTGTCTATAGTTTTATTTCATTGCACAATAGGCACGACGGCGACGTTACCGCACATAATATACTTGGCTTACGTAAACATTTCGTTAGACGAATATAATTCAACAAAATATGAATGCTAATTACTGTAACATCAGTATTTTTTTTAATTATACGTCAGTTATCGTCTTGCACCAGAAACGCAACGATTGCGAAAATAACGTTTTGCTGGCTTATAACATTTAACTTGTTTTGTATGTCAGTATATTTTATATTTTGGTATGATCTGGCCAGTTCTGAAATATATACCGTTCTAATAAAACTGTTTTAACGATTTATTTGGTAGGTACTAGCTGTTGCTTGCGGCTTCGCCCGCGTAGATGGGGGTTATCGCGATCAAACATAGCCTATGTCCTTCTTCAAGATCTATTTTACACAACGGTATTTTCGTCCAATTGAGCAGTCTGACTGGGGAAGACTGAGACTGAGAAGACTGAGGAACTTCCGTCTTACAGAATACCGCGACCATAATAACCTCGTGTTGTGTTCCCGGCGGTGAGTAGGATAGCCAGAGTTCACTGGATATTTTTTGTGCTGTCAGTGGGAAGTCCAAAAGCTTGTCCTGCTTTGTCTTTTACACTGACCGCACAGAATCTCTCTGTGCTTACAGGGTTGGCAGCGCGAGTGTGACTCCCTTGGTTTTGCACACGTCCATGGGCCACTGTGACCACTTTCCATCAGGAGAACCGTGTGCTTGTCTGCCACCTATGTGGTATATATCAAATTTTATCAAAATCAGTTCATATAATAATATGTAAGTATGGATTATTTTATTGTTTGCACTAAGACCGGCTAATTTTGATTTATTTTCAGCAGCCATTGTGAAGCTTCCGACAGTAAGCAGATATCACCGTTCATAGAATTGGTGGAAATTGGAGATAGGTACATTAAATAGATCCCATAACGATACAATGATATGGTATCCAAAAGGTAACTAGAACCTTTGATGATGAATTTACGGACGGAACTAAAAAAGAAACTTAAAACGTTAATAAACTTCGCATCCACGTGCCCTAAAAATAAAAACTGTCTAGATTTAATTTATGATTGTATCTGTCTCCACATGCTTACCCACTTAACGGCAGTAATCTGTAAGCGTACCTTTAAGAAATAAATAAATAAATACACAAATCGTTAACCTTCTAACGCGGACCGTGACCTATTTGCGAGATCCATACTTTTATCATGACGATTATCTTTCTTTTATCTGAATCTGTTTGTTGATATGCATGTTACACACTCCGAAATTTACTTTTTAAATATTATGTATTCCAGCTAGCATTAAACCTTTTTTGCAAACCGTATGCAAATAAACTATTATTATAATTTATTGCAGCGGCTGTCAACGTACTACAAAATGGTACATACATACATATAATCACGCCTTTATCCTTGGAGGGTTAGGCAGAGGTGAATTAACACCTACATTTCACCAATCATTGAATTCGGTGCCACGTAATAGGGGGTGAGTCTATTGCCGTCTGCCGGGCACTATTGTTGACTCAAGCCTTGTATCTGTGCCTGAATCTGAGCTGTATATATCTGTCTGATGTTAAACAGCCATATCCCTTAGTCGCCTTGTACGACACCGCCTGGGAGGAGATGGGGTGGTCCAAAATTCTACTCTGCCGGGAACCACGAGGCAACAATGGTAGTTGGCCAAAATTTGTAATCAGTAATGAATGACGTATATTGCTAAACTTTGTGTTATGTTCCGCAGAGTGAGGCAGGCACTTCATTAATATGCTATAACTGAATAGAAGAATTGGTCATTTACTTTTTATACCATTTGTTAAATCATGAGATGAGGTTTGACCTTCACAACACACAACAAGACAAGATATAGGTATAAAACGTGAGATATTTTTTACCAGGGCCGCCTTTAAACTATTTGAGGCCCTGGGCACATTAGGATCATGGGGCCCCTAGGACCTTGAGAAAACACTATTTAGTTACAATAGATAAAGAAAGACAAACAAGGTTCTAAATTTATTTTTATTTAGTTACTAACTATAAAAAAATAGGAAATATAAAAAATAATCTACAAAAGTAACTCGCTTAACATAAAATCCTTAGATTAATTCTATGTTGATTGCAAAGGTACCCTTCTAGATTTAAGATGAGCAAAATCGTTAATCACATCTTCAAAATCTATGGTATTGAGAATATCACATTCTATGGACATCAGCGACAAACTAGTTAATCTCTCTTGAAGCATTGTACTTCTTAATTCATTTTTTATTCGTTTCAATTTGGAGAAGGAGCGTTCTCCGCTGCAGTTAGTTACCATCATACTTAAAAATATTCTCAATGCAATTTCTACGTTAGGAAATGTGTCTTCAATTTTGTTTTGCTTTAATAGATTATATACTTCCTGTACACTGTTAGATGCTTCATTTTCACTCTGAACATTTTTTAAGTATTCTTTTAAATGTTGACATTCTATTTCTAACTCTTTTTCATTTACATCTTCGTGATAGATTTGAGAAAATTCTTTGCATCCTTGTCGTATCTCTTCGGAATTCAGAGTTTTTAAGTGAAAAAATAAACTAAAACGTTGACTGACGGTCTCATATGAACTTTGTCGCTGTTTTAGATGAACACTCAAGGTATCGATTATTGGGAGAAAGGTTTCTACGTTGAATCGCTCTTTTCCATTCAATTGGACTGATGGCGCAGAGCCATCAAAAAAAATCAGCCGTGAGCTTCTACGTCTTGTTCTTTGAGATAGATCTTTGTAGTCAGATTCTGGGTTATTTTCTTTGGCAGATGATTCGAAGTTATCAAATTTATCCCTGAGGTTAGTAATAAAATCATAAAGTGAAGTCAACAAATTGGTTGCAACGTCCAGTGTTATTGTTTCTTTCCGAAGATAATTACTTGTTTTGTCTATTCTTTCCAATATGGTGCTCCAGATTTCCGTCAGTATAATAAATTCTAGATTTCCCATTTTTCTAGACAGACTAAGGGCTTCGTCTCTTGTTTCTCGTGCCTTTTCAGTATCGTTTGCGATGGTGATTAAAGCTTCTAATATTCTTTTATAACCCCCATGCAAAGCACTTACTGCATCAGCTCGGGCTGACCATCTGGTTTGTGAAAGACTCTTAACAACTTTTTTTGAACCTAAATGTTCTGTTAATATATTCCATCTGTGGGTAGAGCCCGAAAAAAAGTTGTACACTTTCTGAACTATTTCAAAAAACTGTGATGCCTCCGGTACACACCCAGCAGCATGGACACCTACCAAGTTTAGTGAATGTCCTGCACATGGTATAAAGGTGGCAAATTCACATTTTTCCTTGATTCTTGTTTGTAGACCACTATACTTTCCCGACATATTTGAAGCATTGTCGTAGCTTTGTCCTCTGCAATCTTTTATGGGAATATCATGTATCTCTAAAAAATTTAAGATGGTCTCCGGTAAATACTTAGATTTATGCTCTTTAATAGGTATAAATTTCAAAAACCTTTCAACAGGAACACAGTCTTTTACGTATCGAATGATGAAAGTTAGCTGGTTAATATGAGACAGATCGGGCGTACTGTCAACGCTTATGCAAAAATATTTTGCTGATTTAACTTCATTTATAATTTTTTTTAGAACCTGTTTTCCCATTACTTCAATAAACTCATTACAGATATTTGCTGATAAATAAGAAATGTTACCCTTTCCAGGATTCCCAAATTTTTTTAAGTGATCTTCAAGAAATGGATCAAATTCACTCAATAATTCCACACAACCCAAATAATTTCCATTGTTTGGAGATCCTAGGATTTCATTGTCGCCGCGAAATGGAAGCCCTCTCGATGCCAAAAATTTTACAACAGCTACAATCCGTTTAAGTACGTTTCTCCAGTAATCCACTTCCTTTTGATGTTGAGATAATAACTCTATATCTACTCTACCAACCGCTTTACTTCGTGCCAGATAAGTCATCATAGATTGCTTATGCGCTGGGCTATTTTCATGTGTTAAAATTATGTGATTAATATGCTTCCAATCATTACATCCATTCCGAGAGCAAAGATTAACATCAGTTGGGTTAAATAAGCAGCATGAAAAACAAAATACAGAGCATTTGGAAGGCGAATACAGCAACCATTTTCTTTCGACGCTTTCATTGTTCTTTAATTTGCGAATAAATAATGCTTTGTTGAAATAACGTCAACGTCAACGTAACTCGTCACTAATTTATTACCATCTTTGTAGGTTCTGGATGCCTCGGAAAAGTCAGAATCTTTATTTTGAAAATATACTGGTCCCTTACGAATTAAAATTTCGCGATTTATTTCAACAAACTTTTCGTGAAAATAATCGGCGGGATCGTGCGATATTAATTCTTCTGTGTTGGAAAACTGCTGTTCAATTGACACAGTTGGAGTTGTCGGTTTTAGTGAAGTTACTGAAGTCGTTGCACTTTCGTCGTAGGAATAGTCGCTTTCTGATTCAATCTCTTTTTCAAAATTGGAACATGAAGGTTTAGAAATTCCCGCAATTTGTAATTGAGCTGAGTCATCATGTGGAACATTTATGAGTTGATTGCTACTTACAGAAGTTTCTCCAGTAGTAGTAGTAAAATATGATGTTAATTTTGGTAACTTTTCAATTACTTCTTTCTGATGTAGAGCTTTTTTCCTTTTTTCAGATTCACTAGGATATGACCGTTTCGACATTTTATATTATAATTCAGTATTTAATTAATTTTATAACGACAATATTCGCTAACACAAAACAGACAAACGACGATTTAATCAAACAATACTATTTTTTTGTCAGAGCTCAAGCACAGTCAGTAACAAACTAACAACTACAAACAAAACAAACGCCACAACATCGCAGACAAATACTTGAAGGGAATTCCCGTTCGTCAAGTCAAACGACGATCGGGAGTCGGGAATTCCCCTTTTTTGTCTTTGGTATTACGAATGACGTTCGAATAGGTTTCTTAAAGACATAAACCACACCGCATCAAATAATTCTTCTTTTTTTAATTTAATAATTTTTCTTTTAATTGTATTCTTATACTTACATATAGGTATTTAAATAATTTAGAAATTAGAGTACGCCAATATATAAAAATTAATTATTACATTATACAATTAAAATATTGTCCACATTTTTGTACAGTCAGATGTTCAGTTAAATTAACCTAAATATACTAATATCGGAAAAACTCATTTTTGAGAGAGAGTGGAGTACTTATACCCTGTTTATTTATTAGTTTGATCTTTCTTTTTGACGGATGTCAAATCTGAAATCGATATAACTTTGCAACGACGAACAATATTTTCTTATTTTAATAATATTAAAAATTGATAATAATCATAAGAATAGACACACAACATAAGAGTACCTGTTAAGGACTCAAGCATTTTCCGAAAGTCTTAAGTGGTTTTTATTGCTTCGAAGTAAAATTTAAATAGAAAAACTGAAAACAATGGTACCTACCCAATGTTTTTATGTCTAGTGCAATAAAATTGATTGACGAATGAATTTATTTATTTTGAATAGTTTAAAACATACATACAGCCACATATTTAGCCAACACATTTTTTACACCAATAGATATTTTCTGTTTCCCATCACTGACCCATCTGTCAAAAAGTTCAAGCTATGTTGTACAAGGTATAGCTATCCGCATGCGGCAAACTAAAGCTAATATAATAAGCGTAGGTATTGTAGTAAGTCATTATCATCAGATTTTTCAAAATTAATGTTTTTCGGTAATACCTAAATATCGGTTATCATTTGGTAATCTGTCAGGAACTAGGGGGCCCCATTCGATCGCGGGGCCCTGGGCACGTGCCCATAGTGCCCAGTGGGGAAGAGGGGCCTGTTTTTTACCCGACTGCGCCAGCAAGGGGAATTTTGTTCGCACGTATGTATGTATGTTTGTATTTAGTTTTCTTAGTTCCCCTCTACGGGCCTAACAGCTGGAAGGATTTCGATGAATGGGGAAACCCAACATACTCGAGAGATGAGAGAAGAAAGAGAGAGTATATATAATGAAAAGTATTCATCTCTAGAGTATCGTGGGGTAGGTACATAAAATTTTAACAAAAGCTAAGCGACGCATTTTTGGTGCTAAAATGCGTGTTGTCAACTAAAAAGGTTTAAAACAAATAAATTATTAAAAAAATAAAAACCCCACTGCTCTTTAAAAGATCAGCAGCAATACTGAAACTAAACTTATTGAAAAAAAAGTTAAAAAACCCCGACTGCTGATCTTTTAAACAACAGTCGGAGTTTTTTTAATTTTTTTAACTGTCTTAGTTTCAATGTTGAAGTTAATTTAAGTACGGTACCTACCTACTTATGTATCAGTGATGTCAACCTATATACCAATCGCGAAAGGTAAAAGTTTTCACAAGAGAAGCCAGTACCATCCTACGAGAAACCAGAGCTCACTGGAGAATATGTGCTGTCAGTGGGAAGACTAAAGGCTTGTTCCGCTTTGTCTTCTACACTGACGGCACAGAAACTTTGTACTTACAGGATTGGCAGCGCGACTGTGACTCCTCTGGTGTTACAAACGTCCATAGGCCACGTTAACCGCTTTCCATCAGGTGGGTCGTGTGCTTGTCTGCCAACTAAGTGGTATAAAAAAAAAAGTCTGTGCTTACAGGGTCGGCAGCGCGAGTGTGGTTCCTCTGGTGTTACACGCGTCCATATGCCACGGTAATCACTTTCCATCAGGTGGGCCGTGAGATTGTTTGCCACCTAAGTGGTATAAAAAAAAAGAAACCGGGGAAATTGAGCTATATCGAGCAAATTTTCTACCGATTTGGTTAATTTTGACTGCTGCTCGAACATCTGTGGTTACGGCAGATCAGAGGACAGTCCTCTCACCCCCGAGAAGAAAGCGTACACCAGGACCTCTTTTGTCATTCAGTAGGTTATATAGGTATATGTACGTGAGTATCTACAGCTTACGACATACTTTTGAATATATGAATGAAATATATATGTTCTGAAGACATATTTCTATTCCAATTAACATATTTTCCAATGCAGTTATGAGAACACAACTGATCCACGTCACACAAATATAATAAATATTCGTTCTCTATACAGTAATATGCGAAAATATCTCTACATATTGTTATCGACAGGCGATCGATCAGCTGATTAATACCACACACACACACACACACACACATGATGTATGTAAAACTAACACACACATGGAAACTGCCAAGATAGTGTGCAACAATCCAGTGAATATTCTAGATAGCCTGTTATCCGAAGGATTACTTCAGTTTTATTGATAGGCACGCATACTTTTGTAATATTTGTAACACTTATTCATTTCCGTAATAAACAATGGCACTAATTACTGTAATTACATGTGGCTAATTAATTAACAATTTAACTTGAAGGTAATGCGGTTACCAGAGATGGAATTCAGTTGAAACAATTTTATATCTACATATAATCACGCTTTTATTCTTTGGTTAGGCAGAGGTGAAATAACACCCACATTTCATCAATCATTGTATTCGGTCCCACGTTATAGGGAGTGAGTCTATTGCAGTATTCCGGGCACTACTGTTGACTCGAGCTATGGACCTGAGTCTGGGTTGTTATTATCTGTCTGATATTAAACAGTAGTTTTTAGGGTTCCGTACATCAAAAGGAAAAAAAAACTGAACCCTTATTGGATCACTTCATTATCTATAACGTCTTAAAACTCTGCAAAAATCAAACTTCAATGCCAAAGCATTCAAAATCCAATACGGTTTATGTAGCTTAAGCTACGGGACCCTCGGTGCGCGAATTCGACTCGCACTTGACCGTTTTTTGGATTTGACTAGTGAACAAAATAAATTGTGAAATTTCCGTATCATCAGGTAGGTAAACCTAGTTTTCTCTCGAATCTTTTGATGCTATGAATATTGTGATAAATAATATACTCAAGTACACAGGCAGACATCAGAACTATAGCAATCAGTTAAAAGCACTTTTAGTTATCTAAAATTAACAGCCAATCAGGACTAGTTATCTCAAGTGTTGCACATTCTTAGAACAACAGGTCTCGGAGGCACCTTCATGGTCAGAGTGACGTAAGCTTTATTTTACCTTCTTTTGAAATGCAGGTCCATGCGTCATTTGGAGGAAAACCAACTGACTAAGGTGGTTTTTAATATTAACTAAATGTTATGTATAGGGGAATTACTTGATTATTAGGTAAATAAGTAGGTACAAATGCCAGTAGTATTAGTAGATGAAAATAGTGGGCAACTTCCGTATCCACTGCAGCTTTATTATCCATGATATCATAAATTGCGTGACTGCCCCGTGACACCACCCAACCACCTAATGACACTACTGGTATACAAGGGGATCATTCTATACCCATGACACCAGAAGAATTTTTTTGGTTGTAAAGTAATAGACAAAGATTTCGTAGATTAAGTCTGGATGACCAGGCCCAAGACTAGGTCTCCGCAGGAGTGCTTTCTTCACTGGTGTGACCAAGTTTGATAGCGATACTGCCTAACTATGTAGGTTTTTATATAACTTAGGTGGCAGATAAGCACACGGCCCAACTGATGGGAAATGGCTACCGTGCCTATGGACGTGTGCAATATATTTGCTTTGCTGCTTAAATTTATTTGCTGCCGACCCTGTTTTTGTATACCACTTAGACAAGTACACAGTCCAGCTGATGGGAAATGGTTACCGTGGTACATGGACGTGTGCAGGGGGTCGCACCTGCCCTTCCTTCTGGTGACCTTCTCGAAGGAATGGAATAAGTAGGTAATAAATATCTGGCCATACTGCACACACCGGGCCCTGATAGAAGTAAACCCGTAGTGACTTCATGTCATAACAAATAATATCCTCGCCAATGGCCTTATCCACCACCATCATAGAAAACATTGTAAGATACGGTTTGTTTCCCAAATAATATAAAGTAAAAATAAAATAAAAAATACAATTAGATTCTTGCTACGCAATGTGCAAGAGACGTTTTTAATATTAAATTATGTGGGAAAGTAAATTTATTTAAAAGTTAGTAGACAAAGTATAACAATAACAATACAAGACTATCTCAGGCTAGTATCGTAGCCAGACGGCTGCGTATGAGCAGGTGTGCCGACTAACAACTGTTGGACATTCCTTACCAGGTGCCAGAGGCTTTGGACACTGCCCTGTATACATAGAACTAGTTACATATATGTATTAAGGTGAGATATGGCTTCATTGTGTTTTTGTTCTCAACCTGTTTTTATCACCATATAGAAATTACTAATGAGATCAATCTATAGTGTTGTCACACCATAAAAGTATCTGTTACTAGTACAGTCGGCCTCAGGTAGATATTAACTAGCAAACTATTCAAAATGATCTAAATACAAAAAAATGCGTTGCAAAGTATGTGAGGAGTGACCTTGAAAGATAGAGTGAGAAATAGCGTGATAAGAGAGCGATGTGGAGTGATAGAAGATGTAGGAGTGTAGAAGAGAGGAATGTTAAGATGGTTCGGTCATTTTGAGAGAATGAATGAAAGAAGACTAACGAATCAGGTGTATGAGGCGAGTGCGGATGGTACTGTCGGAAGGGGAAGACCTAGGCGCACATACCTGGACTAAATCGGGGAAGTTTTAAAAAAGGGGCAGGTCAGGAGTACCTACCCTAAACCGACGAGCATGCATGAAGAATGTAATGAGAGTGAATGAAGCGAGAGTAGTATGTCAGGATCGTAGCAAATGGAGATCCGTGATCTGTGCCTACCCCTATGGCAGACAGGCGTAATTTTATGTATGTTTGTATGTACGAAAAAATTGAGTCAAGTCAAACTGTTTTATAAATTTAAATTGTATTATCTACCGAATTAAAGCGTGTACCCCCGTCGGATTGCTCAATTGGATGAAAATACTGTCGTGTCCTACCTCCTACTTAATATATCAGAATAATCAATCAACAGGGTGGGGGAATACCAATGTGTTAAGTTCATTTTGAGAACTTTGCTAATCAAGATCTATCTGACCCTGACTGTACCTACTTAATTTTATTACCTACTTTACGCCATTCGGTTAGGTACTTAAATAAAGTACCTAGTAACTATTTATTAATCTGTGACTAAAGGTCTTCGTCTTGTAGCGCATTTTTTATGAAAAAAAAACCACATTAAGCAAATAAACAAGGATAACTAACAGTCTTATTAGTGGTTCTATTTTCGAATTCTATAAAATGAGTTTCAAAACAGATAAATATTGAATAATGAACTGTCTTTTTAAATAAAACATATTAAAAAGACACGTCAATATTATTTATGTTTAGTCGGCTTATACAATAGGAATTTCAATTCGATAGATAATGCAGCAACGTGGCCCAGTATCCTTAGAAGTGAAATTATCGAAATTCTAAATTAGTTAGTCTCTTTGGTCATAATGAATTCGGCTTCTTTTTTTAATACTATCTTACTAAGCTGTGGTAAGTGTTGTAGATTAATTAAAACTTTACGTATGTACGTTATTTTAAGTAAATATTATATTGTGTTTCTGTTTGTTTACCCAAATAAAGAAGAAGAAAAAAGTACCTGACCAAATGGATTTTATTTTAATTAAAGGACTAGATTAATATCGGACCAGCATTGGTTAACTTCAGCTGTCACCCATTGACAACTATTTTAGTTTGCGTTAGTAAGTCCCAGCAATACCTTCGGGGCCCCGAAGGTAAGTTTTCCCTGCAGGGTTGAGGGTCAGCGACAGTCGCTCTCATTGTAACGACGCGCTCTGCGAACGTCGTCACACCGGTTTTAATTCTATTTTTGAACGAAAAGTTTCGGAGCGCGGAGTGAATGACATTTTGACGTATCGCTGTCAAAGCACCTTTCTTCCTAGCATAGAGGCTGGATGGTCGATATTCATGGCTTCGTAACTTAATTTCAATAAATCTCATAAAAATGAGAGTATTTTGGCCTAAAGGATAATAGTTTGTGTCCTCACAACTATCCTCTTGTGGAATTATAGTTTATTTCTGGTGAGTTGTCATTTTTTAATAAGATTCCCTTTGATGGAAATTCGCCACGCTCCTAATTTGAAAAATAATTGTTAAAATTCTATTGTTTCAGCTCTTAATCTGAAAATATTATGATTTCTTTTGCTATTGGCATTGTTCCAGCAAATTAAGGCGGTAAGTCGCGCAAATTTATAGAAAATTAGGACCTCGTGTTCACATATGGGAGTTTGTTCTAATGACATGCAATTTTATTACAGGTTTCCAAATTGGAACCGCCTTTGTCTTGGCCTTTTCTCTTTTCTTTGGACCTTTTTCGGCGTTCCTTTGTCTTCGGTCATCTGCATTTCCTTATGGAGGGTTTGGACTTTTCACCTCAAACATGGATGTACTGCATGGGCTTAAACTGAAAACTTCGCCTGCTACGAGCTTTCTCGCTGCTGTGTTTACATATACTCGCCGAAGGATGCCGTGAGCTTACTTTAATTATATTTTAAATCTAAACTTCAAAATAACCTAAAAGTGCATTGGTGACATAGAATCATATTGACATAAGATCATTTTGACCTAGCTTATAAAACTCTAATTTTAAATTTAAGGTTAGTTATACATTAGGAATGTATCCTTACATCTATTTCTGAATGCACACTGGAGTGGACAATAAAACCTTAAACCTCACAGTTTGGTTTCATTTAGCTCACCTCCGGAAGATTAAAAGTTTCCAGTATCCGCTGATTATCTTAGGCATGTGTATCTCCAAGGCGCCCGAACTTTTATGGTAATGTACTTACAAACCAATTTTATTTATATTTCTTTTAAATAGGAGATTACACACTTACTTCTTTCATTGTCATATGACACATATTTTTTTATTATTACATCTGACGCTTGCGAACCAATTTTTTTTACTTTGTAATAACACATATTTTTTAATTATTACAATTGGCACTCGCGAACAGGGACATGACAGTGTGCATGTATCTTTATTCCTTGTCACCTTTGCATTATTTTTTACTTTAACATGTTAAGAACAGTGTTTTCTTCATGTATTTTACTGTTACATAACTGTGTATTACATTAAATCTTTGTTATTGTTTACTTTGCAAAACTAATCATACTACAAGTTAGTACTATTGTTTGTATCTCTCAATTACAGGTGAATGTTTCAATTTGTATAACATGGTTATTGTTATAATTCTTTTATCTTATATAGCTTTTGTTTATTACAGGTAAGATTTTCCACTTAGTAATATTATATAATTACTAGTTCTTAACCTTTATTCACATGTGTGAAAGCGTGGTAATATTTGAGTGTTTGCTGTTTACCTTAAGTAGACATAGATAATTTATTTTGTGAATCACTAATGCATTTTTATCTTTATAGGCATTTGACCTAAATAACTTTTGCAACAATAACATTCCATTCTATGAGTTTGTTTGACTTTTGAGTTTAGCGTTTTGCTATCAATGCAATTAACTTCATTCATAATTTAATTAACTTTAATTAGAAACTTTAATTGATACTTTAATTAGAAACTTATAGTGTATTTAATACAACTTTTTATTAGATTTTCACATCCTTTTATAAATCAAACATGGATAAGGAAATACAGGTCCCGCCTTTGTTTGAGAATATTCTAGTTAATGATGTTCCAGTTGGTACTTCTACTCATGAGATGCCTCATGTCATGGCTGATTTATCTGAAGTTGTTGATCCATTTTCGAATAGTCGAGGAGCTGGTGATCATAGTCTGAGAGCCGCATCTTCATTTAATATGATGAATGTTTTATTGAATGATAATTTGAGGAAAAACTTGCCTTCTGTTACTAAGTTGCCTGATTTAAAACGAAGTAAGCTTTTGTATGATGGTAAATCGTGCGTTAGGGAATTTATTACTCAAGTGGAAGAATATTTCTTGTTTAAAGATTTTAATGAATATTTTTTGGTTAGTTCATTCTCTGATCTTTTGTCAGGCACTGCGCTTAAATGGTTTCGTAGTGTTCGTATTCGTATTGCTTCTTGGCAGGATTTGAAGGCTGCGTTGTTGAAACGTTTTGATAGAATTGAATTTGATTATCATTTGGAACATGAACTCCGTACTCGTAAACAAAAGATAACTGAGTCATTACCAGATTTTATTACAGACATAATGGATATGGCTAGCCGTTTGTCTATGCCTGTTTTTGATGCTACCCTCATAACTATTATTAAACATAACATGTTGAATATTTACACACCTTTTGTGTTTGGTAGAACTATTTCTTCTATCGACGAATTTATTAACCTCAGCAGAGAATTAGAGAATTTTGTGTCAAGAAAGAACTTGAGTGAGAATAAAAGTATTAAAAAAGAAAAATATTCTGCTCAAATTAGTGCTGTTAAATCAGATGATTTAACTTGTTTAAAATGTAAGTCCTCTGGACATTCTTATAAAAATTGCCCTACATTTCCAGGTGTAATTTGTTTTAAATGTCACAAGCTTGGCGTCACTACGAAGAATTGCGAAGTTTGTAATTCAAATACTGTTCAGTCAAAAAACGTATCAGGTCCCATCGAGCCCTAGTTTTTGATAAAACCTCTGGTGACTCGATGTTGAAAAAATTTAGCAGTGCTCCGAATGAAGCCACTTGTAAGAAAGAATTTAATGAATGGTTGGATTATTTGAAAGTTTTCTTTAATAATATCAGGGCTGCTCCTATTTTGTTTGTTAAACATAAAGACACTAGACCTTATTTAAATTTTAATATTAATAATAAATTTTATTCAGGTTTGTTAGATAGTGGAGCTTGTAGTTGTGTACTCGGTTCTAATATTCATCAAACATTTTTGCAATTAGGTTATAAATTTAAACCTTATAAAGGTAACGCTGTTACTGCTGATGGTTCTGCACACAATGTTATTGGAACTATGGTTTTACCTATCACTTGTGATAACTTAACTAAAAATGTAGATTTTTTGATAATACCTTCTTTTAAACCTTCAATTATTTTGGGATTTGACTTTTGGTTGAAATTTAATCTTGCTAAAGACTTATGGAATAATATTACTTTTGAATATGAATCCACTACTTGTGTAAATGCAGTTACTTCTGTTTCTGAACTTTCTCCTTCTGAGAAACACGAGTTAAATAAAATTATTTCACTTTTTGAAAATATTTCTTATGAAAAGAGAGGCTTAGGTCTTACTCATTTAGTTAAACATAAGATTAATGTTACTGGTGAACCTTTTAAACAACGTTATTGGCCCCTTAGTCCTGCTAAACAAAAATAACTTATTTTTGATGCTTCATTGCACCGTTTTAGTAATTCTTTTGATAACCTCAATCAACTTGATGTTGTTGATAGGTCTTCATTTGCTTTTTCACTTAAATCACTTAGTGATATTTTTATAAAAGTTCAAGCTTCATTGCTTAAAGCTTATAAGCGTAATGCGCGTTATTATAATATAGGAAGGAAGGTCATTTCTTTTGAGGTGGGAGATATAGTGTGGAGGAGAAGTTTTGTGCAGTCTAATGCTCCTGCATTCTTTTCGGCTAAGTTAGCACCTAAGTTTGTTAAGTGTGAAATAATAGATAAAATTTCCTCTAATGTTTATGTTTTAAAAGACCTTAATAAAAACTATACTGGTCGTTATCATATTAAAGACATAATTAAATATTAAAATTATTCTTGTTTTGACAATGTCTATCTTTGTCTTTGGTACTTTGTTTGAAGTATTGAACCCATTAAAAGGTGATGTTTGATAGGTTTAGGGTTCTTGAAAGGAGATGTATGTTAGGAACTTCACAACAATTTATTAATTTCAATTTTAGTTTCCTTCAAAAATAACTTAGGTCATTTTAGGACTTGTTATTGTGTAACTCTACTCCATATTAACAAATTGTTCCACATCAAAAGATCTTATATTTTTATTTATCTTTGTTGTATAGGATTATTTTCCTGTATATATTTTTATACACTTGTATATTTAATATTGTATATTTTGTACAAATTTAGGAATTTAGTTTCTACTCTAATATAGGAGTGAAATTTAATATTCATTTTCTATATTAAATTCACTTGACTTATTTCCACTCACTTAGGGAATGGAAAATTAAGTTTCTTGAACTTTATTTTTGTACAGTTCTGGGTTATTTTCTTAGTATTAAGATTCTCGGATTGGACGCATTTTATGCATTTTTTACACACCTTGTTATACCATTTTTTGGGAAACTTGTGTCTTACTGGACTTTACAATTTTTTGTGCTATTGTGTTTCATACACATAGTCACACCTTACGCTTTGCGCACGGGAAGCTGGTGGTGTTGAGCCGGTCGTAATTGCCGTTTTTCTCTTTTTGTACGATTGTGTTTTTATACACATTGTTACATTTTTTATGCTTTGCGCACGGGATGTCGGTGGTGTTGTGCCGGTCGCAAATGTCATACTTTTCTTATGCGGTTGTGCTCAGAAAGTCAGTGGTGTTGTACTGGTCACAATTGTCATATTTTCTTTATATTTTGCTTGTGCTCGGAAAGTTGGTGGTGTTATGCCGATCACAATGCTTATAAATATATTATTACGACACTTTTGTTGTGATTTTGTTTTGACGTTTTAGATGTTGGAATAGGAATTTGAAGTCGGCGGCTTTTCAACCTAACCGACAGTGGGAAAACTTCATTGTTTTTACCGATTTTCTTTCAGATTCGGCAGCGTTGGTGCTTAACCGATATCTTGTTAGTTTCATATTTTTGTTTCAGGAATAGCTGGTATAGAGTCGGTGGCGTAGGAGCTCAACCGCACTTTTGTATTGATGCTAGAAGGCTGGTTAAGATCAAGGATTAGATTCGACGGCGTTGGTTGCCTAATCGATATCTGGAATGGAATTGAGTAGGGATTGTTTAATTTGTTTTATTGAAGGATTTATTTTCACTTTTGTGTTGAAATAAGTTTTTACTCTTTTCTGAGTTTGGTTCTTTACTTTTCGAGTGTTTTCACATTCTTTGATTTTTAGGAATGCTTTCCCATTCTTTAATTTATAATTGTTTCTGCAATACCCATTGCAAGATGCTTTCGCAATGCCTTTTTGTTTATTGAAAAATGTTGCGGGACATTTTGTCTTTTGAGGTTTTTTGGAATTTTGTTCTGGACTCTCATAATTTTCATTAGAAAAGGAAGTTTCTTTCTTTCTTTTTTTTTTTTGGGGAGGGATGTAATGTAACGACGCGCTCTGCGAACGTCGTCACACCGGTTTTAATTCTATTTTTGAACGAAAAGTTTCGGAGCGCGGAGTGAATGACATTTTGACGTATCGCTGTCAAAGCACCTTTCTTCCTAGCATAGAGGCTGGATGGTCGATATTCATGGCTTCGTAACTTAATTTCAATAAATCTCATAAAAATGAGAGTATTTTGGCCTAAAGGATAATAGTTTGTGTCCTCACAACTATCCTCTTGTGGAATTATAGTTTATTTCTGGTGAGTTGTCATTTTTTAATAAGATTCCCTTTGATGGAAATTCGCCACGCTCCTAATTTGAAAAATAATTGTTAAAATTCTATTGTTTCAGCTCTTAATCTGAAAATATTATGATTTCTTTTGCTATTGGCATTGTTCCAGCAAATTAAGGCGGTAAGTCGCGCAAATTTATAGAAAATTAGGACCTCGTGTTCACATATGGGAGTTTGTTCTAATGACATGCAATTTTATTACAGGTTTCCAAATTGGAACCGCCTTTGTCTTGGCCTTTTCTCTTTTCTTTGGACCTTTTTCGGCGTTCCTTTGTCTTCGGTCATCTGCATTTCCTTATGGAGGGTTTGGACTTTTCACCTCAAACATGGATGTACTGCATGGGCTTAAACTGAAAACTTCGCCTGCTACGAGCTTTCTCGCTGCTGTGTTTACATATACTCGCCGAGGGATGCCGTGAGCTTACTTTAATTATATTTTAAATCTAAACTTCAAAATAACCTAAAAGTGCATTGGTGACATAGAATCATATTGACATAAGATCATTTTGACCTAGCTTATAAAACTCTAATTTTAAATTTAAGGTTAGTTATACATTAGGAATGTATCCTTACATCTATTTCTGAATGCACACTGGAGTGGACAATAAAACCTTAAACCTCACAGTTTGGTTTCATTTAGCTCACCTCCGGAAGATTAAAAGTTTCCAGTATCCGCTGATTATCTTAGGCATGTGTATCTCCAAGGCGCCCGAACTTTTATGGTAATGTACTTACAAACCAATTTTATTTATATTTCTTTTAAATAGGAGATTACACACTTACTTCTTTCATTGTCATATGACACATATTTTTTTATTATTACATCTGACGCTTGCGAACCAATTTTTTTTACTTTGTAATAACACATATTTTTTAATTATTACATCATAAAAGTCTATAAACCAATAAAAAATAATATACGGATCCCAGGCTTCAGAGATGATGATCCCATTTAACTTTGCACTAGTAAATTTCAAAACGTGAGCAGTCCGCATACCGATTCTGCAATATTGAGTATACCTCGGCACAATATCTTGGACGAAAGCCGCGAGACAAACGAGACCCACGCGTGCGTAGGGCGTTTTCTAGTAAATACATGATTGGTGAATTTGAGTTTGTCGACCGCCGCGCCGTCTCAAAAGACATCCAAGACATGTTATTGTAAAACTTTGAGGAAATAAATATCAAAAGTACAAGTGTGTTCTCAACCCGGCCTGGGGGTGACAGGTGGAGCCGCCTGTCACCCTGGCAGAAGCAGGCCGCGGCAGTGGCGCGCGTGGCGCGCCTCCCCGTTTCCGGGGACGAGTTGGGGACTCTGTAGTCCCCACACCCGAGAAGAGGGCCAGATCGTGAAAGATGGCCCTGGGTCGGCCAGGGTGCGAGGGATATGCCTGTCAACCTCACCTTCGGCAACCAAAGCGACCCACAGGCGGCGTGCGTTTTAGTCGGTTCGAGTCCGACATAACCTCCTCCACCGGCTCCGGTGGGGAGGTATCCGTGGGGATATTGCGCACGTAAAAAAAAAAAATGTGTGTTCTCATCATGTATAACATCCAAGAAATGTATACTGTGAAAATAGAGCACATTTTAGCTCCAAGATATATTTCCCTACGTATACCTACTCGGTACAGCACTGGGATGGGTGCATTCCTTTGAGAGTAAAGCCTCCTGCTGCATGCTGCGACCACTTTCCTTACACGGCGAGGTCCGGAGACACCCAACTAGCGTAATGGGCCACAAGTATGGGCATATGTTTCTATTACCCAGACCGACATGTCCGATGCGTCGGATTAAAATTGAAAGTAAAGGAATAATGAATTACTTTATGTAGGAATAGGATATAGGTTTCCAGCAGAGTAGAATTTCACCATTTTCGCACGGTATGTGTAAATAAAGGTGACCCTCTTTTCTGAGACTTTGCCTTCAGCTTACAATCAGGCAAGCCGAAGTCTAATTGACGTGTTCTATGTATAAAAAAAGAAAAATTTGGACTTCCCAATCTCTTCCAATGTGGTGTCATACAAGGCGACTAAGGGATAGGGCTGTTTAACATCGGACAGATATATACCTACAGCCCAGACTCTGCCTCAAATGCATGGCTCGAGTCAACAATAGTGCCCGGAAAACGGCAATAGGCTTTCCCCTTATTACTTGGACCCGAATACAATCATAGGTGAAATGTGAGTGTTAATTCACTTCTGCCTAAGCCTTTGGGGATAAAGGCGTGATTATATATATGTATGTATGTTTATATAGGATGTTCGACTTGTTAGGTATGCCTTTATTTGAAGGTCTCACAACCGAACAGAGTTCAGCACACTAGTAGCATATATTTGATCAAAGAGAGCCCGTTGTGAAGTCGTGATATCCTGTCGACAAGGTACCGATGTTTTCCGTACACGTCCTACATACATACATACATACATACCTACATACTCGTAACTACACATACCTACAGTGCTATTTTACAAAACGAGAACCGGAACCAACATTCTGTTCAATGTAAAATTACAGCCACACTTCATATTATATCGCCTCTTTTGTAAACACTTCTATTTAATGTTTACACCTCGGGTCTTATATCTTGGACCTAAAATTATAGAACTACTATAGAATTTTAGTAAAATGTGCTCCATACTCGCTGTCCATGTTTCATGGGTGTCTTTTCAGGATAGCACGCGGTGCTACGGTGGAACGAGCTCAAAATCACCAAGCATAGATTCATTTTATTTTATTTTATTCTTTCTGAAAAACTTACAGCTAAAATACGGATTAAAAACAATTATAACATAAAATGGCCAAAGACAAGTTTTTGCAATTATAGCTGTTATTATAAAATGTGCAAGACGGTAGATAGTATTGCAATAGTAATAATATCACATACTGTTACTTCGCATTACATTGTATCAAAAAAATTCCTGCTCAACTTAACTTTAAGTTGATTAGTGCTGGTGAAAAATAAATCTAAATCGTACTCATGGCATAATGAATTATACGCTCGACACACCCTGATTAGGTAGGAATTTTGTCTGTAGGTGCAGGTTATTAGCGGTACATATAGTAGCCTTGGTTTCCTCAGACGCACAGATGATACACATAATCCAATCTTACTTAGCAATTCAGAACAATCAATAGAGTGATTTACTAGTTTAAACAGAAGAGTCAAATCAGCTATATTTCTACGTTCGTATAATGGGAGAATGTGGAACCGCCTGCATCTGCTCAAATAATTAGGTAAATAGGTACAGGATCTGAATTGGATGTAACGCAAGAATTTTCTTTGGATTGCTTCCAGTCTATTATGTCATAAACTATCTGTGCGAGCAGGGGTCTTGTTATGTTATGAGCGTCCAAGACATGAATTCCATGGCAGTCATATTCGATTAATTCGAAAAAATGTCTAAACTTTGGACTAGATTCGAATCGCCTGAATCCGGAGTGAATGGGGCCCAACTCAAACTCACCTGCAGGCACTCTTTTATTGATGGATATGGCTCTGGTGCAGTCTTCCCTCTCGGTATTGGGGAGTCAGCAGCAGTTACTCCCATAACAGCTGTGTAAGAAAAACCAAAAGAAGAAGAAAAGTAAGCAGGCTCCGAAGTGAATGCCTCACATGCAACCGAGCACAACGCGAAGTTGATGATGAATTTGGTTGGGAATTAGTATCGACATGCGCGGTAAGCGATTTTTGAATACCTTTTGATGATGTCACAGGTTGCCACGGCGCGGCGTCGGGATATATTATATCAAATCAATCCTCGTGCAATGGAATCGTTTCTCTCGTGATTTATGATCATAATATATATGCCGGTAACTATATAATTCCTATAGATCCTAAGCTCTTTCAGGAGGACAAGTTTGGTGACTTAGTTGGACAAAGTAATGACGTGGAAAGCTCTTTAGATCGAAGCGTGGAAAGTGATTTCAGGGTCAAGTCTCGCGACGCTTTGTAAGTAAAATTTTCAATTAGCATAGTGAACACTTCATTTATTCGTTTCCTTCTATAAATTAGGCTAGAGATGACTACCTAATCGGATCTCAATTGTTTTTTTTCATTTGTTTTTCAAAATTCTACTACTACCAGTATCACACTTTTAGTGCAAAATGATCGAGTACTTACCTCATATTGGACAATAACTACGACAAATTCTTTAGGTGCGGGTTCGGTGCCCGTGCACTGCAATTATTTGTATGCATGAACATGGCTATTTCCATTGACCTGTGTGCTTCGGAGAGCAAGTTAAGCCGTCGTTCCCGGTTGCTATACGAACATCTAAGGCAGTCGTTAACGGATAGGTAGTTGGAGCCCTCAATAGTCCAGCTATTTAAACTACAGAACTTCGATATTGCTAATTGGTTGTGGAGTTCAGATGGCACTCGCTTCTGTAAAGTTAGACTGGAAAGCCGACCCCAAACTGAATTGGGAAAAGGCTCAGAGAATAATGATTAACTCTCACATAATTAGATAGTAGAGAATGAACTGTATTGTCGTTTCCTTCTGAAAATACCCCTCATTTCCTAGACAGGAAAACACGTGCTGGGCTTAGATGTCACTCGCATACAGTGCGGAATATCCCATCAAGAACCAAACTGTTCAGAGAGTTTCCTTTGCCGCACCATTATAACATGGAATTCCTTGCCAGCCTGTACTGAATGATGGCACTCTGACGCTCTCATCAAATGCTTTTTTACGTCCAGCTTAAAGGACCCGGGACTGTAGGAAGAAGGAAACCACGTATTTCCTTCTTCCTACAGTCCCGGGTCCTTTAAGCTGGACGTAAAAAAGCATTTGATGAGAGCGTCAGAGTGGCATCATAGTAACATGCTACATGTATGTAATGGTGACCTTCTTGCAGGAGACATAGCCTTTAGCTTACGATCAGACGAGGTGAAGTCAAATTGACATGTTGTATATAATAAAAAAACTCACTCAGAATTTACCTAATAGACAACAGTGTGCGACTGTGTGACTGTTGGTGAATCCCATCTTGCCCTTGACCGCGGTTTAATTAATTAACCTCGCGGATTTCGGCGGCATTGTCCTTTTGCGCAAAACTGGCGCGAATCAGATTATACTAAGATTATAATACCACAACGAGGACATATAGTCTATCTGTAGAATCACCAAGAGGGCTAGGTGGTACCTGATCTGTAATTTTATTACTTACCATAAAACTGGACTGAATTAATGATGTCTTAAGACTAAATATAGACGAATGTACATTTTTGTCTCGTGTCAAAATAATTAAAGGTATAAAAAAAGCCTTATAATAAAAATTTGACTTACCTAAGCTAAAAGTTAAAATAGTTGAAAAAAAAAATAAAACATGGTATAATTTGTCGCTTGGCTACTACAATATTATGCTGTAGTTCTAGCATTTAATTTAATTTTTTTATTTATTTTAGTAGGTACCTAATTATAGTTTTTAGTTTTAAATTTCATTTAAGTATTATAATTTATATTTAAAGAAAATCATTAAGTTGAATTTTCATTATTGAATTTGATAATGTTATCAAATATTTAATATTTTATGCCTCATTTACCCAAGTTTGACAATTACCATATCGCATTACTGTTAACGGGAATTAACGCTATCATGTTATAGGTACATACATACCTACCTTTGATTTGCCTGACGTTTCGACTTTGTTACACCAGCCATGGTCACAATTTGCGATAATTCCCGTAAACATTATTGTATATCATGGAATGCGAAGGTTTAAAAGTTAGATTACTATATCGGTACCTCACCACCTCCCAACTACATATGCACCATACAAAACCATTTTAAACTAGTGCTTCTAAAAGAACTACTAACAAACTTACAAGCATACTTTCACATTTTATAAAACAGTAAGAATAACTGCACTGAAGATACCAGAACCTACCTATATTATAAGTACCCACACAAAATATGTCTCCACGCAGAACTGTCTAAACATTTTCGACCTCATTATGTGCACGTGCGACAGAGAGAGACGAGACCATGTACCGTAATAAAAGACGTGGACCGAAAAGCGAAATTTCGTGGTCGACGGACCAACGTCCTTGCTACTGGCCTACTAAGGTAACGGCAGGGCTGCAGACAAACCGGTCACTGTCCTGGCGACCTCATTATATGATGTACACTATTTACTTATTGGTTTAAAGTAGATATAGTTTCTCAAAATTGGGATATGATATTCAATTCAATTCAATTTATTGACTATTTCATAATTTCTTTATTCAGTTTAGGTACATAAAATATTCTATTATAATATACAATTACTTACAAATTAATATAAAACTACGCTAACTATACAATATATACAAAAATGGAATAGAGAAAAAGAGGGATACTGTAATTTTAGGCATCGAAAAATTCCTCCCCATCGATCTCTACTGGTACCGTGCCCAAGAGGCTCACGGGAAGCGTCGATTAGTCGCTTCGCAATTTCTTTGAATAGCGCGCGCGCGCTTGGACCCCACGGACCCAACGTTTCGACTCCAAATGGCTCAAAAATGTAATTACCATTTAAATTGGTATATTTGCGCCGTTTGAGAGTCTCCGCTGATGCAGCAATTTATTTATTGATCATAGGATCGGAGGAAGCAACGAAAATATATATATAAATATAGATAAGTACCTATATGTACAAATGGCAGCGATCTTTTGGGTAGTACGGCAAGAAGAATATCCAAAGTTATTAAATTAAATATAGGAATTTGAAATAAAAACAAATTTTTTTTTTTATACCACTTAGGTGGCAGACAAGCACACGGTCCACCTGATGGGAAGTGGTCTATGGATGTGTGCATAATCAAGGGAGTCACACTCGCGCTGCCAACCCTGTAAGCACAGAGAGTTTCTGTGCCATCAGTGTAAAAGACAAAGCAAAGCAGAACAAACATTTGGTCTTCCCGCTGACAGCACAAAAACTCTCTAGTGAGCTCTAGCTACTCACCGCCGGGAACACAACACAAGGTTATTATGGCCGCGGTATTCTATAGGGCGGAGGTACTTCCCCAGACGGTCCTACCTCTTGAAATCAAATCATTTTTATTTCCAAAGAATATGGTTACATTACATTGAGATCTGCTTTGGATACCGGGTCTGCTCTTCTATTTTGATTATTATTGATTATGGCCTTTACGGAGGGAACTGCCACCTGACTTCCTAATCTCAAAAGGAAAGATTGCGCCAGAGTCTTATCCAATAATCAGTTTGTGCCGTTAGCTCTATTATTAAAAGGTACCCGGTATATCACAGAATAAATACATACTTACATTAGCCTCAAATATTTGCATTGGGCAGTAACTGAACCCGCAGCTGCGTGTCCTGTGCCACCCACACCATGCGCCACACAGTCGTCAAGTTATCAGAACTATTTATAATATCTAGTCCAGTGCCGAGACGACCAGAACTAGACCACAGGACCCATACATATTGTATGAGTGGAATGTGAACTGGGACGTCGGCTCACATCTGCCAACTTTAAATACTGTTGCTTTCTCGAATATCTGTGGTTGCTTTATTGAACAACAATGTCAGCGCCTTACGTAAGCTGTCGCAATGATTCATATTTGGTACTTTTTTTAAAGGAAGAAGTACCGCTAAGCCTAGTTTCCATCGTTAGTGAAAAAGACTCCGTATACCAAGTTAACTCGCTATTGAACTGTGAAAGAGTTTAACTAATTTATCATGTTTAGTATCTAAACTACGAAATAACATAACATAACATAAAATAAACTCACACTCACGCCCATGTCCCCGAAGAGGTAGGAAGAGGTGCTAACACCCACATTTCACCAGTTTATGTTTAGGTCCCAATGTAAAAGGTGGCGAGCCTATTGCCATTAACCGGGCACTTAAAAACTGCGATTAATACACACATAACTTTGAAAAGCATCGAAAAGTCATTGGTGTGTGCCATGGTTAAAACCTGGGATCGAACCTGAGACCTCGTTTCAGAAGTCCATTACCCATACCACTAGGTAGTGGTAGTGGTATAAATAGTGGTATAAAAAAATAAAAAAAAATAAAAAATAACAATTTCTATCAAGACTGTCACTTAGAGAATTACACAGCTGGATGCTCTTTAGGTTTCGGGAAGTTAGACAGCAGTCCCTTCCACAAAACACGTTTAAACCAAACCAAAAGAAGAGGTACAATAAGTGAACCTTGGACTCCGATACCGAGGTTATATTATTTAAAAAACATACATACATACAATCACGCCTTTATCCCCGGAGGGTTAGGCAGAGGTAAATTAACACCCACATTTCACCAATCGTTGAATTCGGTCCCACGTAATAGGGGGTGAGCTTATTGCCGTCTTCCGGGCACTAATGTCAACTCGAGGCATGCATCTGAGGCTGAGTCTGGGCTGTATATATTTTGTGTTAAACAGCCCCATCCCTTAGTCGCCTTGTACGACACCGCATGGGAAGGGATGGGGTGGTCCAAATTCTACTCTGCCGGGAACCACGCGGCTATTTAATAAAGTGTGAATTAAATTCTAAGCAATAGGTAAGTATGTAAGTCATGTCCTTAGACCACAGAGTGGCGTCATGTGTCATGCGTCATGGCACGTACAGCATAAACATTCACAGGTTACATCAAAGTCTAGAAGTCATCAGACATGACATAATGCCGCTGACAGTATAACGCATTTACCTCGTAAGGATATCTCAGGGTGACGAAACACATCAAGAATATAATGTCACAAGTATACTACTAGGACTAGGCTCAACAAAAATACGAATATTTTTTTGTATACCACTTGATGGAAAGCGGTTACCGTGGCCTATGGACGTGTGCAACGCCAAGGGAGTCACACTCGCGCTGCCAACCCTGTAAACACAAGAGTTTCTGTGCCGTCAGTGTAATAGACAAAGCAGGACAAGCTTTTGGTCTTCCCACTGACAGTATAAAATCGCTCCAGTGAGCTCTGGCTACCCTACTCACCGCCGGAAACAAAACACGAGATTATTATGGCTGCGGTATTTTGTAGGGCGGAGGAATTTATATGGTGTAGGGAATCGACTGGTTGCGGAAGGTGGAAGATCAGGAAAAATATCGCACATTGGGAGAGGCCTGTTCTGTGATAGGCTAGTTGATTGACGAAAGAGAACTAATAGATGACAGACAATGTGCAGCTTTTCGTTGCTGTTAGATATTGTTTATTTTACGTTAGTATTATAAGTTTATGTCTAATAAATTTCTTTGTAATATAATAATCTAAAAAAATATCTGTACATCTGTCTATCAAGCGTCAACACCACTTTCTCAAGAACGCGGGAAAGTATCAAATAAGAACTCAAGACCTAAACCTCATGCTGTAAAAAATTCTAACTTCTAGGTCAACGCAGTAAAAAGCTATTTCAATTACAAGTTCGTCCCTCAATTCATTTTTATAGCAGTACCAGACGACCGGATTTGATCTGCTGTTCGGTGCAGACCAAATCCGGTCGTATGTTACGTTGAACCAAGTTCGGTGGTCCGGCAGTCCGGCGGACTACTCTCCAAGCGATCGGATTTGGTCTGGAGCGTACAAAGTTTGGCGGTTCGGAGCAGACCAAATCTGGTCGTCTGTTACGGGTTTTCTACTAAACCCTCAGTGCGCGAGTCTAACTTGCATTTGACCCGTCTTTTACTTTACATATTTTTATAGCGTCGGTAGCTTAGTGGTTAAGGTCTTACGATCGAGAGGTCCAAGGTTCGAAACCTGGCCATTACACTACCGACGTAAACCCACTCCTAGCACAAGCACACACAAGTCCTAGTACAAGCTTAGTTGACCTACAACTAAATTAGTAATTGCGGTTGCTAATATTCTTTTTAAAAAAATATAATTATTTTAATACTTAATACTTTTAGTATCGAAATAGGCAGCCACTCATATTCTGTCCTCCATGGGCAGCCCTAAGCGGTAATGATTTTGAGCCCATAGTAATTTGTTTCATTTGTTTGTTTGTATATTCACAATGGCGAGCGTGTGTCGACTTCTAATAAGTAATAGTAAAGCAGCGAATGAACAATGATATGAAATTACATTCGTCTCAGTGTTATTTGCACTTATTAATTTATTTGCACTGTTATTTGCACTTATACATTTATTTGCACTGTTATTTGCACTTATACATTTATTTGCACTGTTATTTGCACTTATTAATAAATTAATGTAGTCCAGGTATTAAAAGATAGGGGTGTTTAACATCAGACAGATATATACAGCCCAGACTCAGCCTCAGATGCATGGCTTGAGTCAAAAATAATACCCAGAAGATGGTAATAGGCTCATCCCCTATTACGTGGTACCGAATTTAATGATTGGTGAAATGTAGGTGTTACTTCACCTCTGCCTAACCCTCCGGGGATAAAGGCGCGTTGACTTAAAACTTTGGATCTGCAGCTTCAAGTAATACCTAAGGTATTTGATAATAATTTCAATATAATACCTTCTACACCTTCCTGAAGTCCTGAACTACAGACAAACAGACCCATAAGACTAATAGATAACGAAGTGATCCTATAGTGATTTAGTATTTTCATATAATAGATACGGTTTCCTAAAAGAGAAAACAACAATATTCAAAACGACGCGCATGCGCTACACTAGTACCCTATTATTATACCTGCAGACATCATCCAGTCGCGTACTACTCATTACCATAACGCACAATAATGGCCGCCATACGATGTTATTAAATAAACAATCAGCAGCGCGTTTGTTTGTTATGGCTGCGGCTACGGCGGCGCCGCCGTGCGCGTGCGCATCTCGTAATAATTATAACAATAAATTAACGTTACTATCAGGTATCACAAACACTTTCCTTCCGCATTCTGTCTCGCCAAAAATGCTATACGTCACTTATAGGTCCGCGTTTTCGTCAGAAGTGATATCATGACAGAAGTCGCATCAGAAGTCTAGGGGATTTCAAACCCTTAATTTTAATTTAATTTAATTCTTTATTGCACAAAATCAGTACAGAGGTCATACACAAAAAATATTTGTCAGAAATATGTGCAAAAGCGAGCTTAACTCAATATTAGTTCTCTCCCAGCAAACCTTTGAATGGCAGAGAAGCAGTTAAAGTAAGAAGGGGATGTGCAGTGTACAATAAATTTCAGATAAAAGATGGGTACCTAAACAGGTACCTACATATATATACACATAACCATAAACATTGACTAGCAAACTACTCAAAATGATCTTAATACTTAATACCTTCTAGTACTGTTAAGACTAAACTGTATAACTAACTTAAATTGTATTATCGTCCAAATTCAAGGTTTGTTTAGTGCACACCACAGTATCAAAATGGACAAAAAATATAACAGAATGGCAGCCACGTGATGGCAAAAGAAATAGAGGTAGGCAAGCTGGAAGATGAACAGATGATATCAAGATGATTGGAGGAACAATCTGGTTCAGACAAGCTAACAATAGAAAAGAATGGAAGCAGCTGGAAGAGGCCTATGTGTTACAGGACACGCTGATCACTGAACCGGGAAACCCGATATATTAGATTTAAGTTAAAACACTTTGTTACATGTTAAGTTTTTGTTTAGTATCAGCAATAAAGGCTAATAATAATAATAACAGTATCAAACCAATCAGTCAATAGGATGGGAGTGACTAAGGTATTAAGATCATTTTGAGTACTTGGCTAATCACTTTCGATCTGATGGTGACTGTACTTGAAAAGATAGTCGCGAATCGGATGGGAGTAGGGATTGGTCTGGATTGGCTGTCTAACATCAGGCTTCAGGTTCAACTAGGATATAAAACTGTCAACCTTATACCTGGTCTGATTCGCGACTCTATAGGACAAGTTTTACCGTCCACCAGCAGTGGAGGCCACCGCGAAGGGAGACGTTCGTGTAAACATTCCTCGACTAGTAAACGGAGCCCGCACGTCACCTTGCCGACTACCTGGGTGGGCCATTAATGCCGTAAGCCGTAGTTCCGGTGGACCACTTACTTTAGGCGCAGAGTATGGTGAAAGCCGCACATTACTGAGCGGCTTCCTCACAACACGTGGTAAGTGGACAATACCTTTTCCTACCAGGCAAACAAGGTAGGTAGTCTCTAACAAACCAGGCTGGAACCGCGTTGTCTGCTAGCTGTTACTGTTCGTAATCATCTCTCTCAGGAACATTTCTTTAACAAGCCACATTCGCTTGCGGCTCACGTAACGGTAGTCATTAAGAATGCGCCCGCGCACTGTACGATCATACAATGTTGACGATCACTTACCGACCTCGTACAGAATCGTTAATTGAGAACAATGTCGATGACAGGGCTTTATCGGCAATAAGCACGTCTAAGCTATCAAAACATTTGTATTATGAATTTCAATTTTCGTTTACCTGTTGAAAGTTAAGTTTTAGTAACAAAGGCCCTGGAAAAGACTAATGTATTGTGCGAAAGACGATCCATTGTCACAGGTTGTCTGTAAGAAATCGCGCCTAGCGATAAGACCGCCGCACCGTTTGTACTACCTCATAATTTGTAAAATGTAATGTTTATGTAAATGTTTATAGTGTACAATAAAGAGTATTGTATTGTATAATTTAGCAAGGAAAAGATTGATTAAGCAAATGATGCCAGGAAAACATCAATAACTTCACACAGTCCACTGCTGGACATAGACCTCTTCCAGTGGGTGATTCTTCACCTTCCGTATCCAGCATATCCCAGCTACCTTTTTCAGGTCGTCAGTACATCGTTACTGGAAAATTTAGAAGTATGAAATTGTGCCAACCCCAAATAATTGAGACAAGGGAATGCTGGTGATGATGATTGAGCTGCTGAAAAAGGCGCTATTTGTGGTGTTACGTCCAATAAAGAAATCATTCAATTCGGTCCCACATAATTGGGGGTTTTTGACTCAAGCCATGCATCTGAGGCTGAGTCTGGGCTGTATGTATTTGTCTGATGTTAAACAGCCCTATCTCTTAGTCGCCTTGTACGACACCGCATTGGAAGAGTTGGGGTGGTCTAAATTTTACTCTGATAGGAACCACGTGGCTTTCCAGAATTACACTGAAAGCACTGAGCCCTCAAAACCTTAAGAAGCAGCACGCATACAAATATACTCATAAACTATATAGGTTATAGATCAGATTAATACGAGCTTGTACAATAGGCATCTAAATCCTACGCCTACTATTCAAAACAGAATCTGGTTCTGTCAACAAAACTGCCGTTAGAACGTAATTGTAGCCTTTCTAATTGATAATCCATCATTCACTGCACAAACCACTGATTAATACTAAAACTAATCTTTATTCATTTCTGCATAGAGCACAGTTTTGTACCTACAAACAACCGGCTTTTATACAAACAACTCTAAATGTTCATAAAAAGTAAAAACTAACAGTCAACTGTTTAATATAAAGTTTGCATTTGATTGTTGAGTTGAGGTATCGCCCGATTAATCGCATGATCAATCGGTCGATATAATTGAAAGAATCAGTGCGTCAATTATCGGTAATTCTAGTGTATTACCAGTAATTCCATGGTGTGCCCGGAAGAGTTCGTTTCTAGTAGGCAACTGTGTCGTTTGTTCAGCTAAGGAAAGTCGTCAGGAATGTTAATTGCTGTCTTTGTTATGATTTGCAATTTTAATTACAATCTAATTGACTTGTGAATCTTTTTGTCAACGTTTGATTTATAATTATTGTTGGCGAAAAGACATGGTCTGTATAAATTGAATTCAAATATAGAATTGCCCGTATTTAAGCAGAATGGAATCATGCAGTATGGACAATCAAACAGTGTGGTTGTGGTTCCATTTCTGCTTAAATACGGCCAATTTGAGTTTTGGACAGCGCGTCTGAAAGTTGTCCACCATCTCGAGGTCATAGATAGTACTGAACCACTTGTGCAGTTACATTAACCACTGATTCGTAGTGTATGGGGTTCTATCACGATTTTCGAGCACAAGTTTACTTGCAATCCAGTATACATCTGCCGACTAACGAGCAAGGCGTCTTTTTGGCGCAAGTCTTTTTGGTGGGATAATACCTATATTATAAACCTACGATACGATACCTAAATATCATAACAGCCCAAGACAAGTGGCAATTCGTTAGTCGATGTGAGATTCGTCAACGCATGTCAAAACCCAAACATTTGTCATTCTATTCTACAACACGCCGGCCAAAGAATTGTCACTTGACTATAGGGGGGCAGTGGTTATATGAGCTTTGCTAAAACATTAAACTGAGGAGGTTCAACCTTCCGATGTCTTGAAGTCATCAATTCAATGTTTATCGTGGGAATTCTCTCACCACGAGCCACTACATAAACTTGTATGTTTTACGTAAAAAACGCGGATTTCGTTGTAGCTTCGTTGTGAAATTGTAACAGACGGACGTCCAGTCCTCCTTGATCTTTATCCATATACGAACGTATTATGAATGAATAAATAATGTCTCACATAATTAATAACCGCAAGCAAGCCCGTCACTTTTGGTAATAGTTCAAGACCCAAGCTATATTGAGAATCATCAATTTCTTTTTATACATTTTAATATTTTGTGTTTCACCTTCAAATTTTGTTCTCAATTGTTCACACCTTCTCGTGCCGTGTACAGTTTAGGCTAGGCGTCAGGGTGAATACAAAAGCCACATACCACAGGTTCAATGGTAGTTATTTGAAAATGTTTATTTATACTTGAATCATGAAAACATCACACTCCTCTGATGGGCAGCCGGTACTAAATGACTGACCTTGGACTTTCCACTTAAGCTGACCTTTTCAAAATTGAAATAAGAACTTTTCGTATTAAGTGTTCAATATAAGTAACTAAAGAGACTCTTCGAGTGACAGTCGATGATCAGCTCAGCAAGTTTCGTAACGTAACACGATACGATAAAACCTTCACAAACCTATTTCAATCAAAACGCTAATAAACGCACTTTGTAGGCTATGTATAAGGAAAAATGCACATTTGATGATTATTTATAATAACAATATTTATTTTTTCGCGTAGACGGGTTTCAAGACCTTCGAGGCCTTTACCAATACCATCAGGTAAACGGTCTACGTGTTTATTAGTACAGGGGAACAAGGGAATTAGACTGCAGTCGCTTCTGTAAAAGTCAGGTTAAATTATTTATAGAAAGGAGTAAAGACTGCACCTGACCTTCAAAGATTAAAGCTAAATTAGTCGCGTGGTTCCCGGCAGAGTAGAATTTGGACCACCCCATCTCTTACCATGCGGTGTCGTACAAGGCGACTAAGGGATTGGGCTTAACATCAGACAGATATATACAGCCCAGACTCAGCCTCAGATGTATGGCTTGAGTCAATAATAGTGTCCGAAAGACGGCAATAGTCTCACTCCCTATTACGTGATACGGAATTCAATGATTGGTGAAATGTTCACCTCTGCCTAACCCTACGGGGATAAAGGCGTGATTATATGTATGTACGTATGAATCCTTAAAAGGTGTCATCTCTCACTTTCTCTTTCTTAGTTCTATTTTTTAGTTTCCAAATAATCTGCCGAATTTGTTGACATTTATGATCACTGCTCCGCTCCTTTAAGTAGTAACGTGATGTTGTCTAAAACCTGCATCAATAAATGGACTATTCAATACAAAAATATATTTTTCAATTCGAACCAGTAGTTCCTGAGATTAGCAGGTACAAACAAACAAACTGTTTTAGTACCTATATGTGTAGGTATGTAGCAATCAATCCTTCTCATTTTAACTTTCGCCAATCTTCTTCATAAAATAATGAGGACATTACTTCAGGCTACCTAGTCCGCTATACATAATATAAGCGTGCATGTCCTCTGCAACAGTTCTTCGAGCTGCGGATGAGCAGCTTGTCAGGATTTCCTGTTCAATCATTACTGTACAATGGAATGCGGTCCAATAAAATTGAATAGAATTAGTTTTATTATCTCATTTCTAGGTTATGATATTATCACGCCGATATTAATGACTAATAAATTATCTTATCCAAACCACGAATATTTTATGAATACTGATCAAGCGATGGATAACACAATATTAAGTACTCAGTTTTAAGGATAATAAAATGTAATAACATAAATACGAATCATTCGTTTACCTACATTTTCTGATGAAGCCCTATGCCTTTGCGATCTCGATCAACGTGTTCTGTTTCTCATTTTCAATACAACTTAGATGGCACACAAGCATACGGCCCATCTGATGACAATGTGATTACCGTGGCCTATGTACGTGCGTAACATTTGGTGAGTTACACTTGCGCTGCCGACCCGAGGTTATGTCGCCTCGAACCGACCAAAACGCACGACGCATGTGGGTCGTTTTTGGTTGTCGAAGGTGAGGTTGACAGGCATATCCCTCGTACCCCGCCCGACTCAGGGTCATCTCTGACGATCTGGCCCTCTCCCGCGCTGCCAACACTGTAAGAACAGAAAGTTTCTGTGCCGTCAGTGCAGAAACCAAAGCAGGACTAACCTTTGGTCTTCCCATCGACAGCACAAAAACTATCCAGTGACCTCTAGCTACCCTACTCACTGTCTTTTCTTTTTTTTTCTGGTCAAGTGAGGCTATTGTGAGCCGTAACGAAAAAAGTATCTTCTCAACTAATACCATGGCAGATGACTTTAGATGCTTACAACATAAACACGGTGCAAAACATCCGATCAAGAACCAAGCGGTTCGGAGACTCTTTCCTCTGTCGCACCATTAAGGCCTGGAATTCATTACCAGCTCACGTGTTTCCTTCTTCCTACAGTCCCGGGTCCTTTAAGCGGGGCGTGAAAAAGCATATGATGAGGCCGTCAAGCTGAGTGTCACCATTGTCACACGGTATGTGTAAGTAATGGTGACCCTCTTTTCTGGGACTTTGCCTTCAGCTTACCATCAGGCAAGGCGAAGTCCAATTGACGTGTCCTATATAAAAAAAAAAAAAAACGGTAACCATTAAGGTTAGGATAAATAATTAAATAGGCCGATACCTAATTACTGTAAGTAATGATTGCAAGATACACCCAGTGTTATAGCGACTAAGAGGCTTAAGACAACTTACAGAGCCTACATAACCTTAAGGAATGCTCGGATAATCCCATTAGCGGCTTCCTTCCTTGCCTCACCTACATTTTCCTAATAGAGGGCGTGCGTGTCGCGTGTGGCCTGCTCACTTACCTGATTATGAGCTTTATTACATAAATTCTTAAATTATATAGGGCTGGTATGCCAGATTTTGCGGCCATTTTTATATCGATGGTTAAAATTAAAAGGGATATGAGCGACATTGATAGTAGAAAAGAAAATTACCTTTTCAAGTTCAAAGAAAATTCTTTTCGGTCAAATGTTTATGATGTCGTTTGAGGTTTTTGTTTCAATATTTGATGTTGCTGTCACATAACATAAAGTCACGCCTATATCCCCGAAGGGGGTAGGCAGAGGTGCTAGCACCCACATTTTGCCAGTTTATGTTTAGGTCTCAATGTAAGAGGCGAGCCATTACCCGCGCACTTATAAACCTGCGATAAATACATACATAACTTCGAAAAGCATCGAAAAGTCACTGGTGTGTACCATGGTAAAACCTGGGATCGAACCCGAGACCTTGTCTCTCACTAGGCTACCGCGATTTTTTTACCTGATCTCGCCTGGGTATCTGTGAGGATTTTGCACACATAAAAAAGACGTAAAATACATTTTATGTCATATTTTTAAGTTTTGATTGGGTAGCATAGGTAAAGTATACAGGCTTCTAGGTCTAGCAAGTCTCTTACTCGCTCAGCACATGAACGCTTCAACACTTCTTAACATCCGTAATGGTGGTTTTCACATGTCAATTACAAATTACACAATGTCACCTTAGTGCTAAATAAATAATACGATGTCAAGACTAATCGAATAACCCACTCCTGATCGCTCCCGGTGCAAAGGTTGCCCATCACATGCCAACTATTCAAATGGATTAGATACTAAGGAAATTCCTTGAATCGGTTCAGGCGCGATTCGAGCCCGCGATCTTTCTCTTACAGGGGCAATGCTTTCACCACTGAGCCACAGAAGCTCGCCTGATGCCATTGAAGTCTTCCCATATATAATTCCCGGCAGAGTAGAATTTGGACCATCCCTTCTCTTCCAAGGCGTTGTCGAACAAGGTGACTAAGGGATAAGGCTGCTTAACATATATATACATTCCAGACTCAGCCTCAGATGCATGGCTTGAGTCAACAATAGTGCCCAGAAGGCGGCAATAGGCTCACCCGCTATTACGTAGGACTGTAGACAATGGTGAAATGTGGGTGTTAATTCACCTCTACCTAACCCTTTGAGGCTAAAGGCGGAACATTTTATATATATATATATATATGTATATATATATATATATATATATATATATATATAATATACTCATAAATGTATATATATATATTTATATATATATATATATATATATATACATTTATGAGTATATAATATATGTCTGATTAGAGCGTTCAGCCATACAAAGAAACAAACAAACATTTCTGCTTTACAATATTAGTACAGATAGATGAGCTGGTAATATTAGACTTTTCTGTACTGCCTAGTTGCACTTACGCACGTTGTTCGATGTATGACTACTTATGCCTTATGCCCCTGCAAGCAACAATATCGCAGACAGTGACGAACCATGACCGTTAATCGCTGCGCACGCGATTTGACGACAACCGGCGTCACCTTACAGGAAGTCAGTGGCTTGTAACTGTTCCCTATCTAAAGCTCCTTTAAATCATGTTTAAATCTTTAAAAACTATCCTGTAGGCACAGAAAGTTTCTGTGTCGTCTGCGTAAGAGACAAACTCTTACGCAGACGACACAGAAACTTTCTGTGCCTACAGGGTTGACAGCGCGAGTGTGACTCCCTGGGTGTTGCACACGTCCATAGGCTACGGTTACCTCTGGATTTCGATAAGTGGGGTCTCAAATGAAAGGTATTCATCTCCCGAGTGTCATAGGGTACATAAAATGTCAACACATATGCTACACGATAAATTAGAATGAAAATTATTTTTTGACAATTCGCATTTCAGCACCATAAGTCCACCAGTATACGGTGGATTTTCAAAATGAATTTGAAAGGAGATTACAAAAATATATATTAATTATTAAAAAATAAAAATCCCGACTGCTGTCTAAGAGTTTGAAAGCAGGCGGTACCCATTCATTAATTTTCGTCCGATTTTTGATTGGTAAATGATCCTATCTTTTAGACAGCAGTCTAGTATTTTTATTTATCAATATATTTTGTAAATGTTTTCCATGTGCCTGAGTAATTATACGACAGTAAATAATTTAAACGAGAAAGATCTAACGTGTAGAACCTAAATTTTTTAGACGTCAAATAACTCTTCCGCGTCGTTAACGAACGGAGCCAGCAGGCTGGCAACATCGTCATTACAATAATTATACATTTTATATTTAAATTAAATTGTCTTGAGCTTTGTAAGACGAGGCGCAGTGACATTCACGCTTCGTGCTTTTACTGCCACTTAATTCCACATAATTCCCAAAGTATCGCTTCGGCCTAGTTCTGAATTAAACGTCATGCAGTGACTAGATCCTCATCATCATCATTTACAGGGGATGACCGTAGGTCAGCCGGGTTGAGAAGGATATGCTTTAGGAAATCTTAAACCTCAGCACCTGAAGACCTGAGACCAAGTGCAGTTTTAGTCAGTGTGATTTCGACGTAATCGCGACTGAAGGCATCTGACTTTTTCAAGCAGATATCCCAGGGGATATTCCTTGAAGTATATTTTTGTCTTGATTCAGCTTTTTTTTATACCACTTAGGTGGCAGACAAGCACACGGCCCACCTGATGGGAAGTGGTTACCGTGGTGATAAACTCGCGCTGCCAACCATGAATGAACCTTCTGGGACCCCTCTTGAAGAACCCCATATTGTGCTTGATAGTGCGTGGAATGAAGTTTCTTTCATAACGCACAGTACGCATCGTCTCAGGTCGCAATGTGTGAGGATGAATTCCCTGCCTATGACAAGAGACGAGCTTATCTGTGTGGCACTTGGCAGAGGCTCTCGTTTGCCCTTCAGTCCCAAATAGTAAGCCTGTATCTACCTGCTAGTAGATGGGATTTGCTTCTATCAAAAGATCTCGATGGGGCGATACTGAGCGTGAATAGGCTCGAGGTTACTAACACTCTAGTACCTTAATAGCCCAAGGATCAGAGGAGTTCCAGACAGTACTAAGCTTGACGCCATATAGTGCGACAGAAGTGGACCTACCTGTAACACGGGAGGCTGCGTGACGCGCCACCGACGTCAAGGTGAGCCACTCTTGACTCCGAACTTGACATTACCAGTGTCATTGCGTTGGCGCCGTGATAGCTATCTATATTACGTGTCGTGAGTTACATTATGTGAGCTAGTTGTCGAACAGGCCTCTTGTTGAGATCACGGGGTAATAATTTAAGTTGCAGAAATGTCGTAACATAAATAGTCTTCAGGTATTAAATGTAATACAATATTGGAACTTAGTTATAGGACCATTTAGATTAGAATTAGAAAATCAGGGCCGGTGGGGGAGGCTATGTCGGACTTGAACCGACTTGCCGGCCGCACGTTGCCGGAGCTGAGATTATCTGAAACATATCCCTCGTAACCCGGCCTGCCCAGGACCGTCTCTTATGAGACGGCCCTCCCCATCTCATCCCCGGGTGTGGGTAAGCGCGCATCGCGCATCGCTGCCGCGGCCTGCTTCTGCTACGGTGACAGGCGGCTCCACCCGTAACCCCCCACTAAGATCCTTGGGTCTAAGTCAAGCTCAGCTACAAGCCGGTACGTGGCATAAACTTAATATATACTAACGTAAACCTAGGGCCTGCTGATTGACGGACGAAACTCTGGCACAGACCTTCATCTCAGTAGGTATTAGGTCAGATAGCAATCAATTCGATAAGCCGTATAAGCAAAATGAAAAGTGAGACAGGCAGACAACGTGACCTGGACTCCGAGGTGACCTGGAACAATGCTAAAATGATGGTTATGACTTTTTGATGAGGTTTACGACTTAGGTGATAGACAAGCACACGACCCACCTGGACCTCGATTTGGCTAAAGCAAAACCAGTCATGTCGTACAGACACTGCTAAAAAATCCATTCAATTTTAGACCACATAATTTGAAGCAATGAAGTTGCTGTAGAAGCTGTAGCGGTGGATGAAGCATTTGGGGCACAAAAAAAGTGCATCCGAGCAATAAGCGAAGCTGATCCCCGGGACAGTTGTAAACCACTTTTCGATAGATACAACATCCTACCCCTGCCTTGTTTATATATATTAGAGATAAGTATTTTGTAAAAAAGCATTCTGATATCTTTACTTCCTTTAATGTGACATCTAGAAGATTTAAGCTTCCCTCGATCAGATTGGAGTTGTTCAGGGGTAATGCCTATTGTATGGCAATCTCAATTTATAATCATCTCCCGCGAGCGCTACAAGAACTGCCACTGACAAAATTGGAAAAACAAGTACATGACTTTTTATTAAACAAAATGTATTACAGTGTACAACAATACCTGGACGATAAGAATACCACAATATTATAGACGGATAAATATATATTTGACATTATGCTTATGTACCTGCTAACATTAAAACTTACAACTGATTAATTTATTGTTTGACATTATGCCTGTAATATTGACATTGAAAATAAAATGATAAGAAAATCGAATATATTAATAATTTTGAATATAATATAATTTTGAAACAATATGCTTGTAAAGATAATAATAATAAAATTTGCACGCTCCACGGGGCAGAATATGCTGTATTCACTAGTTTTTAAGACCTGTTATGTAACCATATTCGAAGCAAATAAATGAATTGAATTGAATAAAATTCAAAATTAAAAGGCTTTTGCAGAGTGAATGAACAAGTGTAATGAACCTCTTATCATTGAATTTTGGACTTCGTATAAAAATAAAGTCTACAATGTCTGTGGTATGACGTGGTTTTGATTTAGTAGAATCAAGGGGCTGGTAGTAGGTAGTTACCCTGGCCTACGGATCTACAGCCTATGGCATGTGCAACTTAAAAACCACTGTTTACTATACGCCTGTAAATACATATTTGAAGGAATAGCAAGAGTGTATAAACACCCACAATTCACTAACTAAATCCTCTTGTGTCTTAACCCTAGAAAAATTTGTAATGTACTAATTCCAAGAGCTGAATAATTAAACGAATTGATATACCGAAGTGCTAACTCTCTTCCCAGTCGTTAATTGTTTGGATTTATCGACGAGCTCTAGGGCCTGACACGGCCCTTCGAGTCCTTGATTGATTCATTACAGACAGCGCTAGTCGTTCGACTTAATTCTAATTATGAGCCAAAGGAATCTCTTACTAGAAATGGCGGCATAGGACCAAGCAATTATAATAAAACACTTCACACTGAACAAGAAACTTTATTTGGTCCTCAACGTTGAATATTCTTTTCACTGGCTCTTATGATGATACAGAATCCCCTGGTATAAGAAGCAAAGTTTAATAATGAAATTATATAATTTTATTTTAATATTAAGTCCTTTTTCGGTTTATATTTGTGTTAAACCGCCTATTAATAAATGTTAACTGCTATTTTTTTTATCTAAGACACGCCAATTTGACTTCACCTCGGAGACACTACACAGACACTAAGTAAAAAACAACAAATGTGGCACTCAGCTTGGCAACCTCACCAGATGCTTTTTCACGCCCCGCTTAAACATTCCTGGACTGTAGGAAGAAGGAAACACGTGAGCTGGTAATTAATTCCAGGTCTTGTTGCAGGTCTGCAGTTACCAATATATGTCTACTTAAGAACCAATAAAGTCATTATAATTAAATGTTACAATAATTCAGTTCAAGTTAATCGTAAGTTATCGTAAGTAACATACCTGTTACATATTTGAGCCGTTTGGAGTCGAGACGCTGGGATCATGGGGTCCAAGCACCCGTCTTTTGTTTAGAGACATTCCTAAACGTTTAATAGACGCTACCCGTGATCAGAGGTCTGGTTTATTCCTTACGCAAAGAATTGGTATTTCCATTCAACGTGGCAATACCGCCAGCCTTCTAGCCACCCTCCCTGTTGACATCGATGGGGAGGAATTCTTTGATGCCTGAACCTGCAGGTTTGTATAATATGTATATTTTAATTTAAAAATTAGTAAAGAGAGTTAAAGACTGTATGTACCTATTTAATGTTTGCATGTCACGACGAGTGGCAAAATGTGTCTTTAGTTCATAAAATATTTGCCACCTTTGTACTTATAACATTTTATACAAATAAATATATTTCATTCTAATATATTTATTTTAAACTATATACTAGACTTCACTGCCAATTTAACATTAATTAACTTTAATAAATAAGGAACTAAAGAATGGAGGAGATAGGACACGACGGTATTTCCGTCCCAATTGAGCAGTCCAATTGGGGAGGTACCTCCACCCTATAGAATACCACGGCTATAAAAACCTCGTGATGTGTCTCCGGTGGTGAGTAGGGTAGCCAGAGCTCACTGGAGAATTTTTGTGCCGTCAGTGGGAAGACCAAAGGCTTGTCCTGATTTTGTGTTCTGCACTGACGGCACAGAAACTTACCTGGTGTTGCACATGTTCATAGGTCACGGTGACCACTTTTCATGAAGTGGGCCGTGTGCTTGTCTGCCACCTTTGTTGTAGAAAATGAAAGTAATGTCGTAAGCAAGGCACTAACTATGGAAGTGGATGGAGCCCTTAAATGAGTTCGATGGACTGTGTGAATGATGATATGGTTAAAAAGGCAGTGAATGTTGAGATGACTGCAACTAGAGATGATTGGAAAAAACACATGTTGCGCCGACCCCAAATAAACTTGGAATAAGGGCAGGAGGATAATGATGAGGTCTACCTGGCGTTTTGAAGGTCTTTGAGCCCCAGGTTAGACTCAACTGCTAACCGGTGCTCAGTACACGCATTGGTCTACCTCTCGTGGTTGGGAGACAGATGGCTGTCGCTCTCGTATAAATTAAAGTTAGCCATACTATGAAAAAAGAATACAACGTTTGGATGCAACCGGGACCATTGATGCAATGATGATTATGTAAATGCATTGATTTGGGTAATCCTATGTATGTTTATCACAATCGGATCAATGATATAACAACACACATTGATGTTTATTATAAGTTAGGTGTACCTACATTTGCTCTTTGGGTGAGCTTATAACTGTGCAAAGTTTCACCTCAATCGAGCCAATGGTTTAAGAGTACAATAAAATAATCAGATTAGTGTAATGATGTATCAATATGCGGTTTTGTCCGAAAGCAGTTATTTTTAATGGCGTCCAAACTCGTCCGTCATTATTTTTTGCCGTTTCTTAATGATCACTCTATGTTGATTTCGAATGATATTTGATCATGACTTTACATATTTATTAAAAATTACGGTAAATACTTATATTTATATGCACATATGAGTACGGTCAGCATCAGATTGATCTTATAGCCTTGGTTCCGTCTAACATAGACTGCGGAAACAGCTTCCATCAAGTAAGCCGTTGCTTGTCTACCATTTCGCGAACTCCGGGCTCCTAGGTGAATACTCCAGATGCAATCAGGGCAGAACGTCTTTACGAAGATGATGATGGTAATAAATACATTATGGATGAAGTAAACCTTTAACTGAATCTACCCGAGTTAGACTGCTTTGAACTCTATGGGTGGTAACACTTTTTTATAGTCACAACCCTATCATCGCTAGGTACGACCCGCGAGATTAGGTCAAAGACAATATTTGTTCCTTTTATGATTTTTACATGGTGGTGTTGCTAACGTTAATATTTGTTTAGGACCAGCTTGGGAACATGTTTGTCCTCTGTTATCTGTTTTCCGACATGATTTGGATCACACGCTCCTGAAATGGAGTCAAACGTTTAAAGAAAAAAATCTTCAACGAACGGGACGATAAAGGTTCCTATTCACGCAAATGTCCCCAATATTCGTAATGGTTTATCGCGTGTCTTTAAAACTGTGTCAGCGATTGTTCGACTCCGGCGCTATTTATTACAAGAAGTATTATTATAATAACGTCCTCATTAAAGTCATCGTTTGTGTACAACCATTGTCCTATTATTTTAATTGAATTCTGTATTATGAAGGCAGTGAACAAGGCTAAACGTTTGAGCCAGCCATCCGTGACCGATCTCTAGACAATATCTCGACTCCTGATGTAATTCTATTGTGTTTATTATTGAATAGCTCTATTTCACTAAGATTACCTCATTAGAAAACAAATCTGTATTTTAAACATCACATTTTTTTAAGAAATAAAGTTTTATTGATCATTCGACTTTCGACTGCTACGCAGAGGCGCTGATTCGATTCCCGCTCAGTGAAAATATTTATAACATAACATAACATAAAATAAACTCACGTCTATATCCCCGAACGGGTAAGCAGAGGTGCTAGTACCCACATTTCGCCAGTTTATGTTTAGATACCAATGTAATAGGTGGCGAGCCTATTGCCATTAACCGGGCACTTATAAACCTTCGATAAAAACACACATAACTTCGAAAAGCATCGAAAAGTCATTGTTGTGTGCCATGGTAAAACCTGGGTCCTGGTAAGACCTCGTCTCAGCAGTCCATTGCCTACTACCCATACCACTAGGCTACCGCGGTTCTGTTTATTATAAATATTCATATGCATGAAAATGTCCTGTCAATTGGTCTGGGTGTTTTCGTGCTCGTTGAGCCGTCGGTCTTGGACGAACTTGTCATACGAACGTCTATGGCAATCGTTATACAGGGGAAATGACACATACAGAAGGACTGATCCGGTGTTACCACTGGCAGTAGCAGTAGAAGTTTATTCTCTCACTCTCTCTCTCTGTCTCTCTCTCTCAGTCTTTGGATCATATTATGACGACCTCTGTGCCGCGGTGGCAGTGTTCAACTGTACTTTACATCGACGGCTACCCTTCAAAGAAACTTCAATCATAGGTGGCTCCATAGGTACCATATTCCATAACTCATAAAATAACGTGTCAAATTAACAATAAGAGACTATAAAAAAAATTGAAATATGCATGAAGCATATGAAAAAGACAACATGAATAACATTTTTTTTCTGTGGTTCAATTAATTTCCTTAGATGTGTTCTAGCGCATTGAAATAACAGAACAGGAAGTTTTAAATCTAAACAACTAGCTCGAAGGAGCGTTAAATCTATGCAACTTCCGTATCTCACTGGAAACAAGCACTAAATTAAGTACTAAATTATTGAGGATACTTTTTTATAAACGTGGTGATGAAATTTATGCACATGTCGGTATCAGACGGATACATATCGTCAGTACTTTTGAAATATCCGCACACATTGCTTTCTATTTTTAAATCGATGATTGATTTTTAAAAGATAATAATTTAGGATTCTAGCTTAAGCTTAAGGTTCTGGTCTATGATCGCTTGTACACCAGACTTAGCTACCTATAGTATTATAATTATCTATGGTAAGGTTTGGTAAGAAAGGGACTTGTAGGATCACATACTCGATAGAGACTTTTTACAAATGAATTTTAATATTAAAATTTTAATTTAAAAAAAAGCGTAACACTAAAAAACTTCATTCATTATCTCATCTAAATTACTTAGCCGACAATTGACAATAAAAATTTAATGGCTATTTATTATGAGAAAACTTCTAATGCAGCATAGCCTCGCTAGTATTGTATAAAAATGTACTCATCTCATAAAATATATACAATGCTGGAATTAGAAATTCAGAACCGCTGCGTACACCTTCGCTAAATATTTCTAAAATAAAAGTTTTCCAAGATCGCGTGTGTTTTAGTCGGTTCGAGTCCAACATAACCACCCCCGTCTGCGTCAGCGGAGTCCGTGGAGATTTAGTGCACGAGAAAAAAAGACTTCATCCAGTAGGTGTACACTTCCATGTTAAACGGCTGATGGAGAAGTTTCTCCTTGAAAATGTGTACTGGTGCCTTTTTCGTTTTTTTTCTTTTTGAAATACACCTGACCATTTTTTTATACCACTTAGGAAGACAAGCACACTGCCCACCTGATGGGAAATGGTCTCCGTGGCCTATGGACGTATGTAACACCAGGGGTGTTACACTCGCGCTGCTGACCATGAAGAAACCTTCTAATACACGTCTTGAAGAACCATCAAACTCAGGACGTGTGGTCCTGACTATACTAACTAAATAAGCACCTATGCTTCAGGATATTTTCATTGCGAGGGATATGCCATCCAACCTCACCTTCGGCAACCATAGCGAGACACAGGCGGCGTGCGTTTTGGTCCGTGGGAGTCCGACATAACCTCTTCCACTGACTCCGGTGGGGGGGGTATCCGTGGGGATTTTACGCACGTAAAAAAAAAAGGATATTTTCATTTATTGATTGCGGCACATGCCTAGTCGATAAATAAATAAAAAGCAACTAACCTTGCAATTGCGATACTCAGATATTTGAAAAGTGACACAAAATGGTGGATGAGCTAATTTGTGATTCACGTTTATATGTTTTTGTAACTAATTATATGTTATTATTCTGTTCACGTGAACATGTGAGCTATCTCAGCTATATTAATCGGTGGTAGTCTAGTGGTATGGGTAATGGACTGATGAGACGATGACCATGGAAGTTATGTGTGTATTTATCGCAGGGTTGTAAGTACCCGGTTAATGGCAATAGGCTCGCCACCTATTACATTGGGACCTAAACATAATCTGGCGAAATGGGGGTGCTAGCACCTCTGCCTATCCCTTCGGGAATATAGGCGTGAGTTTATGTATGTATTAATAACAGCTTTGATAGTCTCCTCCTCTCTCGTTGGATTTGCTGAGAATTTCCATCTTCCCAGAGATTTTTCAACTTCATCAGAGATTTACATCTTGGTTTATACCACACCGATAGTGAAAAATCGTTGAATTTTAGTGGCTTCTATTCTTGCAAAATAACTTCATCAATACTTAACCTCAGTAAGTATCTTGTATAAAGTAGGTGTGTATAGCTTTAGTGTATAATAGACTAGGAGTACGTAAATATGAATGCGGACCAGATAGGTTGTCGACCTTTTAAAATGTCACAGTTCTAGCAAGGTGAAAATAGAATAGGTTACTAAAATGGTTCACAGGAAATAATACGCAATGCGACATCGTAATTATAAGGGAAGTGAATAAAACGTACTGAATTTCATTTTTACAGTATTTATTTCGAAAAAATCTTAAATAAACATAAATTAACATCTGATATCTAATATGGACAGTATAGGTACCTTTTGTAAAGTTTGCGAGTAGGTAGCTAGGTAGTTACACATAATGTGAATATTATCATAAGTATTGATATAATAATATAATACCTATATCTTTTTAAGGCAATTTTATATCACAATCGTTAAGATGCTCTAAAATGCTATACACCTTTATTTTCGTGTAAATATGATTTGTATTTTCAAGGCCTTTGCATATCATAAATATTTTATTTTATCATAGATTTATTATTATCTAGACGAGAAACCAACCCAATAACAGATGGCAGAGACAGAACCGATAACACTACTTTATTCTTTCTAACAGTCTAACACGCATGTGTAGTGACGGAGATCCTGTAAGACTCACTCCCTCTAAAAAAACTTTCACCCATTATTTTGTTGGTTTATGACCCTTCTGATCTACAATAATAAATCTATGGGTTTCATACCACGTGGCACAGGTTATAAATAGAAACAAACTTACAATTACTATTTAAAAATATTGTAACAATTATCTCTATCAATCTCAGTAAATTATTATTTTGATCTATTTTCTACAACGTTAAATTAAATTGACTAATTTTATTATTATGCTAAAGGAAAAGTTTCGATAAGTACTTACTCTATGAAATAATTTATACATTTAGTACTAGTGACGTAGTGTTGCTAGTGCTAATATATACTTACTATTGATAAAGTTGCCCTACGCGCGTTATGAGAGCGATGCAATACTTTACGAAGACGTCAATGATGTTGTAAAACGTAGAAAACAAGATAAACAGTAGGTACCCTGAATTTTAAAACCAAATCTCAACAAAACAAACCTCTTCATACTTGTAAGTATTTCTAATCTAATAATATATTTCCAAATATAGTATTATTGGTGTGAATTCTATAAAATATAGTTTTGTCATTTTTTTAATCACATAGGATATGCACTTTTCTAGCTAAATCTTTAGACTTGTGCAAAATTCTAAAGTATATTTAAGGCACAGTTTGACACTTCTAATATTTACTAATAATAATACATTTTATGTTTATCAAAACCATTTATAACAGCTATAGTTCATTGACCAGTCCGAATAGTCGCAAGGTAGCCTATTAATAGTTTTGTCATTTCGTGAGACGTTTAATTCATAATATTACAAAACCGAAATATTATATAAATTTAGCTGCGACTGCTGATATCAACTATATTTTCTAAGAGCAACTGAAAATATTCCATCAGACTTTTAAAATAAATAACTCGAATATAACATTGTGTAGTACATTGGCTTTACGACAATAAAACGTTTCTACAAAAAGAACATAAAATCTTTACAATGAATACAATTTACGAAGTCAAGCTTCGACTAGTTCACTATCTGTTGCGGCATCCGAGGGACGTCGCAAACGCGTCGCCTATTGTTGCGAGTCGCAAGTCGCAACAGATCCACACTGACATTATTATTATGGAGGAATTCCAAATGGCGAATAAATCATACAACCGCAACTACCGCAAGGCATAGTGAATGCAATAAACGAAAGTACAAGAGATAAGGAACAATCATATTGTTTCATCTCGCTCGCTATCTCAAGTTAAAAACGAAAGTAGATAAGTTACAAGAAATATACCTTGCAACGCTTCGAAGTGTTTACGAAAAGTGCTAACGTGCAACTGTTTAATGCTTACAAACCAAACCGGAAACACATTGTAATGGGACGTAAATCTACGTGAGTGCGATATCTCGACAATACTGAGAGCCGATTTCAAGGTGATTTTTTACACTCGATAAATTTTCCCACATTCGCACAAAGAGTACGACATGCCTGCGCGCGACACAGCGGCAGCACTAGCGCCGCGCCGTGGACGGGCCCGGAGCTCCCAGCGCCGGGAAAGCGCACACGCCGAAAAACTCCAATCAAGTTTTTCAGTGCACGGGAGTGACGCGAACAATAGGAAGAAATCATTTTACTCACACTTAAGAGACGAGCGAGCGTCGTGTGTCGCCGCTTTCCAACTGCGCGAGCGCGGCGTACATAATTGTTGTTACGGATAACCATCATTTGCATTGTTCGCAATCTGGAGAAAATTAATAGCTCCATCGATTGGCTGATGAAAGAAATCGACTAGCAAAACATTACCGCAACGCGCACTCCAGGAATTTTAATATTTATGCGAAACTCATACCATTACAGTTACTACGAGAGAATTTTAGTGGAAACTGAACTGCACTCACTCCTAAACAGTCTGCGCACAGCTGACTGACACTTTCGGTCTTACGTACAATTTCACTATGCGCTTCCGAACGCGACGCTTGAGACGTCTGGCGCCCATTATATTAACATATTTGAACCAGTTAGCCTTTTCGAACATTCATATAAGTCCTATGCAGCGCCGGCTTCTTGTTTCTGTTGTATGAAAGACTCCCACTTCGCTATAAGCCGCGTGGAGCTGGGAGCGAGGAACTCTTCACCAGGCGCTAGTACGCATAATTCTGCTAAAGATTTGGCCGGCTTCAAACTGCCGATGGACTCCTGACCTGAGCTATTCCTTGGCGAAGGCGACCGTAGTTCCTCGTTGAGTGCTTCATAAAGCTCTCCTATCGACTTGGTCGCCTTTAATTTGCCAGGCATAGGGATTTCCTCGTCCTCGGACTCGGAGCTGGTTTCATTTTCGCTCAGCTCTAAATCAAACGGTTTCTGTTTTTTTCTCATTTTCTTTAGCTCGTGTTCCCTGTCCTTCATCTCCTGTAACTCTTTCTGTATTTTCTCCTCCACGGGCACGTAACCTTTTCTGACAGGTTTACCCTCAGGCGTACGAGTAATAACAGGTGGAGAAACTACTGGAGCGATTACCGGCAATGTTGGGAACATAAGAGGTGGAGCGATTGCTAGCGGTGCGGAAGGCGTCTGGGGCCCAGGCCCACCTCCTGGTGTATTTGGTAATTTACCTTTATTGGCTATAAACCGCTGCATTATGCCTTTGGTGCCAGTCTGGGGCGTGAAACGGCGAGTGTACCCATTCGTGTTAAGTAGTGAAGGCGTCACGGGGGGCGATGGCGCGATTGGGCCGAGCAGATGTGACGTGGAGACCGCTCTATTGAGGGCCTTGTGAGGTACTGGGTCCGCGTCACCGTTAACGTGTCCATTTTGGTGGTTTACTTCAATGGTGGACTCAGATAAGAGTCTGTTCATGCGAAAGTGTCCTTCCTTGAACTCGCGTTCCCTCTCAGTGACCTCGATGATCTCCCGCTGGATCCGAGAGAGAGGATCTTCTTTCAGCAAAGACTGAAATAGAAAGAAAATATTTTAAGATATAGTTTTGTTTCATACACAATAGGCGCTGTGCCAAGAAGAGCGATGCTTTTTATAAAAGGTTGTATATCATAAATGTTTGTAGTGTTGTTGTAATATTATATAAAATATTGAATTGTACATACATACATACATATAATCACGCCTTTATCCCCAGAGGGTTAGGCAGAGGTGAATTGACACCCACATTTCACCAATCATTGAATTCACTCCCACGTAATAAGGGGTGAGTCTATTGCCGTCTTCCGGGCACTATTGTTGACTCGAGCAATGCATCGAAAGCTGAGTCTGGTCTGGACTGTATATATCTGTATGGAATTGTGATGTAATTTTATTATTTTAATATTTTTGTATTATCGTGTCTTCTTCGTTGTTTATTTCTTATAAGTTGATTGAACTTAGGAATCTGCGAATGAGTGATGAGATAATATGTGGGATGCATTTGTCGTTTATTATTTTAGACGGTTATTTACGGTGTAATTGCAATGCGGGACTATAACTGCCATTGGTTGGCCGCCTTATCGTTCTGTGGCGGTCAGGTTTATCGTTTATCGTACAGGTTTTCCAATATCGCAAGTGCGGCGCACAAGTGTGTCTCGGCCGTGTCCGCAATCGCATCCACACGTCGACTGGTACCGACCTTCGAGATACGATCGAGCTATTGATATCAGACCAGTTTTAGTTTTTATCAATAATATTATGTAAGTAAATAAATATTGCACATTTTGTGACAATATGAAATAAATAAGTAGGTAAAGTACATAATTGCTAATCATCGAAGAATCCTGTGATATCGAATACGTGTTATGACTGAAGAATACATACATGTAGGTATCACCACTACATCTCATCCGGAGGGTGTCGTAAGAGGCGACTAACGGAAAATACGCAGACGATATCACTGCGAGAGAAGGAAAAATCTAAATAAAACCCTGTAAAAGCATATGATGAGGCCGTCAAGCTGAGTGTCGCCAATGTCACATGGTATATGTAAGTAATGGAGAACCTCTTTTCTGAGACTTTGCCTTCAACTTACCATCAGGCAATGCGAAGTCTAATTGACGTGTCCTATATAAAAAAACCCATCAAACTGCCTGGCTGAAACAGTAGTCCAAAACTTACCAACATTGGAAGAAAACTATGTCCAGCAATGGACTGTGGAAGCCCCATCGTTTTTTTAGGCTTAGACTAATGGGGTACTTTTCTCGAAATCCAAACTTTAAAGTATTTAAAGAATTCAACCTCCATAATCTAATGAGTGGCCCATCAAAATGTAAAAACAGCACGTGGACAAATGGCGAAATTAGTAATGACATAGTTAATGGCAGTGAAAGTAAGCTCATCATTATATTCCATTACTCCACAGTTACTAGACCGGTCATGACAGCTACAACGAACAGCCATCCCATAATGTGTTATCAAAAATGTTATTAGTATACAAATTATGTTCGATAGAAAACCTCTACACTGACGTCACAGAAATGAAATCACCATGGTCGCGCAATTACCCACTAGTACGTAAGGTCTTAGTTTGATTTCGGAGTCACAATGGGAGTTTTAAATCAAAAAGTTTTCAGTACCCTCTTTTAGTTCATTATGTATTACGTAGGGTTTCCTAAATGTCGGTGTCAGTATACCTCTGAGTACCTCTTCAAATATTCACAGGCGGGAGTGTATTAAAAAAATCAGACAATGAGTATGGACAGATGAAAAAATGTACTTAATTCTTACTTGATGTCGAATATAATCGTTCCTTGTAAATATAATTATTAATCCAACCCACACTAAACTGCTAATAACAATCCACACACTTGAACCTATGGGCAGGTCAAATGGCCTTAGACCTCGTCACAAATTGTCTATAATTCACACTTCCTCAGTCGGTAAGATTATAATAGGTAGGTTCAAATTTAAACACAATGTCATAGACAATCTATATTTACTTATCTGAAGTAATCAATATCATATAGGTAACGACCTTTTCGTCTGGTTCTCGGAGAAAATTATTAACCATGTTTTTAATTCCTCTCATTATAATTAAGTTCCAAAGGACACGCAATTAGTACTGAATTCGTTATCTAAAGTCTGGCTATATTATAATAAGTCTAGGCGATATACTCCTTGTCTCAATTTGCAATCAATTTTGGTAAGTATGTGATAAGGTCAACAAAAATAATAAGCGAAACAAGACCACGGCGTTCATTGTTATGCTTATCTGTGGAATATTATCGATAGATAGTATCGATAGATTAATAATTACTTTCAAGAAGCCTCACTTATATGTGAACATGTCTTTTGATAAATTATTTAATACGTTGACAGTACAACGTGACTTTGAAAAGTATTCTCAGATCGTGCTTGAGCTAAGATGAGCTGAATTTCCGTTTAGATAGTTATCTAAGTTTTAGTAAATGTATTTCCTTATTTTATAAAAAGATATCATCATCCTGTTTTATATCTACAACATTATTATATTTATTTAAGTATCATATAAATTTATTTCAGAAAATTTCAATATTCAGAACTTTGACTTAAGACATTCTACGGGAAATTTGGGGAAATGGGCTACTTGTATTACAAATTTTGCTGTTACAGTAGTGACTAAGCTCAGTCCCTCCACTCCCGATAAAGTTAGAGCCTTATCTGACAATATGCAGGTATATTGGCTTGTAGGTGGTCTTGGCTAAAACCTCTAAAATTTCGTGGGGTCCCATATATACAACCTTTAATGCATTTGTCTATTTCTCCACTAATTTCTTAACCACACTACGGATTTTGATACGGTTTTCACTGTCACTTAGATTATTTATCAATGTTTAAATATCACCCGTGTGAACCTGGGGCGGCTCACTACTGTGATAAAAGAAAAGAATAAACCTCATGACCTCCTTGGAACCATTTTGAATAACGTCTACAGGATGCCTCTAATTTGCAGGAAATGGATTGGTTGGTTCGGTTTCGTTTGTAGGCCAAACCACGCGGCGCACAGTAACTTAATACCACAGTAACCCATATTTTTGTACCATTTTTTAATGTCATAATGTAGAAGGGGTTGTACACTTCTTTATAGGCATAAGGAAAATTAATCGAATTCCTTTTATTGTATCTCAATGTTTCTTACGATGCACATAGGTATTTGGCGCCAAAAGCCACTCTTCTGATTTTTATAATTCAAATGACATTGCCAGTGAAACACGTAATGAAGTGGAAACTAAAAATACATAGGAACGGCAATAAGTACATACCTACAGATGAAAACATAACTCCTATTTTGGTTTTGCAGCAGTCGGATAAAAAGTGCACGTCATCAACACAAACGACTTCCAATTTTGTCATTAAATTAATTTGGCCAAATCTTTAGTTAATGAAGTCTTTGTAGCGTCAGCAAATTACTAAACAAATTAAGTACTAAGTAAGAACTTAAGTAGGTACCTATCGACTTTTATTTCGTGCAAGCTGCAGCAAAAAGTAAAAATGGATTATGAACCTACCAAGCTGAGTAATTTTCTATACATTAAAGACTTTCTCGGTTATGTTGTTTATAGTTTCACTTTTCAAACATTACCAAATTATAATCACATAAACCTTCTCGTAGCCAGTCATCTTCCATTCTTTTTATGTTAATGCTTAAAAACACATTGAAAACTTAGTTCGTGGGATATTTTTTCTACTTTGGTACTTATGTATATTTCTCTGACCTCCATATAAAGATGTTTTAACAGTTATGTATGTCAACATTGCCAATCCGCATGCTATGCTAACACGCCTCGGCAGCAGCATTTTGTTATAGAAACGTAAGTAAGTAATACCAATAGGTAATAATGTACTATTTCGCTATTCAATATGTTTGTTATTAGAAAAGAGGTCACGACATAAGGCAGCTGATGTCCAGTGCGATATTCACGTTGACCTACGCATTGCCATGTTCAGTTTCACCGGTCGGTCCACTCCGCCCCACTGGCGATGTATAAGTTAAGGGCATCAGGTTCCTGACCAGTCTATATGAATCTAATAGCTTTTACCTACGCTACGCAGACAATTTTCATATCTTTTCCAAGTACCGGCAATCGTGACTTTTTACACGTATTAATACTAAGTGTTCTTCATAGATTAACGCAATAACTTACACGTAGGCTATTAATTTCTACAGATAAGACAATGCCCAGTCGCTTGCTATTGCACGATTGTGCGAGGCCAATATGTAAAAATCGAACTGTATCGATGATAGTGTATCGGCGCGTTATCAGATGTGTAACAGTACTTACATCTGCAGTGCCGAATACTTTTACCCTGGCGATGTAGTCCGCGCCATCTCGCCGGAGCTTTCTACCGGTCTTGGTCCACACGGCACACATCGCCAAACTCACATGCCATTATTCTCGAGAGTATGAAAGCGTTAATTAATCTGGTAGCAGCGAGAGGCGACCCGCGACACGCAGCGCCGCACGCGCCGCAGACTGTACCGCTCCAGCCTCACAACTGTACCTCATGCCGACGACCTACGAACCTACGATTACGATCTGGACTAGCCCCTCGGCCACTATCCAAACTAGAGCACACTCGCATTCCGTAAATCTAAAACTAATAGTAATAACTGTACTCACTTCACCCATCGTGAGACACGAAGATATCCGACAATCCGTTCAGAGTAATAGTAAGTCCAGTACACACGAACTGTTCACACAGTTGAAACCATCACGGCACCGACACCTGCCACGGTAGTAGTGCAGTCGTGGAGCGATACGTGCGCTGCGGCCGACAGTCGCGGGCTAACGTCCTCGGCGCGAGTCCACCACGGCGAGCGAAGCCTCCGTATCACTCACCTGGCTACATAATTGGCGCGGGAGCGAGAAGGCGCGACCGTGACGTACAATCGAAAGAGAAAGGTATAACAACTCGAAACACCTGAGGCTGTTTTGCCGACCGTACGACTGTTTTACCGAAAGAGTGTGAGGGCGCGCGTTTGAAATTCGAGCGCGGATTTCCGCGCCATTGGCTCTGCTGGGAGGGTCTGTCTGTCTGCCGGCGGCGGTCGGCGCGCTCCCCTACTGTCCGACAGGAAGAGGGCATTAATTAAGAAACCTGTTCATAATTTGTGTAACGGAACGCCGCTGATTAAAATATCTTTTTTGTATGTGAGAACCATTCTGTCGGAGCAATTACTTAGCTATAGAGGAAATATTATGTTCAACTTATTTTGTATCAGCCATAAAGTAAATATTACTTTTCAATTAGATATGTAGTTAGGCTGTTAGAGTAAATATCTGACATTCCTTTGGATTTATATTGTAGATAGTTTTTTTATTATTATGTAGTGTAAATAAGACTTTACCTTACATAATGGCAAGCTAAAGGGGAAGTATCAGAATTTGTTTTATAAGATATCGCGGGTTCAAATCCTGCTCATTACACTACCGACGACGTGAACCTACTCGTAACAAGCAATCAAACTTAACTGGAGGGGTTGACTGGAACATCAGTTGTTCCAATTATTATGTGAAGTTTAAAAAAAAAGCTCTTCTCGAAGAACTCATATTGTAGTCACATGGTACATATTACCTAAGTTGTTATAGGTAGATATTATTATGATAAAATATTAGGTGAACTACTTACTTTTTTTTTTTTTTTATGTGCCCAAAATCCCCACGGATACCTCCCCACCGGAGCCGGTGGGAGAGGCTATGTCGGACTCGAACCGACTAAAACGCACGCCGCCTGTGGGTCGCTTTGGTTGCCGAAGGTGAGGTTGACAGGCATATCCCTCGCACCCCGGCCGACCCAGGGCCATCTCTCACGATCTGGCCCTCTTCTCGATCTGGCCCTCTTCTCGGTGAACTACTTACTCAATAATTTCGCTTTTCGTAGTTCAAAATATCTAATATATTGTTTTAGAGGTCGAAAGGGCAAGTGTGACGCCACTGGTGTCGCACATATTCATAGGCCGCGGTAAGCGCTTCCTATCAGGTGGGCCACGAGCTTGTCTGCTGCCACCTAAGTGGTATAAAGAAAATATAAATAGAAATGAAGTCTATGGAGGTAGCTCACGGCGGTATTTCCGCCCAATTGAGCAGTCCGACTGGGGAAGTACCTCCGCCCTACAGAATACCGCGGTTATAATAACTTCGTGTTGGGTTCCCAGCGGTGAGTAGGGTAGCCAGAGCGCACTGGAGAATTTGTGCTGTCAGTGGGATGACTAAAGGCTTGTCCTGCTTTGTCCTCTACACTGACGGCACAGAAACTCTGTGCTGACAGGGTCGGCAGCGCGAGTGCGGCTTCTCTGGTGTTACACACGTTCATAGGCCACGGTAACCGAGGGCCGTGCGCTTGTCTGCCACCTAAATGGTATAAAAAAATGGAACCCTTACTAATTAAATAAACAACAAATTAATAAAAATAACATTTATTTTCATACCTATGTAGGTAATGACTAGAATAATAATTAAAACAAATACAATCTTCAAATGTTAGCCATTATGTCAATCTTAGCTAATCCTAAATTATATACACAATTGTACCTAAATATCTGTTTATTCAAGCACCACACGAAAGTACTGGATCAATATTGATGAATCTTTTTAAGTTTATAGCTCTTGTGGGCGAGAGCTCGCTGGTTCGATTCAAACACTGGAAATGAGTTTACTAACACAAGAATTTAGTTAATAATAATAACCACCTACTTGTAATTTCTGGTAGTACTAATGTAAAGCCGCGTGGTTCCCGACAGAGTAAAATTTAGAACACCCCATCTCTTCCTATACGGTGTCGTACCAGGCGACTCAGGGATACGGCTGTTTAACATCAGACAGATATATACAGCTCAGACTCAGTCTCAGATGCATGGCTTGAGTCAACAATAGTAGTAATTAGGTGGAACGAAAAAAGTCGCCAAACAATACTAAACTAACTTTACTACTAAGTTAAAAAAAAAAAAAATTGTAGTAAATTGTCCTAAGTATATATTATTCAGGCAGGAGCTGTCTGTTTCTAGAATTTGAATAATGGAATTGCCAATACCAATCTCAAACATTCCTTATAGAGAATAAGGAATGTTTGAGATTGGATTACCATACCATACTACATACCAATTGTCTGAAGGATATTAATCCTTCAGACATAATTGCAGCACAGAATTATTCCTTTATTTGCATTTTTGTTTCTGGATTTACTTATGCGCAAGTCTGGTCTGGTCTGGTCTATGTAATGAAAAATACTTTAGGAATTACAATTCAATGGGGTAAATGCATATCACTATGAATATTTGAATAATATAACTTCCTACCAACAAATTGTAGTTCAAATATTTACATAACTTTCATTCAATCATGTTGTTTTCATTCATTATTTACTCCATTTTACAAGGTACCTACTTAAAAGTAGGTATAATATCCTTCTGTGGTTTTATTTTAATGATTGTTGTGATGAGTGATTAAGTATTAAAAATTGTTTTTTTCCTAGATACATACATAATGTAAAATATTCATTTTAAAAACCAAGTATTGACCAGCATATCACCAATTTGAGTATTTTGCACTTCATTACATTGTTAGTTTACACAACAATATCTTTCCCTGTAGCTTTAAGACTGTCCATATGACTCATTCTGAGGTGGCGAGAGAGATCACTAGTCCGGAAAAATCCTCTAGAGCAATGATGACAGATATATGGAGTATGATTAGTGTGATGCTTCAGCAAATGGAACTCTAACATCATAGCAGTAGGGAATGTTTTTGTACATTCTCCTATAGAACATTTGAATTTTGAAGCATTCTCATGCCTGAACCCTATGTGGTTTGATAAACTCCGTTTACTCACAAAACTTTGGTTACACAGCTTACATACATATGGTTTCTCTCCCGTGTGCTTATACATATGAGATGCTAGATCTGAAAAAGTTTTCCGACACTCGGTACATTCCCCAGACTTTTCAGAGTGTATCCTTTTTATATGAACTTGGAGGTTACCTTTCAGAGAAAACGTCATACCGCAGTAACTACATATGTTGTGTTTCTCATTAGAATGAGTCCTCATGTGAGTTTTAAGAGCATTTCTAGTTTTAACAGACTTGCTACACAGATGGCATGTGAAGTTTTTCTCGTTGCTGTGGACAGCTTGGTGCCTATTCATATGACTCTTATCAGTGAACTTTTTGAAACAAATGGGACATGTGAATGGACGTTCCCCAGTGTGCATACGTTTGTGCCTGATCATTGAAGCAATCTGTCTAAATGCTTTGGGACAGAAAGGACAGCTGTACGGTCGCTCGTCTGTGTGTACTCTCATGTGTGTTATTATACTATTTCGACTTAAAAAGCTATTGCCGCAGGTTTCACAAATAAATTTTCGTTCTCTCTCCATATGATGTGTGGCTATATGACGTTTGAGTGAACCCTTGAGGTTGAACCTAGCATCACAATAGTGGCATATAAAAGGTTTCTCTCCGGTGTGAGTCCTCATATGGCTCTCCATTGCTGAACGACTAGCAGCTACATGTCCACAGACAACACATCTAATTGGTCCCAGTTTGGCCTTTCTTCGTTTCTTAACTCCTTCTCTAAATTTTTTTGTTTTTGTATATTTTCTTTTAGGTTTTGAACCATCATAGTCACAGGAGACTCCGTGATCATCATCTAAGGGGTAATCGTCATAATGATCGTCGTCTACAGGCATTTCTAGCTTGATATCTTCAACTTTAATATCGGGTTCATATTTAGGAACCACATCGACATAAAGGTCAGTTAGTTTAGTGTCTCGGAGCGTTTTATCCGACGCCTCGCATTTATTCACAAAGTCGTACGACGTGCAAAGTTCTGCGGCACAGTTCACACATATAGCATCTGGTAAACCGTCACCCTCGACGATGACAATGCTAACACACCTCATTATCTTCGTGCTGTATTGTATATCTTCCTGTTTCTCAAATATAGATATTGATGCTGTCTTTTGAAGACAAACACGACATATTTTTATATCCATTTTTCGTAGTTGCAGTTTGCGTGAGCGAGGAAATTTAAAGTTACGGTATAAAATGTTAGTATATTTAATAAAAAAGAATCTATTTTATTAAAATTGTTTAATTGTGTTAAAAAATTGTGTTTACGATGGCTTTCTACTTTGACGTTGACATTTAACAATTTGACATGAAATGACAGTTGACATTTTTTATTTTTATTTCACTAAACGGTAGGGCCGGCAGTCTGTACATTCGTCGTTAATACTTATCTTACGAAATCGTAAGCAAAGTTAACAACAAAATTCGGTTTCTTTGCGTCAAACCCAAGTCTGTACATTTTGAGGTAGCGACTAAGCGAGCAATAATGTATGGGGGATGCAAGTCTCTACATGTATCGGTGCGAGTTAACGACGGTATTTGGTACGGTGGCAATATTAGCAAGTCTCGACTTCCAAGTAATATTTTTTTTTTTTTTCAATTCTAAGTAATCTATACAGAAATAATATTAAATAATTTATAAATATTAAATACAATAAAAATAAAATAACTATTATACAACTTATAGCTAAGAACAATTAAAATGCGTCGTAGAATTCCTCCGCATCGCTGCCTCTTGTGGCAGCGTTCCCAGAAGACTGGCAGCATTGCCACGTTGTATGGCAATGCTTATTCTCTGACCTAAAAAGAGGCCAGCCTTCTGGTCACGAGAAGCGTCGACCATACGCTTCGCAATCTCACGGAAGAGGTTGCGAGCGCTCGGACCCCATGACCCCAAAGTCTCGACTCCAAACGGCACAAATTCATAATCTCCGATGAGATTGGAGTATTTGCGCCGCTTGAGAGCCTCTGCAGAAGCAGCAGCAGCTCCAGCACAGCCAGCCGTGCTAGTTATATGGGTAGGAGCCATGGTATCAACGCATGTGGCGTTAACTTCCAAGTTAACAAAAATTGTCGGTTTCTTAACAAATTTCGTCGTAAAGAATGCGAGCATTCTTGAAGGCCCGCAAAGTAGTTAACGTCGTTAACTATTTGTTATTATTTGTCCACATTTTGTTGATGTTTTTAATAGAATATTAAATATGAAATTGGGCAACATTGAGGAAATAAGTATTATATATTATAAATGGAGGCTAATTTGGTGAATTTAGTTGAGTTTCAAGTTATTATTTGGATGATAATGATGTTTTATTGTTCAATTTTACATTTTAATAATCTCTAAGGTTATGAAATGGATGATAAAATACAATTATAAGATGATGGATGTTTATTTAGTGAATTTGGTTGAGCTTTAAGTTATTATTTAGATGATAATGATGTTTTATTGTTCAATTTTACATTTTAATAATCTCTAAGGTTATGAAATGGATGATAAAATACAATTATAAGATGATGGATGTTTATTTGGTTGAGCTTCAAGTTATTATTTGTTAACTTTTGGTGATATGTTGTAACGACGCGCTCTGCAAACGTCGTCACACCGGTTTTAATTCTATTTTTGAACGAAAAGTTTCGGAACGCGGAGTGAATGACATTTTGACGTATAGCTGTCAAAGCACCTTTCTTCCTAGCGTTGAGGCTGGATGGTCGATATTCATGGCTTCGTAACTTAATTTCAATAAATCTCATAAAAATGAGAGTATTTTTGCCTAAAGGATAATAGTTTGTGTCTTCACAACTATCCTCTTGTGGAATTATAGTTTATTTCTGGTGAGTTGTCATTTTTTAATAAGATTCACTTTGTGGGAATTCGCCACGTTCCTAATTTGAAAAATAATTGTTAAAATTCTATTGTTTCAGCTCTTAATCTGAGAATATTATGATTTCTTTTGCTATTGGCATTGTTCCAGCAAATTAAGGCGGTAAGTCGCACAAATTTATAAAAAATTAGGACCTCGTGTTCATATTGGAGTTTGTTCTAATGACATGCAATTTTGTTACAGGTTTCCAAATTGGAACCGCTTTTTTTTTTTCCTTTTTCTCTTTTTCCTTTGGACTTTTTCTTTGGACCTTTGTCTTCGGTCATCTGCATTTCCTTATGGAGGGTTTGGACTTTTCGCCTCAAACCTGGATGTACCGCATGGGCTTAAACTGAAAACTTCGCCTGCTACGAGCTTTCTCGCTGCTGTGTTTACATATACTCGCCGAGGGATGCCGTGAGCTTACTTTAATTATATTTTAAATCTAAACTTCAAAATAACCTAAAAATGCATTGGTGACATAAGATCATATTGACATAGGATCAGATTGACCTAGCTTATAAAACTCTAATTTTAAATTTAAGGTTAGATATACATTAGGAATGCATCCTTGCAACTATTTCTAAATGCACACTGGAGTGGACAATAAAACCTTAAACCTCACCGTTTGGTTTCATTTAGCTCACCTCCGGCAGATTAAAAGTTTCCAATCTCCGCTGATTATCCTAGGCATGTGTATCTCCAAGGCGCCCGAACTTTTATGGTAATGTACTTACAAACCAATTTTATTTCTATTTCTTTTAAATAGGAGATACAGAGAAAATAAAATCATTTTTTTTATTATTACATCTGGCACTCGCGAACAGGGACATGACAGTGTGCATATATCTTTATTCCTTGTCACCTTTGCATTATTTTTTACCTTATCATGTTAAGAACAGTGTTTTCTTCATGTATTTTACTGTTACATAACTGTGTATTACAGTAAATCTTTGTTATTGTTTACTTTGCAAAACTAATCATACTACAAGTTAGTACTATTGTTTGTATCTCTCAATTACAGGTGAATGTTTCAATTTGTATAACATGGTTATTGTTATAATTGTTTTATCTTATATAGCTTTTGTTTATTACAGGTAAGATTTTCCACTTAGTAATATTATATAATTACTAGTTCTTAACCTTTATTCACATGTGTGAAAACATAGTAATATTTGAATATTTGCTGTTTACCTTAAGTAGACATAAATAATTTATTTTGTGAATCACTAATGCATTTTTATCTTTATAGGCATTTGACCTAAATAATTTTTGCAACAATAACATTCCATTCTATGAGTTTGTTTGACTTTTGAGTTTAGCGTTTTGCTATCAATGCAATTAACTTCATTCATAATTTAATTAACTTTAATTAGAAACTTTAATTGATACTTTAATTAGAAACTTATAGTGTATTTAATACAACTTTTTATTAGATTTTCACATCCTTTTATAAATCAAACATGGATAAGGAAATACAGGTCCCGCCTTTGTTTGAGAATATTGTTAATGATGTTCCAGTTGGTACTTCTACTCATGAGATGCCTCATGTCATGGCTGATTTATCTGAAGTTGTTGATCCATTTTCGAATAGTCGAGGAGCTGGTGATCATAGTCTGAGAGCCGCATCTTCATTTAATATGATGAATGTTTTATTGAATGATAATTTGAGGAAAAACTTGCCTTCTGTTACTAAGTTGCCTGATTTAAAACGAAGTAAGCTTTTGTATGATGGTAAATCGTGCGTTAGGGAATTTATTACTCAAGTGGAAGAATATTTCTTGTTTAAAAATTTTAATGAATATTTTTTGGTTAGTTCATTCTCTGATCTTTTGTCAGGCACTGCGCTTAAATGGTTTCGTAGTGTTCGTATTCGTATTGCTTCTTGGCAGGATTTGAAGGCTGCGTTGTTGAAACGTTTTGATAGAATTGAATTTGATTATCATTTGGAACATGAACTCCGTACTCGTAAACAAAAGATAACTGAGTCATTACCAGATTTTATTACAGACATAATGGATATGGCTAGCCGTTTGTCTATGCCTGTTTTTGATGCTACCCTCATAACTATTATTAAACATAACATGTTAAATATTTACACACCTTTTGTGTTTGGTAGAACTATTTCTTCTATCGACGAATTTATTAACCTCAGCAGAGAATTAGAGAATTTTGTGTCAAGAAAGAACTTGAGTGAGAATAAAAGTATTAAAAAAGAAAAATATTCTGCTCAAATTAGTGCTGTTAAATCAGATGATTTAACTTGTTTAAAATGTAAGTCCTCTGGACATTCTTATAAAAATTGCCCTACATTTCCAGGTGTAATTTGTTTTAAATGTCACAAGCTTGGCGTCACTACGAAGAATTGCGAAGTTTGTAATTCAAATACTGTTCAGTCAAAAAACGTATCAGGTCCCATCGAGCCCTAGTTTTTGATAAAACCTCTGGTGACTCGATGTTGAAAAAATTTAGCAATGCTCCGAATGAAGCCACTTGTAAGAAAGAATTTAATGAATGGTTGGATTATTTGAAAGTTTTCTTTAATAATATCAGGGCTGCTCCTGTTTTGTTTGTTAAACATAAAGACACTAGACCTTATTTAAATTTTAATATTAATAATAAATTTTATTCAGGTTTGTTAGATAGTGGAGCTTGTAGTTGTGTACTCGGTTCTAATATTCATCAAACATTTTTGCAATTAGGTTATAAATTTAAACCTTATAAAGGTAACGCTGTTACTGCTGATGGTTCTGCACCAGTTTTACATTGTCCGAATTTTGAAAGACCATTCTCTTTACATTGCGATGCTAGTTCTGTTGGAATTGGTAGTGTCCTGAGCCAAGATGATGATAATGGAGATCAACATCCTGTAGCTTATTATTCTAGATCACTTAATAAATGTGAACGTAATTATAGTACAACTGAGAGAGAGTTGTTGTCAATATTGGATTCTATTGAACATTTCAGACCTTATATTGAAGGAATGAAATTTACAGTTATCACTGACCATGCTAGTTTAACTTGGCTTCTTAAACTTGATAATCCTAGTGGTCGTCTTGCACGTTGGGCTGCTAGAATTTCTCAATTTACTTTTGATGTTAAATATAAAAAAGGTTCTTTACATTTAGTTCCAGATTGTTTATCCAGAATAGAAATTTCTGCTATTAATATTCCTGTAAATAATATTATTGTTATGCCAAATGAGGATATCGTTGATCCTTGGTATAGAAAAATATTTGTAAATTGTCAAAAGTTTCCTAGAAAATATAAAAATTTCAAAGTTGAAAGTGATACTTTGTATAGATTTTGTAAAGATAAATATAATCCTAATAATCGTTTAAATTGGAAAATTGTCATACCTAAAGAACACATCTTAGACACTATTAAATCTAATCATGATGATGTTAATTCAGGACATTTAGGAATTCATAAAACTTTAAATAAATTAAAAATACATTATTTTTGGAAAGGTATGTTTATTGATGTTCAAAAATACATTTCTTCTTGTGATACTTGTAAAGCTTATAAATCTTCTACTAATCCACCTCATGGAATTATGGTTAATCCTAAGAAAGTTGATAAACCAATGTTAATGCTTTCTATTGATATTATTGGAACTCTTCCAAAAGCTTATTCTGGCCATAAGTATATACTTTCAATCATAGATGTTTTTACAAAATATTGTTGGATATTTCCTATGACTAGTGCTACCACTAAAGTAATTTGTGGGATACTTGAAAAAGAAATATTTCTTAAGTTTGGAACACCTAAAATTTTTGTTTGTGATAATGGAAGCCAATTTACAGCTAAGCAATTTGTAGATTTTCTAAAAAGTTATAATATTAGTAAGATATTTTATAATACTTTATATACACCTCAAAATAATCCTGTAGAGAGATATAACAAAACAGTCGAAACATGTATTTCTTGTTTTGTTAAAGATGATCATAGAACTTGGTCAAAATATTTGCCTCATGTTCAATTAGCTTTAAATAGTAGTGTGAATCTAGCTACAGATTTCACTCCTAATTTTCTCATGTTCGGTAGAGAACTTATTTTTGATGCTTCATTGCACCGTTTTAGTAATTCTTTTGATAACCTCAATCAACATGATGTTGTTGATAGGTCTTCATTTGCTTTTTCACTTAAATCACTTAGTGATATTTTTATAAAAGTTCAAGCTTCATTGCTTAAAGCTTATAAGCGTAATGCGCGTTATTATAATATAGGAAGGAAGGTCATTTCTTTTGAGGTGGGAGATATAGTGTGGAGGAGAAGTTTTGTGCAGTCTAATGCTCCTGCATTCTTTTCGGCTAAGTTAGCACCTAAGTTTGTTAAGTGTGAAATAATAGATAAAATTTCCTCTAATGTTTATGTTTTAAAAGACCTTAATAAAAACTATACTGGTCGTTATCATATTAAAGACATAATTAAATATTAAAATTATTCTTGTTTTGACAATGTCTATCTTTGTCTTTGGTACTTTGTTTGAAGTATGACCCCACTATGAGGTGATGTTTGAAAGGTTGAGGGGTGTTGAAAGGAGATGTATGTTAGGAACTTCACAACAATTTATTAATTTCAATTTTAGTTTCCTTCAAAAATAACTTAGGTCATTTTAGGACTTGTTATTGTGTAACTCTACTCCATATTAACAAATTGTTCCACATCAAAAGATCTTATATTTTTATTTATCTTTGTTGTATAGGATTATTTTCCTGTATATATTTTTATACACTTGTATATTTAATATTGTATATTTTGTACAAATTTAGGAATTTAGTTTCTACTCTAATATAGGAGTGAAATTTAATATTCATTTTCTACATTAAATTCACTTGACTTATTTCCACTCACTTAGGGAATGGAAAATTAAGTTTCTTGAACTTTATTTTTGTACAGTTCTGGGTTATTTTCTTAGTATTAAGATTCTCGGATTGGACGCATTTTATGCATTTTTTACACACCTTGTTATACCATTTTTTGGGAAACTTGTGTCTTACTGGACTTTACAATTTTTTTGTGCTATTGTGTTTCATACACATAGTCACACCTTACGCTTTGCGCACGGGAAGCTGGTGGTGTTGAGCCGGTCGTAATTGTCGTTTTTCTCTTTTTGTATGATTGTGTTTTTATACACATTGTTACATTTTTTATGCTTTGCGCACGGGATGTCGGTGGTGTTGTGCCGGTCGCAAATGTCATACTTTTCTTATGCGGTTGTGCTCAGAAAGTCAGTGGTGTTGTACTGGTCACAATTGTCATATTTTCTTTATATTTTGCTTGTGCTCGGAAAGTTGGTGGTGTTATGCCGATCACAATGCTTATAAATATATTATTACGACACTTTTGTTGTGATTTTGTTTTGACGTTTTGGATGTTGGAATAGGAATTTGAAGTCGGCGGCTTTTCAACCTAACCGACAGTGGGAAAACTTCATTGTTTTTACCGATTTTCTTTCAGATTCGGCAGCGTTGGTGCTTAACCGATATCTTGTTAGTTTCATATTTTTGTTTCAGGAATAGCTGGTATAGAGTCGGTGGCGTAGGAGCTCAACCGCACTTTTGTATTGATGCTAGAAGGCTGGTTAAGATCAAGGATTAGATTCGACGGCGTTGGTTGCCTAATCGATATCTGGAATGGAATTGAGTAGGGATTGTTTAATTTGTTTTATTGAAGGATTTATTTTCACTTTTGTGTTGAAATAAGTTTTTACTCTTTTCTGAGTTTGGTTTCGGTTATTCCATTAAGTTGGATAGTGTCCTTTGTTTCCATTTGAAACTGGAAATTCTTTTTCAACTTAATTCTTTACTTTTCGAGTGTTTTCACATTCTTTGATTTTTAGGAATGCTTTCCCATTCTTTAATTTATAATTATTTCTGCAATACCCAATGCAAGATGCTTTCGCATTGCCTTTTTTGTTTATTGAAAAATGTTGCAAGACATTTTGTCTTTTGAGGTTTTTTGGAATTTTGTTCTGGACTCTCATAATTTTCATTAGAAAAGGAAGTTTCTTTCTTTCTTTTTTCTTTTTGGGGAGGGATGTAATGTAACGACGCGCTCTGCAAACGTCGTCACACCGGTTTTAATTCTATTTTTGAACGAAAAGTTTCGGAACGCGGAGTGAATGACATTTTGACGTATAGCTGTCAAAGCACCTTTCTTCCTAGCGTTGAGGCTGGATGGTCGATATTCATGGCTTCGTAACTTAATTTCAATAAATCTCATAAAAATGAGAGTATTTTTGCCTAAAGGATAATAGTTTGTGTCTTCACAACTATCCTCTTGTGGAATTATAGTTTATTTCTGGTGAGTTGTCATTTTTTAATAAGATTCACTTTGTGGGAATTTGCCACGTTCCTAATTTGAAAAATAATTGTTAAAATTCTATTGTTTCAGCTCTTAATCTGAGAATATTATGATTTCTTTTGCTATTGGCATTGTTCCAGCAAATTAAGGCGGTAAGTCGCACAAATTTATAAAAAATTAGGACCTCGTGTTCATATTGGAGTTTGTTCTAATGACATGCAATTTTGTTACAGGTTTCCAAATTGGAACCGCTTTTTTTTTTTCCTTTTTCTCTTTTTCCTTTGGACTTTTTCTTTGGACCTTTGTCTTCGGTCATCTGCATTTCCTTATGGAGGGTTTGGACTTTTCGCCTCAAACCTGGATGTACCGCATGGGCTTAAACTGAAAACTTCGCCTGCTACGAGCTTTCTCGCTGCTGTGTTTACATATACTCGCCGAGGGATGCCGTGAGCTTACTTTAATTATATTTTAAATCTAAACTTCAAAATAACCTAAAAATGCATTGGTGACATAAGATCATATTGACATAAGATCATATTGACATAGGATCAGATTGACCTAGCTTATAAAACTCTAATTTTAAATTTAAGGTTAGATATACATTAGGAATGTATCCTTGCAACTATTTCTAAATGCACACTGGAGTGGACAATAAAACCTTAAACCTCACCGTTTGGTTTCATTTAGCTCACCTCCGGCAGATTAAAAGTTTCCAATCTCCGCTGATTATCCTAGGCATGTGTATCTCCAAGGCGCCCGAACTTTTATGGTAATGTACTTACAAACCAATTTTATTTCTATTTCTTTTAAATAGGAGATACAGAGAAAATAAAATCATTTTTTTTTATTATTACAATGTTTATGTTATATTGTTAAATTTTATGTTTCATAATCTCTAAGGTTATGAAATGGATGACAAAATAGAATTATAAGATGATGGATGCTTATTTGGTTGAGGTTCAAATTATTACTTGTTGACTTTTGGTGATATGTGTATGTTATTTTGCTCAATTTCATATTTAATAATCTTACCAACCTTAGGTTATGAAATGGATGATTGAATACAATTATATGATGATAGTTACTTATTTGCTGAATTTGGTTGAGGTTCAAATTATTATTTGTTGACTTTTGGTGATTTATGTATGCTATATTGTTCAATTTCATGATAAAATACAATTATAAGATGGTGGATGCTTATTTGGTGAACTTGGTTGAGCTTCAAGTTATTATTTGTAGACTTTTGGTGAATTGTGTATGTTATATTGCTCAATTTCATATTTAATAACTTCCCAAGGCTATGAAATAGATAATTATATACTGATGGATGCTTATTTGTAACTGTCATGTTCATGTAGGTATGTAGGACTAGTAACTAACACAATATAAGTTATTGCAGAGTTCATACAAAGACTATCGGTAGGTAGTAAGTAGATTTCTATACAGGTAAATTAAATAAAACAAATATATATAGGTTCATATCTTGTGCATTTATTACTTCAAAGTACTTAATACAAAGAGTTTCTATTAAGTCTTTACAGACAATAAAATTTTCTCAGTCTTCATTTTGTAAAATTTTGTTATGACTTCGGCTATGGGTATCCTCTCCTCAGGCTTGAGTTGAGTGACAAACAACGGCTGGCATCTGCAATGAAAAGAAATAGATAGCAATAGGATTACAATATTTTCATTTGATGTATTGGTTTAGCTGTACCCACATGGATTCAACCTTTGGTTCTATTAAAGACAATAAATCCCTAAATAATATTACTTTTGGGAAAGCTATGTTCAGTTTATTGCAATGACAGCTTCGCTGGGGTGGAGATATTCAACTGGGTAACCAGCAGGAGGTTTTGAGGCAACAAATGCCTGTGGGTAATAAATGCTTGGCAATGGGGCTTCCGCCAGGTCCATGTAAAGAAAGTAGACTTGGCGTCGTGAAGGAGAAAGAGCCGAAGGCGGACCCTGAACTGCGAGGTAACAATGCAATCAGTATAGTATGTCTACACAAAGATGATGATGACAATGTTCAATTTCCGTTCAGTGAAAATATGTATATGCATCAAATATATCTATTTGCAATGGTTGTGTATCTGCCTATTGTCTGCCCCGGTTGCCATACTAACATCTATGGGAGTCGTTATATATGGCAAAAGCCCGTACAGAAGGGCTAACCATCTGTCCGGTTAACAGCTTCTCTGCTGGAAGGATCCACCACTTGAGCTTGAGTGACAGCTGCTGGCATTTGTAATGAATAATAATAGATAGCAAAAGGATTATACAATTTTCCTCTGATATAAACTGTAGCCTCATGGATACAACCTTTAGTTCCATGAAAAGCAGAAAATGCCTGCAGAATGTTGGTTTGGGATTGTTAGTTTATATTATAGTAGTTACTAATTTGCAAGTGCATAGCACACATCTAAGTATGAAAGAGAAGAAACCACTTCCTACTTCACGTAGAACATTACTGTAGTGTCTTGCATGTAAGTTACATATTTGTGTGTCAGTGGGGTATATTTATATTATGTACTACTATGGTACTCACAAGGTTACTTGTACAATAATTACCATTTTCAAGAACTGGGTCGGCACATTCTTGTAATATGGCACCTCTGAAGTGTTGCTGATGTATGATTTTGGCCACTTGGTTGACTTGCAGTTGACAAGGCGAAAACAATCGAAAATAATGTTTCTGAATGATTCTCTGGGGCAGTGGAATGCCACAGATGTCCACCATAGTGTCAGTTCAGTGTAATACACAGTCTTCAGTGTATACTTGTCGTTAGGCCAAGGGGCTGGTTCATCATTGGGGTCATCGGCCATGGTTCTAGTGGATATCCATCATCACCTGTGGATTAAATCAAAATATAATATATGTTATAATTGTTATATTGACACATTGACAGCCTCTGTGGTGTAACGGTATTAAATGCAGCTGCTGCTTTGTGCAAATATTTGTATGAATAAGGGTATTAGCATAACGCGTTCAACACCTTGCCCTGGAGTTGCATCAGGGAGGCACTCGTGTACCACGGTGTGCCTCTCTACCTCCGCCGCATAGTCGGGGCGTACCTGACGGAGAGAGCCGTCATCTACCCAAGTGCGACCGGCGTCGGTCGGCGTGAGATGTCGTGCGGTGTTCCACAGGGATCGGTTCTCGGGCCGCTACTGTGGAACATTGGATACGACTGGGTGCTTCGCGGTGAGCTTGCGGACGGCGCCGCCGTCACGTGCTATGCGGACGACACGCTAGTGACGGCGAGCGGGCTACACACCGCGAAGCGATCCTGAGGGCCACGACCGCGGTTGCTCAAGTCGTGGAACGGATCCGGCGGCTGGGCCTTGAGGTGGCTTTGCATAAATCCGAGGCCATGTTCTTTCATGGACCTCGGCGCACGCCACCACCTGGTTCCAGTCTCACAGTGGGAGGCACTCTCATCGGCATCAAGCCCCAGATGAAATATCTGGGGCTCGTGCTCGACGGCCGGTGGGACTTCGGGAAGCACTTCCGAAGTCTGGGCCCCAAATTGGCGGGCACAGCCAATGCTCTGGCGCGGCTACTGCCCAACCTGAGGGGCCCGGAGGACTCCTGCAGGAGACTCTACGCGGGTGTCGTGCGGTCCATGGCCCTGTACGGGTGTCCCGTGTGGGCGGACACCCTGAGTGATCGGCACATGCTTCTGCTGCAGCGTCCGCAGCGGAAGTTGGCGTGCCGCATCATAAGGGGGTACCGCACGATATCCTTCAACGCGGCGAGTCTCCTCGCCGGATCCCCACCATGGATCCTGGAAGCGAGATGCCTTTCGGCGCTATACCGGTTCCGAAGGGCGGCGCGGGAGCGGGGTCACGATCCCGAGCCCGAAGAAATTCGGGCCGTGAGATCCCGGCTCCACAGGGAAATGGTGGCGGAATGGGAGAGACGACTTGGGCAACCAAGCGCAGGGCACGCCGTAGTAACGGCGGTAAGACCCATCATGGGGGAGTGGCTAGAGAGGCCACACGGCAGCCTCTCGTACCGTCTGACGCAGATGATCACCGAGCACGGATGCTTCGGAAAGTATCTGCGTCGGATGCAGAAAGAGCCAACGTCCGAGTGCCATCACTGCGACGCGAGCGAGGACTCAGGTCCGCACACGCTCACCGAGTGTCCGGCGTGGGAGACGCCGAGGCGGGAGCTTGTGGCGGCCCTGGGAGTGAGGGTTCTCACGCTCTCCACCTTGCTCGCGGCGATGGTTCGCTGCGCGGATGCGTGGGCGGCCGGCGCCTCCTTCTGCGAGCAAGTAATGCTCGTGAAGGAGGAGGCGGGGCGGGAGCGGCAGCGGGAGCGACGAAGGATCGCAAGACAAGCTGCCCGCGCACGAAGGCAACTCGGGCGTCGGAGGTCGATGAACGACCTCCGCCCCCCATGAGCGCCGGCCTGGGGGTGACAGGTGAAGCCGCCTGTCACCCTGGCAGAAGCAGGCCGCGGCGGCGGCGCGCGTGGCGCGCCTCCCCGTTTCCGGGGACGAGTTGGGGACTCTGTGGTCCCCACACCCGAGAAGAGGGCCAGATCGTGAGAGATGGCCCTGGGTCGGCCGGGGTGCGAGGGATATGCCTGTCAACCTCACCTTCGGCAACCGAAACGACCCACAGGCGGCGTGCGTTTTAGTCGGTTCGAGTCCGACATAACCTCCTCCACCGGCTCCGGTGGGGAGGTATCCGTGGGGATTTTGCGCACGTAAAAAAAAAAAAAAAAAAAAAGGGTATTAGCATTGGTTTGGTTGTGCGTCAGAAAAAATGTTAAGCCGTTGGTTGCAGTTAACATGTATGACAGTCATTATATAGGAGAAATAGTCCACACAGAAAGGGTGATCACTCGTCCTGTCAACAGCATCCCCACTGGCAGTAATAGTATATTGACACATGGGGTGTTCAGTTATTTGACTCAAAACTTACCAAGTAACCATGCATGGTGGTCTCCGTTATTAACAAACGTCTTCATGTGGCATGAACTGGGGAATTTTCATATGATATATGTGGCTATCATGAAGAGCTCCTGGCCATCGAGTATTTATATTGAAAATGAGCAGAATAGTGTCACACACCTAAAATGATAAAAAGTACATAAATTATACAATTACAATATATTAAATGAGATGAAGTACTTCTAGATAAATAATAATTTTTAATCATGCCAACTATAGGTTAAACAATGTACAAGTTATACAATGAAACTTACATAGGACTCCACAGAAAGCCCGTAAGGGCGTTTTCTTTCAAGTGATAGCGCTATTTCATCAACAAGTTCTTTAAACATTGCCTTTGTAATGCGATACAATGATAGGAATTCACCATCAGCCAAATTCAAATAATTTTCACTAGCGCACAGAATCCATGCACCTTGCCATCGCATTACCATTTCCCGCTTCCCGCCTATATTCTAGAGTAAACTAATCCCATGCTAAACACGCTTCAGCCATAATATTTCTCGTATTTCCCTACAACCTCCAAAAATATTCAATTCTTTTTCAAGGCTTCTTGGCTTCTTGCTTGTGTGTTATGTCACTTGTGTCAACTTGCCATGTCAGAGTCTATGTTTGGTCTATATATATGTATAATAATCTATGGTAAGGGTGTTGTGAAAAATCAATCAGCGGAGAGATTTTTCTGTTTGATGAAATTGTACAGTCAAAAAAGATACAATTACAAATTCATAAAGCATAATTGTACAAACATAATAAAAATGTCAACAAATTACACAGTTAACCAAAGAGAATCTAAGGGTAAGAGTGACAAATTCTATGCTTGTCTATGCTATTAAGGTACTATCCGAGAATTTGTTAAGTTAACGACGAATTTCGGTACGGCAACCGACAAAAATCGTAACTTTAAGTACAGACTTGGAAATTTCGGTTAGTTTGCGTCGCTACGTACTTAACATCCGAATTCGGTCGCTATCTCATGTACAGACTGTCGGCCTGAATAAAGAGGTTTTTAGGCCTGTGAGCGCAAGTATGAATGTATAAGTATGGAGCGTACAAGTATGCAGACAGCAGCAGCACTCGGTAGGCTTATTTCCTCTTTACGGCGTCTGCCTAAGCTCAAATATTTTAATGAGAATAACCAATATAGGCATATTGGTTTGCAACGTTGAAGTTACCCTTGGGAAGAAGCCATCTCGACAAACTCAACCCTATGGAAAAAAAAATTACAGCTTTTTCTCCTTTATTGTTTTTGAACTAGACGGACCAAGGAAACAATTTCTCTGGATTTACACCTGTCAATATGAATATGCTGTCAAAGTAGAAAAAAAAACATGTAAACAAATTGAAAAAATATTGTCTGTAAATAGGCCTATTGTCGGTTCTCATTGTTTGCTCATATTTTTTATTAGTTTATGCGTAGGCTATTATGGAAAATAAGTTATGTAGGCTGTGTTGTGAAAATGAAGCTAATTCCTTCATTTTTCTCAAGGATCTCGACGGTATACAACTATGTGTAAAAATAATGTATTGTGCAAACATTAATATTGAAGACGGTGACGGACTACCGTCGTTTATCTGTGAAAACTGCAAGGTACAACTGGACGCTTGTTACAAATTTATATTGAAATGTAAAGAGTCTGACAAACAGCTCCGTTTGCACTCTCCTGCTATATTTTCACAAGCCACAGAAAAGTTGGAAGACTGCGCGTCTCCAGTTGATGTAAAAACTGAACCAAAAAATCCTAGTGACGACGACCAATACGAAAATTCCCACAGTGATGACATTCCTCTAGAAGACTTGCGGCTAAATTCAGCTGGTATAAAGTTGGAAAACCCTAAGGTCAAGATTTCAAAACGAAAATCTTACAAAATAAGAAACAAAAGTAGAAACAAGGGACTAACAAAGTGTACTGTATGTGGCCGGCAGTGCACTAATCAGTCAGCTTTGGGAACACATATGCGGTCCCACACTAATGAGTACTCATTCTCCTGTTCCTTGTGTGACAAAAAATACAAAGACAGTGGCAGTCTAAAACGTCATGTAAATAGAAATCATTCCGAACACAGAAAACGTAATTTTATATGTGTAAGCTGTGGAAAAGGCTTCTACAGCAAAAGTGATGTAGAGATACACATGCGAACTCACACTGGAGAAACTCCATACGCATGTACAGAATGTTCAGCTAGATTCACACAACTAGGGGCTATGCTCAGACATAAAAAACGACACTCTGGAGAGAAAGACCATTTGTGTTCAACTTGCTCTAAAAGATTCTGCACTAAACAAGAATTAAAAATGCATCTTGCAGTGCACTCTACAGAAAAGAAATACACATGTTCGCTTTGTAATACCTCATTCAAGTATCAATCAAATCTAACAAAACACAGACGTCTTCACTCTGAATCGTATAGCTTCATTTGTAATTACTGTGGACGTAATTTCAAGTTTAAAGGTAATTTAAAAATACACATTAGTCGACAGCACTCGGAAAAATCTGGTTACTGTGAATTGTGTTCTAGACATGCAGCTAATCTCGAGGTTCACATGTGGAGACACACTGGTGAAAGGCCATTAAAATGTGAACTGTGCTCCAGCAGCTTTTTTGAATTGAAGTCACTAGCTCGCCACATCAACTTTAAGCATATGCAGACCGATAAGTACAAATGTGAAGTTGAAGGTTGTTTGTTGACATTTCCTTCTCGGCCGATGCTCGATTTCCATATAGCTAAATTGCACGGTACAAACATACCGTTTCCATGTGATCGTTGCACAAGAGCATTTTACAGGAAGAATGATCTTGCAAGACACATGATTGGTACTCATAAAGAGAGACTTACATAATGCTGTGTATGCATGTATATCATAATAGCAATCTTCAGTATCACTCCTGTATAGAACAGAAGTGTGAATCATGTATTTATTGAGAGGATAGTTTTACAGATTCATAATTGTTAGAAGTGTGGACTCTTGACCACTATTATATTGTAATATAACCAGACCAAATTTTGTACTTGTCAGTAAATATCTAGTCAAAAATAGTTGTTTGATTTCAATGTGTATTAATTTTATTGATGGAACATTACTGGTCTCTACCCACTACCAGGAGTGTATGTAAACTATGAGCTTTAGTCGCATTATGTCCAGTGGGCTCCAATTGTCCAATTCTCACAACGTCCAATTCGCAAATTGTCCAATTCTCACAACGTCCTTTTCTCAGAATGTCCAATTCGCAAATGGCCCAGTTTGTAAAATAGGAGTAGTGCTTGATTACGGGAGGCGTTTTTGACGCTTCAGTCTCATAACGTTCTTAAACCATAAATCGCGCGCCCCGCGCGTTAGTTAGGTATCTTGTGTAATGCAAGAAGAAATAGGAAATAGGAATAAAACCTATATTTGCTTCATAGTTCCTTTAGTCGCATTATGTCCAATTCGCAAAATGTCCAACTGTCCAATTCTCAATAGGTCCAGTTCGCAATTGGGCCAGTTCGCAGTTGGTCCAGTTCGCAATTGGCCCAGTTCCTAATTAGGGATCCTCCTTGATTACGAAAAGCGTTTTATTTTGTAAACGTGCATTTATATATTGTTGTGTGTGAGTATATGGATATGTGAGCTATGTCAACGGAGCCCCGCTTCGCGGGGTTCCTATTTGTTCTTGCATTACACAAGATACCTAACACGTAAGAACGTTATGAGACTGAAGCGTCAAAAACGCCTCCCGTAATCAAGCACGACTCCTATTTTACAAACTGGGCCAATTGCGAATTGGACGTTGCGAGAATTGGACAATTTGAGCCCGCTGGACATTTTGCGAATTGGACATAATGCGACTAAAGCGTTTTATTCAAGTAACTTTTTCTTCAATAAAATCGTCAGTAGTGCTTGGGCGTATAAAGTACATATGCTGGAATGGAAAGACAAGGGTTTTCACTGCAGTATCTCATCAGTCTACAATGATATCTTGTCTCATGACTGCACATTTTGGCAACACTGCCTGATACATATTGCGATGTGCATGTACTCTCGGTGGGACTACCATCGCGAGGCGTGCCATGGCATGCCTTAATGCGCTGTGGTATTCCACCGGGGATCCCTTGGTATGCACTCCCTACTCCCAGCAAGGTTCCCGTTGGAAGATATCAAACAAAAACAAAATCCAGAATAATGTTATATATTTATTTTTAGTGCTGATGAATATTTGTATCTATGATTCAAAAACAAACCGTATCACAGTCCGCTACAGATTAGTAACTAAAGCTCGTGAACACAGAAGTGAGAATGTCAACAGAGTAACTTGAGAAAGAAGGGAAACAATAAATAAATTTCTGTACACTTGGCTATATGCCGTAAAGGCAGCGGGCTGCGCCAAAACATGTCATAAAACAATATTCATCTCATTTAATATTAAAATTCATTTCATCATATATTTCTGTCATCGACACATTTGTACAAAACAATAACCCTTATAAATACAATGAACCTGTGCAGTTCACTTATTTACATCAATTCTATACATTACTATAATATAGATAAATTATTGCAGAAATAAAACAATAATAAATTGCACATATTACAATCAGATTTTTGATCCAGTCAAAATATTAATTGTTGAATATAAAATATTCCATTATACTAAAATAATAATTAAAAACAATAAAATAAACAACTTGCGAACATTATAAATTATGCGCACATCAGTCAACAACGTTTATATAACTAGCTCGCGTTAACAGAACGCGTCGCAGCACTTCGTCTGTAACATCATATAGTCAACAACATAGCACGCATGTGCACGTCACTTCACACAACAGTTATATATCGACACAAGTACGTGACAGTAACAATTACTAATTAACCTAGCTACACGATACGGCTAACTAGAAATTAAACTTGCACAAATTAGCACCAGAGAAATTTAGGATACAATTAGATGTATACAATACCGAGTCGATGTCACCGATTACACTAGTACTATCAATATAACATATACCTAGTATCCAACGGGAATATATAGTACTGTTTTGTGACAAAAATGCGGATGATTCGTTATAAAAAGCTAAACTTTCTCCCTATCTAGTCATAATTTGTTTACGTCGCCGACGTCGACGCGTGTCGACGTCCACCGGGATTTCTCTAGCGACTCGCGTCGTGCGCCGCGGGCTCGGGCGTAACACCGAGCACCACGCAGCGTATCCACGAGCGAGAACTCACTCGTGCCGTCTCCGCTCTCCGAACGGCCCCGACGAGAGAGGCAATTCTGCCGGAGTCCAAAAGATAGGCGGGGGACCGTCGGAGTGCCGGCGGAGGGCCGACGCGGCCGGCGGGCGACGCGGCCCGCCGTCCGAGTGGCGGGGGAGGAACATCCGTCGATTTGACGCAGGGCCGTCAAAGTGACGGGCAGGCGGCAGTCAGTTGATGGCCTGTTCCGTCATCTGCAGGCAGAGCGCGTCCAGGGACGAGTAGTCGTCGGGCGAGGCGAGCGACGCGCGGGGCGCGGGGGCGGACGCGGGCGCGGGCGCGGGGGGGCCCACGAGCGGCGCGCGCGGCGGCGGCGCGTGCGGCGGGTACGAGTGCGACTTGCCGCGCGGCACCAGCGGGCCCGTGCACGACCCGCCCCCGCCCCCGCCCCACAAGCGCTTCTGCATCGGCTTCTGGTAGCCGTTATGCGGGTTTATACGCCACCTGTACAACGTTCAATTTTATTAAATCTAGGTCTATTAACGCCAATGAAATAATATACAGGGTGTATTTTTGAAACGGGGCAGTAAGGGCAAGTACCTTAACCGTTGCAGTTACAGCAAAACGTTCTTAGAAGACCTTCCCTAACTTTTTGACATATTTTGAACTGCATTCACAGATTTTGTAAAAAACTTACAGTTGGCAAAAAAAATGCAAAAAGTCCAAAAATTTTTTTTTATGCCAATCGATTCTATTTCATGTGGGGATCAAAAATTATCTATATGGTCTTATTACAAAACACGGACTAACTCTAAAACCAGGTTTAAATCGTCTTTAGACCATGGTCTAAAGAAATTTTTATTACAAAAAGGGTTTTATTACTAAACCATGGACTATCTCTGGTCTAAAGATAAACCTGCGTGACCCCTAGTTTAACGTTGGTCTAAAGTGTAAATCACAATAATAATATGTCAAACTTGCCATTTTGAACTTAGCCGGTTAACGTCAGATAAATTCGTTTACTTTCTTATAATACTTACTATGCTCGTAATGGATATTGATGCAGTTGATTTGATGGATATCGCAGATATTAATATCGTGGAGTCATTGGACATACCACGCTTACCTAACAGACATCGTATTCCAGTAAACCCCTTTATCGAACTATCTGAAGAAGCTTTTTATGCAAAAGTATAGGTTTACTAAACGTTTTAAATAACTTGCAATAATTATATTTTAAAGTAGGTATAAAAATTGGGAAAAATTTGATACCAAGTCAGCGCGAACGGAAAAGTTCGTTCCATTTCACGTCCATAGATCTTCCAATATCATACATAACAATGATTGCTAAATAAAGGCATCAAAATGATATTTTATTATAAAATAAAGTACAACTATTATTCATAAAATTGAATTTAATGAAAATGTATTATCTAAATCTTTTTTTCACCATTTTTAGTATATATTATTTATTAATGATGTCAGATAATTTTTGTTTTCTGAGGAAACGGAACGTTGCGATTGAATGGTATCATAATGAACGAACAATAGTTTGAGTAATCTGTGGTTTTATTTAAGTCAAGGTCTAAATTATGGTACTAAGTAGTCTACGGATTATTCAGCTTTTGTAATAAGGAGAAGTTTAGACCATGGTCTTGAGATTAAGCCTAGACTTTATAGTTCAGGTTTAAACCTGACTTAATTCCGTTTTTTGTAATAAGACCGTTATGAGACCATTTTAGCTTTCAGTACTAGGAAAGACAGAAATCGCCAAAAACGTTTCCCATACATTTCGGCAACAGAAACAAATTTCTACGATGGTCTAACTTTTTGTTATGGCCAGGAAGTGGGTAGAATTGACTGTAAAGTAAATAGAATTTTTACCCTCAAATTTCGAATTTGATTCGAAAATCTGTGTGTTATACTTAGTTTCAGCTGAGAAACTTCGTATGAGTTATTAATTAAGGATTTTCGCTAAAAATGTCTTCTAATCGTGAAAAAATTGACTTATTAGAAGCGTATTTTGTCAATAATCGAAATGCGGGAGCTGCATTAGTGTGGTACCGCAATAAGTATCCGTTGCGGCATGTGCCAACAAGAAAGGTTATTACAAATCTTTTGAAAAACCTGGAATTGCAGGGTTCTTTCAAAAGAAAGCGGCAGCCTCGTGTGGACATGGACACGGAGATTGCGGTTCTGACTTATGTCGAAGCATATCCAGAGGTATCGTCCAGGCAAGTCGCCCTTGGTGTATCCCACTCCCTTGTGATAAAGATATGGAAGAAATACGGCTACAAGTGCTATCGATATGGGCGCATAGTTCAAGTGTTACATCCGGGTGATGATGTTCGAAGGCTTACTTTTTGCAGATGGCTAAGAGGAAAAATAAGCAGAGATCATGAATTTTTAAATTACATACTGTGGTCAGACGAAACGAATTTTTCCAATAACGGTATGTACAACAGAAAAAATCACCACTATTGGTCCAAAGAAAATCCACTAAGAGTTACGGCAAGTCATAATCAGGTTCGCTTCTCATTCAACTGTTGGTGTGGTATAATGTCCAATCGAGTCATAATGGTGGAATTTTATGAAGGGAAACTGAATTCTGCCATGTATAATGAAGTCATTTTACACCATCTTGAAAACGAGATGGACGAATGGCCCCTGTCGGAATTGGGAAAAGTTCATTTTCAACAAGATGGTGCTCCGCCACATAACAGTCACCTTTCACGTTCCAATTTGAGCCGCCTATTCGGTACACAGTGGATAGGTACACATGGTCCAACACAGTGGCCACCTCGTAGCCCCGATCTAACACCACTTGATTTTTTTTATGGGGCTTCGTGAAAAACGAGGTTTATAAGACGACGTACGCCAGTGTTCAAGAGCTCAAGGATGCATTAATGACCATTTTACGTAATATTCATCCCAGAACATTATTAGCCGCCATTCGTTCAGTGCAAAAAAGGATAGACTTATGTATTCGTGAAAATGGTAATCATTTTGAGCAATTTATTTCATAAACCAATTTCTTAAATGTTTAAATGATTTTTTTTTATTTAAAAAAAGTTCAAAATTTTACCTGACCTATGAGTTTCGAGTTGATTTATCATATTTCCGTACGAAATGTATGGGAAACGTTTTTGGCAATTTCTGTCTTTTCTGGTACTGAAAGCTAAAATGGTCCCATAGAGTTTTTTGATCCCCACATGAAATAGAATCGATTGGCATAAAAAAAAAATTTGAACTTTTTGCATTTTTTTTGCTAACTAAGTTTTTTACAAAATCTGTGAATGCAGTTCAAAATGTCCCAAAAAGTTAGGGAAGGTCTTTTAAGAACGTTTTGCTGTAACTGCAACGGTTAAGGTACTTGCCCTTACTGCCCCGTTTCAAAAATACACCCTGTATAATCTATGAAAATAATTTTAGACGCGTTTAACCATAGTACCTAAGGTTTCCTGGAAAGTGTTAAGACGAACTTACTACTCGAACGCATCGAATGTTCAGAAAGGTCAACTCCAGAAAATAAGTCGCGCGGTCAAATTCGGAACTATAAATGACATCGCCGTCATACTGTGTGTTGATTGGTTCAGGCCATGACAATACTGTTTAGAGTTTGACAGCACATTTTTTCTCGTTTCCAAACATTTGAGCAGATTCTTTAGCGCTGTGAACGCACCCTGTGTCAGTCGCTGTCGCTATCACGCTGATATGTAGAACCTATACATTGTTCGGTTTTTTTAAATAATTCAACAATTCATATTTTTAAAAACAATCATTTTTTAGGTGTTTCATATGATCATGTTCTAACGTTGGAAACACGCGAATATAATTTCTTATGTACTGCGGTTTTACTACATAACATTCATATCTGAACATTAAGAGATCTGGTAAAACAAAAAGACAATACTGGCAACCCTACATGTTGCGACAGCCAATCCGCGGCCAAGGGACTTATTTCATGGCGCGTATGTACTTTAAATGAATTCTAAAATAAATTCTATTTAAAAATCTAGACGTTTTGGACGCGACCAAAACCGAGTACGCGCCACAAAAGAAGTTCCTTGGCCACGGTGCGGTAGTCGAAACATGTAACGTTGCCAGTATCGTCTTTTTGTTTTACCAGATCTTTTATTGTTCCGATATGAATGTCATAGTAGATACTTAGATAAACTGCTGAACTTAAAAAGTTAAAGGAGTGAAAACTTGAGCCAAGGTGTACCAAGAGACAGTCTTGGATCATTTGTAAAACCTCTCGGCAATACACTTTTTAATGTGATTAGTAGATTTGAGCTACTCTGCCGCCGTAGCACCTCATGCTATCCTCCAAAAAAACGCGTACTGTGCATTTTGTGACGAGATTAGGAACAATTTAAATTTCGAGTACTATAATTCCCACAAGTCTATCATAAATGCTGGTACGTTGATAACTTTAAATTTTCCCTTTTCCTGTCATGGCCTGAACCAACCAACTTACAGTATGGCAGCGATGTCATGTTAAGTTCAGAGTTTCGTGGCGGGACTTATTTGCTGGTGCGAACTTTATTATGTCATGCGCAAAATGTCAGATTATGGAAAGCCCACTTTTTTCGCCAGTAACTAACACACGTTACCTAAATCTAACACACTTTTTCCTAATCGGCTGTCCTAGACACGCATATATCAACTAATATGAAGGTGGTAACATTCCCCATTAAGTTCTTCTGTCACGTTCGAGTAAGTCTCGAAATCTCTTCTAGGGTTCCCCTACTACATCGTCAGCTGTAGTTTGTTAAAAATTTAGTGCACGAATTTGGTCTCTCGCGATACCAATTTTTTTTTCAACTAGTACCTAAGGACAGTGCTTATCCATTACCTGGGCTTGGGACAGCGCCGGCTCATGGGCATGTCGCTGACGTGGTGGAAGAACTGTCGCGGCGGCAGGCGGTGGCGCAGGCCGCGCAGCGCCTCGCGCAGGTCGGCGCGCGCGAACGCCTCGTGGTGCAGCGCGCGCTCCACCAGCCAGCAGTGCAGCGACAGCGGCTCCACCGGCGCCTCGCCCGCCTCCTCCGCCGCGCCCGCGCCCGCGCCCGCGCCCGCCACGCACTTGGACGCTGCAACACCACCCTCACTCAGCCCACGCGAGGCGCCCGGCAACGGTGCCGCGCGACCCACATGACCCACTTTGACCATTTACTTTTAAGTGTCATTGCAGCTCGGGCTGAACCGCTTTTGAGCATCGCGAAAGACCGACGACTTTCGGCTCGAGGTCGATCAGCGCCGCCGCCCGAGACATTGGCTCGCAAGACTGACCCGCGAGTCATATTTGGGCGGCCTTGCTCATAACGTCAAATTGCCTCGCGAGCCATGCTTGGCCAGTCTGCTCATCAGGTCAAATTGGCTCCATGAGTTGGAGTTGGGCGTTGCTACGTACCCAGGTGCAGCGCGCGCACGACGCCCAGCGGCAGCTCGCTGCCCGGCAGCATGGGGCTGAGCAGCACGCCGCGCAGGCGCTCCAGCGCGCGCCCCGCGGCGCCGGCGCGCAGCTCCGCCTCCACGCTCTCCAGCACGGCGCTGCGCTCGTTCAGCTTCTTGATGGACAGCAGCAGCTTGTGGCGCGCGCCCTTCGTCACTCCTGCCGGACAGGGTGACATTCTACTTAGATTCTTAACCGACCGAGACTAAAACTACGGTCTTCGATTGGTGTTGTTGTCGGCAAACTTCGTGGACGATTGTCGAGAATGTCTTGCGATCAGTTTATTATTATCTATGATTGGTTCATTAACGCAACGCCCAGCCGTGTGACATGATACGCACTTTGCATAATCTAAGCACGTTTTCATGAAGTTTACCGATCACTACAGGTGGACTATATGACCCTCCGAGACTGAACAGAAGACCAACCCTTTCATTACATATGTGACATTGAGATTAGATCGGAACTGAGGTTTTACTAAATTTGATTACAAAATTTGACCTTTTGTGGACCAGGAGTCTTACTTCGGCATTAAATTACCACTCATAAAACATACAGAGCAACATTCATACGAATAAATCATACAAAAACCATAATTTATGGAAAAACCCCTTTATGAACTAGTAAATGAATGAAAATTACTACAAAACAATGAGTCAAGACTGCCGACTTCAAAATCACACTTTCCTGTTCCTTCGCATTGAAACAAGGTTCAGTAAGTAGGTTGATACCTTGCAGTAAAAGGATGAGTCAACTGCGAGCAATGACACATTATTTTATATGTCGTTACAGTATATTACAGCAATAAAAAATAAATTACGCTGTTTCTTTACTCCGAATTCGTCGGAAAGTCTAAAGTATAGATAGAATTTGTCGAAGTCTAAAAAATGACTACGAAAAATCTAAAGTAGTAATAAGCATACAATCATCTTTCATGGACGTTTCGCGGATCAGGTAGATTATGAAAAAATAACAGACTGAGAAAATGAAAAACAGAATGAGAACAGTCTTTCGTTAGAATCTTAGTTTCATGAGAAATATCAACACAAAACTAAAATGTTCTTATACACATAATATCTTATTATTTTCCTAAGTGTTGCTTCAATGTATCACAAAGTCATACAATATTCTATCACAGATACTAAGTCAGATCAGACAGATCAATACAGATACTAAACTCACCTAATTTTTCGAGGTACTTCTCGTCCATCGCCATCATCTGCTCGTAAGTCATGTTTGTGAACAGCCACACATATTTATGTAGCCTCAAACTCTTCAGCCATTGTGCCACCATCGACATACCCGGATATTCTCCAAAATTGTGTGATCTTAGGTCATCTAAACGCGTCTCGCTCCCCGTCGTACCATACATTATACTAATCGGCCTAATTTGACTCAGACTATGTTCACTCGAAAGCGAAAAGCTTCTAGGTTTCTGTACAAAGGGCTCGTCACTCAGATTCTCTGCAGACGAAGACATATGAATAACATTTGTCGACGGAGGCGTTAAACTATTCGATCTTTGAGACTTAGGCTGAGTTATCGCCGGTTCGAAATTCAGTTTGTCTTCTTCTAGACTAATGTCAACATCTCGACCATTTTTCGAGAACGACTCTTGTAATAAATCTGTACCAGTGAAGTCTATGGAGTCTAGAATTCCTCTGAAGTCGACGTTCTTGCCTATTGTCCGTCTGAACGTACTGTTTGTGCTCCATATATTGCTGTCTGGTATCATACATGTGTCTATCCTTTGTTGCCATACGCTTTCTGTGTTTCTGTTGCCGGATATGTGGTTCTCTAGGTATCTTAACCATTGTGTCAACATTCTGAAATTGTATTGCACATATGAAAAATAAATGTCGTGTAGGTTTAGCCACGATCCAACTGTGGATGCACTCATTTCATATTGAATTGTGGCTACACCCAAAAATATTAGTAGAAATCTTATGATAACTGTCAACAAAAACAACACCAGATTGTCTGCTCACAAAATAGATAGACACCAGGAGCTAATTATTAGGCAAATTGGATCTACCACATTCTGAGATAATTTGAAGGTTTTGTTAATTAACAATTATGAAACAATAATTACGCATGTTTCGGAGTCATTATGAAGCCGATCATCTGCACCAACATAACCAGATGATTAGCGTTGGGAACATAGTCTAGTTACCTTTGGTCATGGTGTGTCAGGGCTGGGTGCACCAGCAGATACGATAGTAGCTGCCGGCACAGGTCATGGGCGACGGAAGACCGTCGAGGCGCGTCCACGCATTGCTGCACTAACGCAGGAGCGGCTGTCACGTATAGATCTTTGCCACGGTCGTTGTCCATCCTTAGGAGTGGCAGTAAAGTCAGTAGACGACGAAAGCGTTCTCCACCTGATGAAGAATTAAAAGAAAACATTTTCTTTGAATAATTTACCCTCACTATTACTCAGCTTAAGGATTGATGCAATATGTGACATAATATGGCATGACATTCATCATTCTAAGATGCAGCTGAATTTCGTTATTTTCCGTGAATAGTCAGACTTTTGAGGGCTCGAACTATCTGTAATGACTGCCATTGATGTTCGTCTGGCAACCGGGACCGACGTCTTAAGGTGCTCTCCCAGGCACGAGAAGACCAATGCAAATACCCATATTCATGAATACAAATATTTGCACTGAACGGGGATCGACCCTGTGCCAACTGCTTAGCAGCTGCATTCACTATCGATACGCCACAGAGGCTTTTTTCATTACATACATGTGTGTAATGAAAATAGATACATACATATAATCACGCCTAAATTCCTGGAGGGTTAGGCAGAGGTGAATTAGCACTCTGCATTTCACCAATAATTGTATTTGGTCCCACATAACAGGGGGTGAGCCTATTGCTGTATTCCGGGCACTATTGTTGACTCGAGCCATGCATCTGAGGCTGAGTCTGGGCTGTATATATCTGTATGATGTTAAACAACCCTACCCCTTAATCGCCTTGTACGACACCACATGGGAAGAGATGGGGTGGCTCTAATTCTACTCTGCCAGAAACCATATAGATATGCAGAATAAATAGATGTGTCTGAATATTGCCCCACAGGTAGTGAGGTCACATAACTAAGGTTAGCACTGGTGAGAAAAGAAGTTTGTATGGATCTAGATGAAATCTGATGCAGAGTTGGATGATAGTCTCCTTCATTGGATGATAGTTTCCTTGCGGAGCTGCTGACTACAGGACTACAGGATTTGTTTGGGTAGGAACTTAAATAAAGGTAAATGATCTTGATGTGCTTTTACTAAATAATTATTAGTAGCCTAGTGGTATGGGTAATGGACTGCTGAGACAAGGTCTCGGGTTCAATCCCAGGTTTTATCATAGCACACATCAATGACTTTTAAATGCTTTTTGAAGTTGTGTGTATTTATCGCTGGCTAATAAGTTCCCGGTTAATGGCAATAGGCTAACCACCTATTACATTGGGAGCTAAACATAAACAACATTCGGGGATATAGGTGTGAGTGTATCTTATGTATTATTTGTATTATTTTAATAAACTATATCTTAAAAAAATTATGTGTTTTTTTTAGAAACCCTTTAGTTAGAGTTTTTATACAAAAATAGATTAATAAACCAAATTAAAGTTTAAAAGATACTTACATCAAGTTTGTTTACTTTAATCAAGTGCCTAACCAAACAGGTTTTAGTATGATTTTTTTCAAAGAAAGTAGTAGGTATAATATAATAAGTAGGTACACAAATTTGGTCATTGTCATCCCTGTGTTACATCACATCTGAGGAATACACAACAGCAAAATTGCTCACTTGATACTCAGGTCCGTGCATCCTAGACAGACAATATCATCTAATATCTACCTTATCTACATGAGCCAAGTTAAAATAAGTTCTTGGTACTTATGTAAATCATACTTAATTTTATCTGTACTTCTGATTTAATATATTTAATGTATTCAAATATTTTTCTAGATAAGAGGTAGTTTGATTGTAATTAATCATTCATCAATAATTACTAAGCAATTATAGCTGATAATAATTACTTGGGAATCTTAACTTAGCAACTTATGAAATTGTAAGGTAAGTATTAGCTAAAAGTTTAAAGTCTCTTAATTTATGCACTTGTTTTAACATCAAGAAGTTTTCTCAAACTAAAGATAGTTGTTTAAATTAAAGAAAATGTTGACCCTCATATGAATTGTGTACATTAACGAACATACTGCATAAATTAGTGAACTTTCGCTTACAATTTGTGATAGGAAAACAAGGTACAAAATGAGGTAGTTTTTTTCGACTTACCGTCTTCGTCCTCGTCATCACGGGTAGTGAGCAAGTTGGCGAGCAAAACCTCATCGTTAGCTTCGCGCTCCAGACGCTCATCCTCTACGTGGCTGCGCAGGGCAGCTTCTACGGCTCGTTGTACCAGCTTCAGGCCTGGCCAAGGCACCCGCCTTGCTAGCGTACATGCGACCACCGTCTGTTCACAGGCACCCCAATGCTCGAACACTCCGGCTACGGCTCCGAGCTGATCATAAAATGTACTATTCATCGCGAAAACAGCATAGCAGACTCAAAATATCAGATTTGTTTGTGTTCTACACGTCAGAAGTACGTGACAGCTGATCGTTGAGCTACAATTTAACTGGTTCGGAGACGTGGGACACACGAGGCAGCAATGGTGATGAAAGGGCGGAGATTTTGTCACGTAGTGAAAATGATTTTATATTGTTTAAATTACAGGTAGATTAAAAACATTAAAATTGTTTCGACGGTCAATCAGATTATCACAATCCAAAATGGCCGACCACAGATAACAAATAATACTCGTTTCCCATTTCATTAAAATGGAATGACACATATAAGATATAATAAATTTTTAACTGTATTTTTTTTCACGTAATAAAGTTGTAAATAAATATACTTAGTAATTATAATAGCAAATTATAATAATAAAAAAAAATAATAAAAATTATAATAGCAAATTATAATAGCAAATGGAAATTCACTTGAAAAGAAACAACTAGACAATATTCGTCTCATAAAATTGTAAACGCTAATAATGACATCTTGTGGTCAGTGGAAAAAGTATAAAACGGCTCACTCAATGTCTGAATACTTATCTATTGGTCGCTAGATGTCAGACATAGTCACAATTCATAAATTTTTAGTTCAACAATATCTAATACATAGTTGCTCTACACGATGGGCCACTATTGTGGGCCAGGGTGTGGAGGCCGTAGTGGTGTCGGATGAATTGAGATCCGACGCTGTCGTTGTCGGTATTTCGGCCGCACATCAAACGCGGTTGAATGTGGACGTTCTCGATTTGCTTTTATTTTTTCAAGAAAGCCATTTCATTTTATTTACTTCATGCTTGTACAGTACATGCTGTAGAGATATATTGCCGCAGTAGGTACTGCTTCCACATCCATCTCGACAAACATTAAGATCACAAATGCGTTTGTGTAGTTGGGTCGTCAACCACGTATGGCAACCTCGCTGGGCCAGCACTGGTCCATCATGTAGAGGAGCTATAAAATTTTTGCCTGGACTAGGACTGACAAGATCTGATGGAAAATAGTTACCGTGGCCTCTGGACGTATGCAACACCAGGGGCGTTACACTCTCGCTGCCGACCATGAAGAAACATTCTCATGCCCCTCTTGAAGAACCCTATATTGTAGGCGCTTGGGAAAATCTTGTGAAAAGCTTTTATTTTTACGTTTTATTACGTTGACCTAGAAGTTATGATTTTTTCACAGCTGTCAGAGGTTGCAGGCCGTGTATTTGATAATAATTTCAACATAATGTGTTCGCGCATTCTTGAGAACATGGTGTTGGTAGGTAGAAATACAGATAATATTTTTTTGTGATGTGGGTAGCTACGAACTATTTTCAAATTTTTCTCTTTACTGGGACTTTGGTTCATCTTTATACCAGATTTCATAATAAAATTCTACCTTAATGGGTAGTAGGTACCTAGATGTAGGTACTAATAGCAATTTTAATATAAGAGTGCGGAAAAGGTACGGTACGATGACACTGCCATTGCGGAACAGTCTTTCAAAATGTGCGACAATAGTAGCCTTACTTATGTTTTGTTTTGAAGAATTTCATTTGAAATGGATTTGATATCTTATTAGAATCATTTAGTAAGATTATAATATGTTAATGCTTACAACATAATTATAATATTCGGCATTCTAATTAATAAGCTTACAATATCTGTTGGGTGAAACGGAACGTTATGCGTCACTGCCTGTATGTGATTGGTTCTTTTTGAGGGAACGGATACAGTGATGTCAACTTCGGGTATTCTCCCTAAATTCAGGGAAATATAGATGCATAGGAGTGTACACTAAAACTTTTGTACGGGTATTAAAAAATATAAATATAAAATGTAAAAAAATGATACAATGCTACTCACTTATATCCAGGAAAAATTTATAATTAGAAAAATTAAAGAACATCGTTTTATTTAAATTAGTTGTTAAGTAATTAAGGTGATTTAAGTTGTGCGCCTCCCCATACCCGGGGATTGGATGAGGACTCCGTAGTCCCCACACCCGGAGAGACGCAGTCCCCACACCCGGCCGACTCAGAGCCACTTCTTTCAAGCTGGCTGGCTCTGAGTCGGCCGTGGTGCGAGGGATATGATTCTGGCAATCATACCTCCGGCAACTTACGACCCTCAGACGGCGTGGGTTTTAGTCGGTTTGAGTTCGATATAACCTCCCCCACTGGTTTTGGTGGGGGGTATCCGGAGGGACTTTTCGCACGATAAAAAAAGATGATTTCAGTGAGCTTTTTTGAAATACATGCAAAATCCCAACGAGAACCCTCGTATCCGTGAGACGATGTCGATGTCGGAGATATTGGATTCGAATCAATTAAAACGCACACCGTCTGTGGGTCGGAGGTTGCCGGAGATGAGATTGGTAGACACATTTCTCTCGAACCACGGAAAACCCAGGGCTGGCTTTCGAGCTGGTCCTCTTCAGGTGGGGGATCACGGTGTCTCCATCTAGCCCACGGGTGAAGAGGTGCGTGTTGCGCCACCTCGATCAACTTCTGCTAGGGTAATTGGCGGCTCCACTAGTCTGTCCAGGCCCGCGCTCATGGGGGACGGAGTAATTCTGCGATTTTAGGGGGCTCGTGGCTAAATAGTAACCGATTAACCATGCTATGTAAACATTGCATGGTTAATCAACACTAAATTCGGTCCTAGGATAAATGATCATTCTTAAGAAATTGAGATCTTGTCTGCTTGTGTGCTTGTCTGCCACCTAAGTGGTATAAAAAAATTTTTGGGGAAAACTCGTAAGTTTTAGAATTGACTTCACGGGTAAGTGTATTTAGGAGTTTGCAACATTGATAACGACACGTTTACCTTCCGGCCCTTCCCTTCGTTTTGCCACTGAGTTCACACGAAGTTCACTTACCTTAGAATCATAGTTCGCTATGTACGCATTACGTGCCTTAATTTAAAAATACCGAAATATCTTGAAGTATTTAAATAAATTCGTTTAAAAGACTATAATTTTGAGTTGTGATCAGTGTTAAACGAGATTAAAAGCTTCACCACATAAAAAGAACACCATCTTTAAAAAATATTCAATGTGGGTAACAATCTGGTATAGGTACTAAAAATTAAATCTTAAATAATGAATTCTTTTATGCGTAAAATGATAAACTTCTCATAAATAACCAAAATATCATTATTTTATCAGGTTTTCGATACTAAAAGAATGTAAAAGTAAGCTTCGTTGGAGTCAAAACATTCGTTTCAGACTGGTAGCTCTGAAGGCCTATTTACTATCAGAGTGAAAAATCTACATTTTGAAGTTGCTTCTGGGTTTGTGTTTTCTGTTCTGTTTATTGATTACTATTTGTGTATCATTGGTCCTTGTTTTTTGATAAAAATTGTTGGTATTTGAAGAATCTTTAACGACATCTTGGTCGCATTCTCAAAAAAAAATTGAAGATTTTTTGAAGAAATTACTTTTGTCTGAATATTATTGATTTTTAAAAATATGATTATATTTTTTGTGCAAAACTCTAAATTTACTTGAAATGTTATGCAGAAATAAATTGTAAAAGTAAGATTCGTTGGATGAAAAGTTTCGTTCCATGTAGGTAGTTTTGAATACTTGTTTGCTACTATAGAATGAAAAAAATGGTAGTCAAAATAATTTATTTTTTGTTCTGTTCTACATGTTGTGTGTCACTGATTTTCTAGTAAATAATTCTGTGATAGTCTTTCACGATTCTTCAAGTTTCTTATAAAATTGTTCAAAATGGATTCAGAAAATAATGTTAATTGTTTTATCAAGTTAATGATTTATCAATTTATTTTATTAACAGTTATTACCTAATCTGAACAACATTGTCTTTTTTAATGTGAGGGTAGACATGTCTATCGTGCAAAAATAAAAAATAATTGAAACAGTGAAATTTTGAACATGATCAAATTTAATCTTACGTGATAAATATTTTTTTTATTAAAAATCAGAAATCATAAATTATTTGCATATTGTACGATTTTATGAATTTATAAAGCTTTTATGCGGTGAAGATTTTTGTCTGTAAATTTTATGTAAGTTATGCCCATAAATAAAATGGTAACCTGACACCTCATAAAAAAATTATACAATATTGTGTGATCAATACATAATTTACACAAAAAAATAATGGCGTAAAGACAATTACTTTAAATCCATGAAAATGTAACGATATATAGATATGCAAAGCAAAAATTTTAAACTTAATAAAAAAAAAACGACTACCCACATAAACAATATTAATGAAATTATATAAAATGTTTCAAAATTCTACAAAATCAGTTATCTCACAAGTCTGTGGCGACCTCTGATATATGTTTCTCATCACCTGGTGACATAGCCTGTAAAATAATAAAGTATGTACAAGTAGCCAAGTCTGAGTCGTATACAAAGTGGTTTCTCAGTTCTGCGTTTTTTACCTTCAAAAACTGGTTGTCCTTTAGCCCTATAAGTGTAAAAACGATTATTAAGAACTAAAAGTACAAGTAGTAAGTACAAGGAAAAGAATACAAAATATACGTAATAAAATTCTAAGATGGTCCCCACCATTATTAAGATGTTTATGAGAAGTGGCGCTGTCGTATATTAACGAAGTTCCGGCAAATAAATGGTTGTTTGGTTCTACAATTAAATTTATCTATAGCAAGTTAATCTGTACCTACGTGCAGGTAAATAATAGATTCATACAAGTAATTATTCCCCTCAGAGGGACTTTACACGCGCTGTACTTTGGTTAACTTTTTCGGTTTGAAGTAGTTTGGGATGTTTCGTAACCTGTTGCTACATAGATCGGCAATATTTTTTCAGTTAGTCCAGCGCTAAAAGTTACGACTCGACAGCCAGGTCCGAGTTGGGTAAATGCTCAGAGAACGATGATTAAAAATCCAGTGAATACAATTTTACCATAATTTGCAAGTGGACATTTTTGACAAGAATCTCAGTAAATTTCTATCCATTACAGCCCGAATCTTACTTTTTTAAATGTACAGTCTAAAGAAAAAAGCATAACATTATGTGTACACTCAGTTATCGGTACCTGACTTTTTAAAAAAATAATATAAATTTGATTAATACTATAATAAACTATTTGCATAAAAAATAAATAAAGAGATGCTTATTTCAGGCTTCGTGGTAATGGAACGATGAATATGTATGCAAAGTAAAAAAAAAAGAACTTTTAAAAATAGTTTACTACCCACATACCCACTACTCTGTGGTGACCTCTTCAAATAGTTTTTCATACTCTTCTACAACTTCAATTGGTGTAGCCACGTCTACAGTTTGATTAAAAAAAGAAACAATTATAGGCTCGAAGGGACTTTGGTTAGTTTCGGTGTTGATCGATGTTTCGTCATTGATTGCTATACAAGTTGGCAAATAAAATAAAAAAAACATTAAAGTCGAGTGGTCGGGTACTAAATTGCTGGTCTGTAGACAAAATAGTAAGAAAACATTGTGAGCATAATATCCAAGTGCTTGGACATTTTTGACAAAACAATTATGAAATCCATTCCAGCTAGAATAGAATTTTCCGGAGAGTCGGGAGATTTGGCCATAATGTCTCTTGCATCGTATCTTATCTTGTAACAGTCTTGTCTGCAAAAATCCTCTGGTTATTTGCCAGTTGTTCCGCTATGTTTGCCATAGTTTCGTTCGAAGGTGTGATACACCATCTAGCTATGCTTGATATATCGTTAAAAATAACATATCGTTTTTATCGATATTTCGTAATTATCTGTATCGATATAATATTACCACTGTCATATTCCTCACTCCCTGACTTATCTAGAGCCGTATCCGGTTACAAAATGTTCCGCCTTGTGTGGAAACCATGGTGACCCCATATTAACCCCGGATAGGAGGCGACGCCCCCATCGCACCACCTCCTCAGTCTTCTTCTGTTTCAATGTTAGCCTTTCTTTTTAGTTTGTGTACTATGGTTTGAAGTCATTATCATAATTGAATCATGAAAATCGATAGTTGCCTGGGTCTGAGGAGTTCCCCTTTCCTGAGTTGTACTTTCACCTTCATAGGATTTGGCACATAGTTTGTGGTGTCCTAGTGAAGTTAGAAAGAAAGAAGGAAAGATATTCTTTTATACATTTTGTAGGTAATTCCGTTAGCGCAGTCTAATCAAATATTCAAAGTCCAATCAATCAATCCCGACCAAACCCGACCTCAACGTACCCCGATGTAAACCCTGGCTGTGTTTTATTGGTTTTTGCTTGGTCATTAAGTTCACGTGCAAGAATTTTTTGTCATTTATAATCTCCAAGTTTGCTGATAATTCATTTACTTAACAGCCAGCTTCTTTTCTGCATCCAGATTGTCTTCTATGTTACGATAGCTTGGGGTAAACCTTTCTTTTGTAAGTTTCACTAACCGGAGTCTCGGGCACTAGTATCTACTGAAGTTTCGTGTGAAGTTTTAATATTCTTGCAATTCTTTATTTACACGATTAAGTCTTGTCCATGTCCAGCAGTTTGATATTATCTCTATTAGACCTATGGTAAATGACTCGATTCAATTAATCACGGTCTAAACAAATATTCAAAGTCCAATCAATCAATCCCGACCAAACCCGACCTCAACGTACCCCGAAGTAAACCGTGGCTGGATAGCTCCTGGCAAACCTGCAACTCATTGTTAGAATTTTCTAACTTATCCCCAACATCTAAGTCACGGCATTTCTTTGTTAAATAGAAAAAGCACCTTAATTAAATACATGAATCTTCAATTCACAGGTTTGTTGGTACGACTAAATAAAGGGAAAGCTCTATTTGGAGACGACATTCAACCAATCAGAAATTATATTACTGTTCTATTTTATGTTGGGATGGATGGCTCGTCTGGGCGTCTGGACGCTGCGTGCTGAACTATATTTTATTTTAGTCAGTGAAACGAAGACTTGTATTCATTGTGTTCTATTTTGAAACCTCTTCAAGAATATCGTAAATTACAACAGATATTTAACATATTACAGTGTCTATGCACTTTGATCATGGACTTAGGAGACCGCTAGGGGTCGATAGTTGCCTGATTCTGAGGGGTTCCCTTTCCTGAGTTGTACTTTCACCTTCATAGGATTTGGCACCTAGTTTGTGGTGTCCTAGCGAAGTTAGAAAGAAAGAAGGAAAGATATCCTTTTATACATTTTGTAGGTAATTTGTGATCTAGTTACCTACAATCATTCGTAACATACTGTCTTTCCCAATGTGCAATCTAAAATGGGACATGAAGTCATTATCACTTTCAACGCCCAAACAGTCGAAGTATAATCAATCAACCCACTCCTGGATGTATCCCATTTCCCGGTGAAACTCTCGTATGCTTTACACCGCTTCGGATAGCGGTAGACGTCCTTTACATACTTCATTTTGCGAAATTCCTGACTCATCCCCTGCATGAGCATGGCAGGGCACTCCTTTATTACTTAAATGTTGTTTAATACCTAAATATTGTTCATATCGATACCACCTACAGTTATCTCGTTGTAGTTAAATCGTCTCTTGTGCAGTAGTTATATCGTATTGAGCTAGCAGCTGCAGAACTGTTTCTGTGCAGGCTGTACGTCTATGGCGCTTGCTCTTGCTTTGCTACAAAGTAATCTTTTATCTAAGATTCTTTTGAATTGTTAACTAGTAATAGGCAGGTACTAACTGTATTTGCACCTAACGGGATCGTTGCATTGAATCATTACTTTGGTAAGTTGCTAATGTCGCTAGAAGCAAGAGTGCTGACGTAACAGCGATGATCATTGTGTTGAAGAAATTCTAATTTGTATTTTTCTGTTAAGGGTTTGTCTAACCGAGAGAACATACCATGTGTGATTGAAAGATGGTAATGTTTTTTTTAATTCTCTCCGAGAACATGATTTTATTTCTGACATTAATGCTGAAAGCCTGTTTCAACAGCTCAGCTATATCGGAACAAGTCTGAACCTTTGAACTAATAAATCTGATTCAATGCAGAGCGTCGTTAGTAAACATTCCGTTAGCGCGGTCTAATCAAATATTCAAAGTTCAATCAATCAATCCCGACCAAACCCGACCTCAATGTACCCCGATGTAAATCCTGGCTGCCATGCTGCTGGATGTCTCCTGGTAAACCTTTCTAACTTATCCCCAACCTTACGTCACGTCATTTCTGTGTTAAATAGAAAAAGCACCTTAATTATATACATGAATCTTCCCTGTTGCCTGCAGAATCGACATCTTTCTACAAAGATACACGGAGCTTCATTATTAAAAGTTGAATTGGGAAATGTGTTCAGATATCGTTGACATAGCTTCCTACTTATATTGATACTAATTATCCATTATTTACACATGCGTCATAAAATTCCTCCGCACGCGTACAGAGGCTCAGGTGAGCCCACGCTGGGGTAGAGGCTTCTGGCTGGCCGGGCGTGGAGGTATTTGCACCTCAGTGTGTGGATCCTTAGCATCTACCCTGAAGAACAAATTACCCTTAATTGAATCGTGAATATGAGACGAAAATGATTGTTGCGCACGGGTCCGCCCGCGAGCTTGTCAGTTGACATTCAATGAATACATAGTGGCGCCACTCTTCAGTTCACAGGTTTGTTGGTAAGACTTTCCAGACATTGCGCTCTTTGGAGACACCAATTGACCAATCATAATTATATTCAACGAGCCGCGTCATTGGTTCATCAGTCACGTTTTATTGGTTTTTGCTTGGTCATTAAGTTCACGTGTAAGAATTTTTTGTCATTTATAATCTCCAAGTTTGCTGATAATTCATTTACTTACCAGCCAGCTTCTTTTCTGCATCCAGATTGTCTTCTATGTTACGATAGCTTGAAGTAAACCTTTCTTTTGCAAGTTTCGTTAACCGGAGTCTCTGGCACTAGTACTGAAGTTTCGTGTGAAGTTTTAATATTTTTGCAATTCTTTATTTACACGATTAAGTCTTGTCCATGTCCAGCAGTTTGATATTATCTCTATTAGGTCTATGGTAAATGACTCGATTAAATTAATCACGGTCTAAACAAATATTCAAAGTCCAATCAATCAATCCCGAACCAAACCCGACCTCAACGTACCCCGATGTAAACCCTGGCTGGATAGCTCCTGGCAAACCTGCAACTCATTGTTAGAATTTTCTAACTTATCCCCAACATCTAAGTCACGGCATTTCTTTGTTAAATAGAAAAAGCACCTTAATTAAATACATGAATCTTCAATTCACAGGTTTGTTGGTACGACTAAATAAAGGGAAAGCTCTATTTGGAGACGACATTCAACCAATCAGAAATTATATTACTGTTCTATTTTATGTTGGGATGGATGGCTCGTCTGGGCGTCTGGACGCTGCGTGCTGAACTATATTTTATTTTAGTCAGTGAAACGAAGACTTGTATTCATTGTGTTCTATTTTGAAACCTCTTCAAGAATATCGTAAATTACAACAGATATTTGACATATTACAGTGTCTATGCACTTTGATCATGGACTTAGGTGACCGCTAGGGGTCGATAGTTGCCTGGGTCTGAGGGGTTCCCTTTCCTGAGTTGTACTTTCACCTTCATAGGATTTGGCACCTAGTTTGTGTTTAAATGTTGTTTAATACCTAAATATTGATCATATCGATACCACCCACAGTTATCTCACTGTAGTTAAATCGTCTCTTGTGTAGTAGTTATATCGTATTGAGCTAGCAGCTGCAGAACTGTTTCTGTGCAGGCTTTAGTACGTCTGTGGCGCTTGCTCTTGCTTTGCTACAAAGTAATCTTTTATCTAATCTTTTGAAGTCTTAACTAGTAATAGGCAGGTACTAACTGTATTTACACCTAACGGGATCGTTGTATTGAGTCATTACTTTGGTAAGTTGCTAATGTCGCTAGAAGCAAGAGTGCTGACGCAACAGCGACGGACATTGTGTTGAAGAAATTCTAATTTGTCTTTTTCGGTTATGGGTTTGTCTAACCGAGAGAACATACCATGTGTGGTTGAAAGATAAATAGTAATGTTTTTTTAATTCTCTCTGAGAACATGATTTAATTTCTGACATTAATGCTGAAAGCCTGTTTCAACAGCTCAGCTATATCGGAACAAGTCTGAACCTTTGAACTAATAAATCTGATTCAATGCAGAGCGTCGTTAGTAAACATTCCGTTAGCGCGGTTTAATCAAATATTCAAAGTTCAATCAATCAATCCCGACCAAACCCGACCTCAATGTACCCCGATGTAAACCCTGGCTGCCATGCTGCTGGATGTCTCCTGGTAAACCTTTCTAACTTATCCCCAACCTTATATCACGGCATTTCTGTGTTAAATAGAAAAAGCACCTTAATTAGATACATGAATCTTCAGCTCACAGGTTTGTTGGTACGACTAAATAAAGGGAAGCTCTATTTGGAGACGACATTCAACCAATCAGAAATTATATTACTGTTCTATTTTATGTTGGGATGGATGGCTCGTCTGGGCGTCTGGACGCTGCGTGCTGAACTATATTTTATTTTAGTCAGTGAAACGAAGACTTGTATTCATTGTGTTCTATTTTAAAAGCTCTTCAAGAATATCGTAAATTACAACAGATATTTAACATATTACAGTGTCTATGCACTTTGATCATGGACTTAGGTGACCGCTAGGGGTCGATAGTTGCCTGGGTCTGAAGGGTTCCCTTTCCTGAGTTGTACTTTCACCTTCATAGGATTTGGCACCTAGTTTGTGGTGTCCTAGCGAAGTTAGAAAGAAAGAAGGAAAGATATCATTTTATACATTTTGCAGGTAATTTGTGATATAGTTACCTACAATCATTCGTAACATACTGTCTTTCCCAATGTGCAATCTAAAATGGGACATGAAGTCATTATCACTTTCAACGCCCAAACAGTCGAAGTATAATCAATCAACCCACTCCTGGATGTATCCCATTTCTCGGTGAAACTCTCGTATGCTTTACACCGCTTCGGATAGCGGTAGACGTCCTTTACATACTTCATCTTACGAAATTTCTGACTCATCCCCTGCATGAGCATGGCAGGGCACTCCTTTATTACTTAAATGTTGTTTAATACCTAAATATTGTTCATATCGATACCACCCACAGTTATCTCGCTGTAGTTAAATCGTCTCTTGTGCAGTAGTTATATCGTATTGAGCTAGCAGCTGCAGAACTGTTTCTGTGCAGGCTGTAGTACGTCTATGGCGCTTGCTCTTGCTTTGCTACAAAGTAATCTTTTATCTAAGATTCTTTTGAAGTCTTAACTAGTAATAGGCAGGTACTAACTGTATATACACCTAACGGAATCGTTGTATTGAATCATTACTTTGGTAAGTTGCTAATGTCGCTAGAAGCAAGAGTGCTGACGTAACAGCGATGGACATTGTGTTGAAGAAATTCTAATTTGTCTTTTTCTGTTATGGGTTTGTCTAACCGAGAGAACATACCATGTGTGGTTGAAAGATAAATGGTAATGTTTTTTTAATTCTCTCCGAGAACATGATTTAATTTCTGACATTATGCTGAAAATCTGTTTCAACAGCTCAGCTATATCGGAACAAGTCTGAACCTTTGAACTAATAAATCTGATTCAATGCAGAGCGTCGTTAGTAAACATTCCGTTAGCGCGGTCTAATCAAATATTCAAAGTTCAATCAATCAATCCCGACCAAACCCGACCTCAATGTACCCCGATGTAAACCCTGGCTGCCATGCTGCTGGATGTCTCCTGGTAAACCTTTTTAACTTATTCCCAACCTTATGTCACGGCATTTCTTTGTTAAATAGAAAAAGCACCTTAATTATATACATGAATCTTCACTGTTGCCTGCAGAATCGACATCTTTCTACAAAGATACACGGAGCTTCATTATTAAAAGTTGAATTGGGAAAAGTGCTCAGAGATCGTTGACATAGCTTCCTACTTATGTTGATACTAATTATCCATTATTTACACATGCGTCATAAAATTTCTCCGTACGCGTACAGAGGCTGAGGTGAGCCCACACTGGGGTGGAGGCTTCTGGCTGGCCGGGTGTGGAGGTGTTTGCACCTCAGTGTGTGGTTCCTTAGCATCTACCCTGAAGAACAAATTGCCCTTAATTGAATCGTGAATATGAGACGAAAATGATTGTTGCGCACGGGTCCGCCCGCGAGCTTGTCAGTCGACATTCAATGAATACATAGTGGCGCCACTCTTCAGTTCACAGGTTTGTTGGTACGACTTTCCAGACATTGCGCTCTTTGGAGACACCAATTGACCAATCATAAATATATTCAACGAGCCGCGTTATTGGTTCATCAATCACGTTTTATTGGTTTTTGCTTGGTCATTAAGTTCACGTGCAAAAATTTTTTGTCATTTATAATCTCCAAGTTTGCTGATAATATTCATTTACTTAACAGCCAGCTTCTTTTCTGCATCCAGATTGTCTTCTATGTTACGAAAGCTTGGAGTAAACTTTTCTTTTGCAAGTTTCGTTAACCGGAGTCTCGGGCACTAGTATTGAAGTTTCGTGTGAAGTTTTAATATTTTTGCAATTCTTTATTTACACGATTAAGTCTTGTCCATGTCCAGCAGTTTATTATCTCTATTAGACCTATGGTAAATGACTCGATTAAATTAATCACGGTCTAAACAAATATTCAAAGTCCAATCAATCAATCCCGACCAAACCCGACCTCAACGTACCCCGATGTAAACGCTGGCTGGATAGCTCCTGGCAAACCTGCAACTCATTGTTAGAATTTTCTAACCTATCCCCAACATGTAAGTCACGGCATTTCTTTGTTAAATAGAAAAAGCACCTTAATTAAATACATGAATCTTCAGCTCACAGGTTTGTTGGTACGACTAAATAAAGGGAAGCTCTATTTGGAGACGACATTCAACCAATCAGAAATTATATTACTGTTCTATTTTATGTTGGGATGGTTGGCTCGTCTGGGCGTCTGGACGCTGCGTGCTGAACTATATTTTATTTTAGTCAGTGAAACGAAGACTTGTATTCATTGTGTTCTATTTTAAAAGCTCTTCAAGAATATCGTAAATTACAACAGATATTTAACATATTACAGTGTCTATGCACTTTGATCATGGACTTAGGTGACCGCTAGGGGTCGATAGTTGCCTGGGTCTGAAGGGTTCCCTTTCCTGAGCTGTATTCATAGGATTTGGCACATAGTTTGTGTCCTAGCGAAGTTAGAAAGAAAGAAGGAAAGATATCCTTTTATACATTTTGTAGGTAATTTGTGATCTAGTTACCTACAATCATTCGTAACATACTGTCTTTCCCAATGTGCAATCTAAAATGGGACTTGAAGTCATTATCACTTTCAACGCAAAAACAGTCGAAATATCAATCACCCCAATCCTGGATGTATCCCATTTCCCGGTGAAACTCTCGTATGCTTTACACCGCTCCGGATAGCGGTAGACGTCCTTTACATACTTCATTTTGCGAAATTCCGGACTCATCCCCTGCATGAACATGACAGGGTACTCCTTCATAACTTAAATGTTGTTTAATACCTAAATATTGTTCATATCGATACCACCTACAGTTATCTCGTTGTAGTTAAATCGTCTCTTGTGCAGTAGTTATATCGTATTGAGCTAGCAGCTGCAGAACTGTTTCTGTGCAGGCTTTAGTACGTCTATGGCGCTTGCTCTTGCTTTGCTACAAAGTAATCTTTTATCTAAGATTCTTTTGAAGTCTTAACTAGTAATAGGCAGGTACTAACTGTATTTACACCTAACGGGATCGTTGTATTGAATCATTACTTTGGTAAGTTGCTAATGTCGGTAGAAGCAAGAGTGCTGACGTAACAGCGATGGACATTGTGCTGAAGAAAATCTTTTTCGGTTAAGGAATTCTCTAACAGAGAGAACATACCAACCGTGATAGAAATATAAATGGTGATATTTTTTTATGCTCATTGTTCAAGTGATCTAGTTGCTGACATTTATCAGAAATGCTGGAATTCTGATTCAACAGTTCAGCTATATCAGACCAAGCCTGAACCTTTGACCTAATACAGCTGAAGGCAATGCCGTGTCGTCTGTAAACATTTCGTAAGCTACAGACATTACGCACGTTTACGTTTTATGTTTACAACGTGGGGTATGAAATCGTCAATCTTCTGTATAAAAGTCTGTTTTCTTTCAGATTTTTTCAGAGACTAATGGAGTGGTTGTCTTTGTTTTTAGCTGCTGCTGATTATTACTGTTATTGTAGTCATCTACATCTTGACGTATTTTGAGGCCAGGGCGACCCCGGAGCTCAGGGCCTGCCTTTTGCTGAATTATTCCAATTTATATAGGACAAGATTCTTGATTTCGCAAGTTTCATTGACCTGTCTCTGGCACATGCACTGAAGTTTCACTAAAAGGTTTAATATCTTCACAAAATTGTCAAAGTGCAATTAATCAATCCCGACCTAACCCGACCTCAACGTACCCCGATGCAAACCCTAGTTGCATTGCTCCGCTGGATAGTTTCAGCCAACCTATAACAAACACATTGTTAGAAATTTGTAACATACCTAAAAAAAAAAAAAAATGCCGTGACCTTAAGTCACGGCATTTCTTTATTAAATAGAAAAAGCACCGTCTGTCCACATGATACACGGAGCTTCATTGTTAAAAGTGGAGATGGGAAAATGCTCGGCGAACGATTTTATATTATTTTTATTTTATACAAACAGTACAGAAACAGACATCAGATTACTGAGTACATTGTGATTCTACAACCATGTAACATTTTAAACCCGAAGTCCACTTATATCTGTACACAGCATTTTAGTTTACGTTGACACAGTTTCCTACTTAAATCTAAGTTGTAATAATTTGTAAAAACTTAACAAACATTTATCCTTTACGTATGCGTCATGAAATTCCTCTGTACTGGCTGGGCTGAGGCTGGGGTGAGTTCACACTGGGGTAAAGGCTTCCGACTGAGGCGGGAGAGGAGGTGGTTGCGCCCCAGTGTGTGGATCCTTGGATCTTTCTTGAAGAACCAATTAATCATAATTACTATGCACTTCACACACACACACACGTGTAACACAGTAGGCACTGAAATTTGGATTTCATTGGGACTAAATATCTACTTCATTTAAAATGAAGTCATTATCATAATTGAATCATGAATGTGAGACGTAAATGATTGATGCCCGGGTCCGCCGGCATGCTTGTCGGTTGACACTCAATGAAGGGAAGGTGGCGCCACCCTTCAGTTCACAGGTTTGTTGGTACGACTAGCGGTCTCTTTGGAGACATCATTATCATAATAAGCTGAGGAATGAACTCCCTGCTGCGATTTTCCCTAGCGCCTACAATACGAGGTTCTTTAAGAGGGGCATTAGAAGGTTTCTTCAGGGTCAGCAGCGCAAGTGTAACGCCCCTTGTGTTGCACACGTCCATAGGCTACGGTAACCACTTCCCATCAGGTGGGCCATGTGCTTGTCTGCCACCTAAGTGGTATAAAAAAACATCAATCGACCAATCATAAATTATGTCTAACTAAACACGGGCTCAAACGGGTCGCGTCATTGGTTAATTTTATAATGTACGGATGTCCAATTTGTTGTCTGTATATTAAAAGCGCTTTATTATTAAAAGTTGAGTTGAAAAAATGCACAGAGAACGATAACATAGCTCCCTACTTATATCTAAGTTATAATAATTTGTAAGAACCTATGATTATTAATATATTCATTATTTATACATGGGTCGTAAAATTCTTCCACATCATCACCTTCATTTCTGACTGGTAATAGAATAGCTCGTTCCATAATTTGGTATCGTTCAAATTAACATCCCAGAATCTTCAAGTAAGCATGGTAAACTTAATGTTAAACAAAAGAAGAAAAAATCTACTTTTTTCTACAGAAACAAATGTATCTCCCTCATCTTCAGAGTGTCTATAAATATAATTGTTACATTGTTTGTTTTGAATGGGTTTGTGCAATTTGGGCACGATTTTCCCCGAGACGTTAAAATTTGTAAAAGCTGTTTAGTTATTTCAAATGATGAAGATTTCACACAAATTCTGTAAGTTAAGCAATTATTCGCCCATGACGCTTTTTCATTACGCCTTTGTAAATTAAGCATAGACATTCGGTTTCCTGTATTTTGCGTCTTATGACCTCCAAACAGGATTGGAATATTTGTGAAAAGTGATTCGACATCGAAGTTCACCATCACTTCTTGTTTCTTCAGGGTTGTTTGATATAAAATATGTACACGATCCTTCCTACCGAAGGTTGTTAGATGCTAGACAAGTGTTTAGCATATGTTAATGAGTCGATCTATCTCACGATATATGGCAATCAAACAATCGACCAATGGCTTATGAACTTTTAGCAGATCATGATAGTTTGATTTATTATTATCCTGAAATCTTGAAAGGTAGGCTCGCCTCAAGCTTCGCCTGAAGCGAGCCTACCTTTCCAGGCCTAGTGCTGGAGGTACATACATGTAAAAGTATTAGCAGTGTGTTGCATCCAATGCCTATTATAAGGCTATGTATGATAGTTTTTATTTTAGTTGCCAATAAACCTCGTATTTGTTGTCATTCATCGACGTAGTATCTAAATGCAAAGTGAACCTTAACAACACCAACATATGGTCGAATTCGAGCTGGATTGATTTACCTGAGCATCGTAGGACCGGCCGCCGCGAGAACAAAGGAAGCGCATTCCTTAACGATAAGACGACGCCCGGTGCATTTTTTATGAAAATAATTTGCACAATTAAGTAAAGAAATATTAGTGATGATGCCGTTATTTGTTGTAAAAACTGTTAAATATTGTTTGTAAATACTTGTAGTATTAAGCTGAATGTCGATTTATGGTATATTTGAGTATTTGTATTTTAATAGAAATTTAGTAATAAGTATTTTATTAAACTTCAAGCTAGAAGTATGATAAATTGAACATGTTTCTTTTTAGTTTTAAATAACCTAGTTCATTAAAATATTTATAGGTTGACATCTAGCCAGAAATAATTATATATAAAATGTCTAGATTCCACCAATATTACATGTGAAGTGTAAGGATGTATGGATGAATAGATGATGTATGGACGTCTGCATGTAGAATGGATTTGGATGAACTTTGGCACATAGCTTACTTCTGTATTCTGGGGCAAAGGTTGGCCTATCAAGCGGGGTAATGCAGCCAGTGTGATGGGCATCTTTGCCCCGGGTACTGGGGTACGGTCAGGAGCGGGTTGATTAATTAGACTTTGACTTTGAATTATATTTTTGTTAAGTTTTAGCGTATTGCGTGCACTATTAAATGTATAAAGCGTTTAATTTATTTTAATTTTTTACTTTAAAATCACAAATCACAAAACCCTATATAGTAAAGCTCCCAAACCGAACCTTCCCAGAAACGAATTCATCGCATTAAAGAACTTGCCAGCCAGTGTTGTCTTAGAGGATCAAATGGACCAGGAAAATATTTAAAAAATGGTACTACGATAATTATTATTATAGTTTGCAAAAACGTCAGTGCTAGTGCTATTGATTGCTGGCTACTAGTCAAGCTACTTATCTGGATACGGTCAACAGGTCCTCCCGTAAAAACCACGGTCCAGTCCGCAGGCTCGACCCAGCTCGGAGTTAGTCTTCCGGAGTGGTACTGGTGCTCGTCCTCCTAGGTGCCTAGCGAAGTCCAGTTCTCAGCGGCCTGGTGTGCCAGCAGTTGTTGTGGTGACGAAAATAGTCTTAATATAGGACCCTGGAACGCATTATTATGAGTCCCACCAATTTCGCCTTTCAACATTCTCAAAGGTTTACTTTATGAACATTCCTTGCAATAAAAGATGTAGTTGGCTTCTCGCAATGCATTTGTGGTTATAACTTAAATATGTCCAGATTTCCTTAACAAATATTTCAGTCAATATCGGACTCTTTCTGATGCGGAAGTATTACAATCTCTCCGACCTCTACTGGGAAGACACCCAAAGAGTTGCGGCCTGTGTGTTCGGATTTCAGAAGTATTTAAAATATTTTATGAAATTGAACAACGAAAAGATTAAGCAGCTAATCTTTTCAGCTTCTCTGAATCATCATCTCTGTGTATTCAAGTGCAAGTCCTTTACTATTATCTTTTAAGCCAACAAATGAAAACACTTTGATTACGTAATAGGAACTAAATCTTTTTCGGTACCTGCGGTTAAACATTATACTGGGTTGTCGCTAGTCGCTGCATCGAACGGCGTTGCGACACCGTTCCGTTGTACTTAATATCACAATTGGGTATTACTAGTAAAATTATTTTTATCATAATTTTAACGGCATAATATTTATTATTGAAATCGTCGTGTACTTCTACGAGTATACGTACATCATTTACATATTAGTAGAATTATGCTCGATTCGCGATTCTAGTCATTTTCACGGCATCTTTACCTTCAACTTTAAATTTACTACCGTTACTAATTATAATTTTAATAATATATATAATAATTACAAATAAAAACATATCAAAATATATTATTCGAATGATGCACGGTTCTCGATTCTAGTAATTTTCAAGATAGTCGGCATTACATGTTTGAAAATCTATAAAGGTACTTCAGACTCGTCCAGTTTCGATGAATTGGGCAATTGTACCGTAGAGACCTCTAATTCCTCACCAACTCACGTATTTCACCTTCTCCCTACAGGTCTCCCAGGTCTCTTAAATGAGGCGCGAAAAAGCACCTGATGAGGCCGTCCAGCTGCGGACTTTACCTTCTGCTTACCATCAGGGGAGGAGTGAAATTGACGTGTCCTATATAAAAGAGGTAAAAAATAATGTTCTCAAATGAAGTTGTAAAGCTTTTACAGGTAATTGTTGATCTTCAAAATGCACTTCTTCTAATAGACCAGCGAAAGTAGATGGAGAAGAAAAAGAAAACTATGTAAGTACATTGTCATTTACATATCATATTAGTAGAATGATGAACGTTTCGTGATTTTAGTAATTTCCAGGCTATTGAATACAACAAGTCCATTAGTTACGTCATGTTTAAAAATCCATAAAGGCAGCTTTACATCAGACTTGTTTCACCATCGTCTAATTTAGATAATATAAATTACAATTTATATTATCTAGGTAGGTATTAACAGAGCGCATACGTTACCTTATGGCTTCAAATAGGCAGGGCGTTGTCAGTCCCGTGGCGAGTCGCCTTCCCATTGTACAGCAACGACAGCCTTTGCTACACTCCAAACAATCCTCAATCGCAAGGTAGTTCCTCGAGAAATTCTTATCCACAAGGACTCTGCATTGAAATAGAATACACAAGATATACCTAATTCAGTAAGCAAGATCTTAGCTGTATAAAGAAAGGCAACTCTCTTACCAGGAAATTCTGGGCGACTAACCAGTAAAGTTACAAGATTTAGCAAATCCAAGGTAACCTCAGAATTACTATTTTTCATCATACTTCATCATACTTCATCGTTATTCTGTTAGTGCCAGTCGATCTTAGACCTTCACCTCGCAGTACGGGGCCCGCTTTTTCCAATCTAACTGCGTCGCGGCTGAACTACGAATCTTCTCTTCAAATCTTCTCTTCAAATGGGTCTTTGACATTTAAAATACATTCGGCTTCCACAGCATTGTTAACGAATATAAATCCGTTCAAGTTTTAGTGTCATGACTTCGCTTCTTACTAGTACAATGATGCAAGAATGCATCCTTGTACGGCCCGCTATCAAGACAGCGTGAGGTCGCGCCAACCTCGCCTGCAAGCCGGAGCCCCAACTGATTGTAGAAAGAGACTCTGACTCTGGCTTTCTTCATGGTCGTCGTTACCATAAAACTCTGATGGCTTCTGTGGATCCTTCACAACTACGGTTTATTTTAAGAATAATTCTGTTAGGGTTATTAATTACAAAATCCGTAAACCAGATGGTGCTTTATCATCACACAACGTACGTAAAAGCCGTAAATCATTCGAAAATTTAGAAGCACAACGAAAGTGAGCGATAACCTTACACGTCGAAGCGTAATTATATTTCCATTTTACTTGAATGTGTCGTCTGTTGGGGCTGTTGTGTCAATATTGCTTACATATATTTTAATTTACGTTGATTAGAATGATGCTCGATTTGCAATTCGTGTCATTTTCACGTCATTTTAACTTAGACTTAAGATTTACCACCGTTGTTCTGATGATGTTTTATAAATTTGTCAATTATAATTTTACTATTAATATAGTAATTATAAATATAGTCGTATATACATATAGAAAGAATGGTGAAAAATTAGTATAATGGTACTGCTTTTTCTAAAAGAATTTTTTTCCAGTAGGTCAGCGAGAGGAGATTATGAAGAAAAAGACAACTATGTACATAGTCATTTACATACCATATTAGTAGAATGATGAACGTTTCGTGATTTTAGTAATTTCCAGGATATTGACTACAACAAGTCCATTCGTTACGTCATGTTTAAATGACGAACGTTTCGTGATTTTAGTAATTTCCAGGATATTGACTACAACAAGTCCATTCGTTACGCCATGTTTAAAAATCTACAAAGGCAGCTTTTCCTCAAGATTTGTTACCTTCTTCTCTACTTCGAATTTTCCCTTCAAATGGTCTTTAACATTCGGTCTTCATAAATACATACGACTTGCTCCTACCTACATTTGACCTACCTCTATAACTGGTCTTAGTTGTGACACTACCTAATAATATTCTGTCCCCTGTGGTTGAGTACATTTACAAGTCCTTTGTTTGTGATATAAAAATAATATTTTGTTTAGTATATTTTAAACAGTCATTCTACTATTTTTCATCATAATTCATAGTTGTTCTGGTAGTGCTGGTCCGATCCAAAGCCTTCACTTCAGTGCGACGCCCGCTTTTCCAGTCTAACTGCGACACGGCTGAAATTCAAAGCTTCTCTTCAAATAGGTCTTTAACATTTTGTCTTCAAAAATACATTCGACTTCCCCAGCATTGTTAACGAATAAAATTCCGTTAAGTTTTGTTGTCATGATTTCACTTCTTACTAGTACAATGACGTAAGAATGCATCCTTGTACGGCCCGCTGCTTGCATAATACACATTCCTGTGTAGGGTTCATGGACTCACGAGTACGTAGGTAATTGCAATGTAGTTTATTATGTTGTTTGACTGATTGATTGACCTTTTGGTTGAGATTAATTCAAACAAGAAGTATTTGTATTTTTCATTTAAACATATTTTGTTAAATAAATTCTGATTTAGATACGTACAAAATGCATATCTGCATGTCTGTCATTTACGTTCACCCCTGGGTGTACTTTTAAATCGCTATACTGTATTGCATATGATTGTGAAACCCATTGTCACTTGTTCAAACGAGTCGGAGACGCGGTTCAAATGGGTCTTTAACATTAGAAATACACTTGACTTCCGTAGCATTGTTGGTGAATCTCAAGGAACTGGAGTCTTTCAGTTTCACGATTTCACTTCTTACTAATAGAATAATGTAAGAATGCATACTTACGGCAAGCTTTATCAGGGCGTCGCTTCCATAAAAGCTGTATGAAGAATAACAATCCAATGAACTCTCTGAAATGACAGTTAATAACAAAATGTTATTAGGAGGGTACTTGGAGAAAAAAAAGCTCGATGCAGAAAGAAGTAATTGATTAATTATTCAAATTAGGTACGTAGATAAATGCCTTTGTGAGTATACACGATCCACCTCCCGGCATCACGTACTTTAGGTAATGTCAATATATACAAAGAACTGAAATCGTAATCACCTTGATGATTACGAGATTCACATGTGTTAACACACGGTTAATCTCCAGGGACAAGATTGCCTTCGAGATAATACACGGTCATCCTCCAGGCGGTATGATTAAATATTTCGACTGTTAATATCACTTAATAGGTTGAAGTACTAACCTGATTGGTCGGAATCCTCTGAAGAATACATTATCCGTTTGTACTTACGCTGCTACGTTTCCAGCTTGCGAAGTTTACGCCTATATCGACTTATCATTTCTTCGTTATTCCTTTTCGGCGTATATGTGAATATAATTTTCACCAACTTTGTAAGGCTCGTACGAACGATGCCGCGCAAAACAAGACGCAAGTTGACGGTATAAAATAAAAGTGACCATCGATTCTATGAGCGTGCGAATGCCTGTTGGCTACAAGGACTACCTTCTAAATATTATCTGAAGAATTAAGCGACGAAATATAATTATGTATTTTTAAAACATACTTTTGGTGATATCATTTATAGCTTACGTTCAAAATGCAGTTCTTTCGTAGAAAATACAATCTAAACCAGTCTTAAGTCTTTGTCGATGGCTGTACTTTTTAATCGCTATACTGTACTGCATGTGATAAAGACATCCACTGACGTTTGAGCAGCTGCTTGTGTATGCTGTGCATAGCCACTTTCCATTAAGAAATAATTATATATTTTTTAAAACATGTTTTTGTGATACCATTTCTGACTTGCATTCAAAATACCACACTTCTTTCGTACAAAATAAGTTGTAAACCAACGTCTTTTTCAATGTCTGTACATTTAAATCGTTATACTGTACTGCATGTGATTAAGACATCAATTGTCGCTTGAGCAGCAGCTTGTGCATGCTCTGCGCTGTGCTTATTCAAATAGAAATAAGTGTAAATTTTTCTAAAACATACCTTTTGTGATATCATTTCAGAATTGAGTTCAAAATGCACACTTCCTTCGTATGAAACAAAATCTTAACCTACGTCTTGGTTACTGTTTGCACTTTTAAATCGCTATACTCTACTGCATGTGGTCATAACTCTCATTGTCGCTTGAACAGCAGCTTGTGCGTGTTCTGCGCTTCCTTTCTTCAATAAGAAATATTTACATTTTTTTAAAATTATGTTTTTTGTGATACCATTTCTGACTTGCGTTCAAAATACCACATTTCTTTCGTAGAAAATAAATTGAGAACTTACGTCTTGGTTATTGCTTGTACATTTACATCGCTATACTGGACTGCTTGCTTGAGCAGCAGCTTCTGCATGCTCTGCACTGTGCTTATCCAAAAATAAATATGTATAAATTTTTCAAAAACATACTTTATGTGATATAATTTACAGCTTACGTTCAAAATGCAGTTCTTTCGTACAAAATGAAATCTAAACCTAAGTTTTTATCTCTGATTGTACGTTTAAATCCCTGTTTTGTACTGCATGTGATCAAGACATCTATTGTCGCTTGAACAACCGCTTGTGTATATTCTGCTCTGCGTCTTTTCAATACGATTTTTTTTTTAACATGCTTTATGTGATATCATTTCTGACTTGCGTTGAAAATGCACACTTATTTCGTCTACGTCTTAGTTATTGTCTGTACATATAAATCGCTATACTGTACTGCATGTGATAAAGATAACCACTGATCTTAGAGTAGAAGCTGGTGCCTTTTTCCAAAACTATTCTTTTCTAAAACATGCCTTTTGTGATATCATTTCTGACTTGCAGTCAAAATGTGCACATCTATCGTATGAAACAAAATCTTAACTAACATCTTGGTTATTGCTTGTACATTTGAATCGCTATACTGTACTGCATGTGATCAAGGCATAAATTGTCGCTTGAGCAGCTTGTGTATGTTCTGCTCTGCCTTTTACAATAAGAAATATTTAAGAATTTTTCTAAACATACTTTTCGTGATATCATTTCTGACCTGCGTTCAAAATGCACACTTCTTTCGATGAAACAAAATCTTTACCCACGTCTTGGTTATTGTTTGTACGTTTTAAATCCCTATACTGTACTGCATGTGATCAAGGCATCAATTGTCGCTTGAGCAGTTTTCTGTTCTGCCTTTCCCAAAACGAAGTATTTATAATTTTTTCTAAAACTCACCTTTTGCGATATCATTTCTGTCTTGCGTTCAAAATGCACACTTCTTTAGTAGGAAACAAAATCTTAACCCACATCTTGGTTATTGTTTGTACATTTAAATCGCTATACTGTACTGCATGTGATCAAGGCATCAATTGTCGCTTGAGGAGCATCTTGTGTATGTTCTGCTCTGCCTTTTACAATAAGAAATATTTAAGAATTTTTCTAAACATACTTTTCGTGATATCATTTCTGACCTGCGTTCAAAATGCACACTTCTTTCGTTTGAAACAAAATCTTTACCCACGTCTTGGTTGCTGTTTGCACTTTTAAATCGCTAAACTATACTGCACGTGGTCATAACTCCCATGCACATTCTCTGCACTGTGCTTGTCTAAAAATAGATATGCGTCTATTTTTCTAAAACATACCTTTTGTGATATCATTTCTGACTAGCGTTCAAAATGCCCACTTCCTCGTATGAAACAAAATATTTTTCCACGTCTTGGTTATTGTTTATACATTAAAATCGCTATACTGTACTGCATGTGATCAAGGCATTCATTGTCGCTTGAGCAGCATCATGTGTATGTTGTGCTGTGCCTTTTAGAATAAGAAATATTTAATAATTTTTCTAAACATACTTTTCGTGATATCATTTCAGACCTGCGTTCAAAATGCACACTTCTTTCGATGAAACAAAATCTTTACCCACGTCTTGGTTATTGTTTGTACATTTTAAATCGCTATACTGTACTGCATGTGATCAAGGCATCAATTGTCGCTTGAGCAGCTTTCTGTTCTGCCTTTCCCAATACGAAGTATTTATAATTTTTTCTAAAACTCACCTTTGCGATATCATTTCTGTCTTGCGTTCAAAATGCACACTTCTTTAGTAGGAAACAAAATCTTAACCCACATCTTGGTTATTGTTTGTACATTTAAATCGCTATACTGTACTGCATGTGATCAAGGCATCAATTGTCGCTTGAGCAGCATCTTGTGTATGTTCTGCTCTGCCTTTTACAATAAGAAATGTTTACGAATTTTTCGAAACATACTTTTCGTGATATCATTTCTGACCTGCGTTCAAAATGCACACTTCTTTCGTATGAAACAAAATCTTTACCCACGTCTTGGTTATTGTTTGTACATTTTAAATCGCTATACTGTACTGCAAGTGATCAAGGCATAAATTGTCGCATGAGCAGCAGCTTGTGCATGCTCTGCACTGTGCTTATCCAAAAAGAAATATGCGTAAATTTTTCTAAAACATACCTTTTGTGATATCATTTCTGACTTGCGTTCAAAATGCCCACTTCTTTCGTATGGAACAAAATATTAAACTACGTCTTGATTATTGTTTGTACATTTAAATCGCTCTACTGTACTGCATGTGATAAAGGCATTCATTGTCGCTTGAGCAGCATCATGTGTATGTTCTGCTCTGCCTTTTAGAATAAGAAATATTTAATAATTTTTCTAAACATACTTTTCGTGATATCATTTCTGACCTGCGTTCAAAATGCACACTTCTTTCGATGAAACAAAATCTTTACCCACGTCTTGGTTATTGTTTGTACATTTTAAATCGCTATACTGTACTGCATGTGATCAAGGCATCAATTGTCGCTTGAGCAGCTTTCTGTTCTGCGTTTTCCAATACGAAGTATTTATAATTTTCTCTAAAACACACCTTTTGTGATATCAATTCTGACTTGCGTTCAAAATGCATACTTCTTTCGTACGAAACAAAAACTTAACCTACGCTTTGGTTACTGTTTGCAAAATTAAATCGCTAAACTATACTGCACGTGGTCATAACTCCCATGCACATTCTCTGCACTGTGCTTATCCAAATTAGATATGCGTCTATTTTTCTAAAACATACCTTTTGTGATATCATTTCTGACAAGCGTTCAAAATGCCCACTTCCTCGTATGAAACAAAATCTTTTTCCACGTCTTGGTTATTGTTTATACATTAAAATCGCTATACTGTACTGCATGTGTGTAATAATAAAAAAAGTGATTTTATTTTCTCTGTATCTCCTATTTAAAAGAAATAGAAATAAAATTGGTTTGTAAGTACATTACCATAAAAGTTCGGGTGCCTTGGAGATACACATGCCTAGGATAATCAGCGGAGATTGGAAACTTTTAATCTGCCGGAGGTGAGCTAAATGAAACCAAACGGTGAGGTTTAAGGTTTTATTGTCCACTCCAGTGTGCATTTAGAAATAGTTGCAAGGATACATTCCTAATGTATATCTAACCTTAAATTTAAAATTAGAGTTTTATAAGCTAGGTCAATCTGATCCTATGTCAATATGATCTTATGTCACCAATGCATTTTTAGGTTATTTTGAAGTTTAGATTTAAAATATAATTAAAGTAAGCTCACGGCATCCCTCGGCGAGTATATGTAAACACAGCAGCGAGAAAGCTCGTAGCAGGCGAAGTTTTCAGTTTAAGCCCATGCGGTACATCCAGGTTTGAGGCGAAAAGTCCAAACCCTCCATAAGGAAATGCAGATGACCGAAGACAAAGGTCCAAAGAAAAGATCCAAAGGCAAAAAGAGAAAAAGTCCAAAGGAAAAAGAGAAAAAGGAAAAAGGCGGTTCCAATTTGGAAACCTGTAACAAAATTGCATGTCATTAGAACAAACTCCAATATGAACACGAGGTCCTAATTTTTTTATAAATTTGTGCGACTTACCGCCTTAATTTGCTGGAACAATGCCAATAGCAAAAGAAATCATAATATTCTCAGATTAAGAGCTGAAACAATAGAATTTTAACAATTATTTTTCAAATTAGGAACGTGGCGAATTCCAACAAAGTGAATCTTATTAAAAAATGACAACTCACCAGAAATAAACTATAATTCCACAAGAGGATAGTTGTGAAGACACAAACTATTATCCTTTAGGCAAAAATACTCTCATTTTTATGAGATTTATTGAAATTAAGTTACGAAGCCATGAATATCGACCATCCAGCCTCAACGCTAGGAAGAAAGGTGCTTTGACAGCTATACGTCAAAATGTCATTCACTCCGCGTTCCGAAACTTTTCGTTCAAAAATAGAATTAAAACCGGTGTGACGACGTTTGCAGAGCGCGTCGTTACATGTGATCAAGGCATTCATTGTCGCTTGAGCAGCATCTTGTGTATGTTCTACTCTGCCTTTTACAATAAGAAACATAACTTTTGTGATATCATTTCTGACTTGCGTTCAAAATACCGCACTTCTTTCGTATTAAATAAATTGTAAACCAACGTCTTTTTCACTGTTTGTACATTTAAATCACTATACTATACTGCATGTGATTAAAGCATCAATTGTCGCTTGAGCAGCTTTCTGTTCTGCCTTTTCCAATACGAAGTAATTATATTTTTTCCTAAAACTCACCTTTTGCGATATCATTTCTGACTTGCGTTCAAAATGCACACTTCTTTCGAATGGAACATCCAAAATCTTTACCCACGCCTTGGTTATTGTTTGTACATTTTAAATCGCTATACTGTACTGCAAGTGATCAAGGCATAAATTGTCGCGTGAGCAGCAGCTTGTGCATGCTCTACACTGTGCTTATCCAAAAAGAAATATGCGTAAATTTTTCTAAAACATACCTTTTGTGATATCATTTCTGACTTGAGTTCAAAATGCCCACTTCTTTCGTATGGAACAAAATATTTACCTACGTGTTGATTATTATTTGTACATTTAAATCGCTCTACTGTACTGCATGTGATCAAGGCATTCATTGTCGCTTGAGCAGCATCTTGTGTATGTTCTGCTCTGCCTTTCAGAATAAGAAATATTTAAGAATTTTTCTAAACATACTTTTCATGATATCATTTTTGACCTGCGTTCAAAATGCACACTTCTTTCGTATGAAACAAAATCTTTACACACGTCTTGGTTATTGTTTGTACATTTTATATCACTATACTGTACTGCAAGTGATCTAGGCATGAATTGTCGCGTGAGCAGCAGCTTGTGCATGCTCTGCACTGTGCTCATCCAAAAAGAAATATGCGTAAATTTTTCTAAAACATATCTTTTGTGATATCATTTCTGACTTGAGTTCAAAATGTCCACTTCTTTCGTATGGAACAAAATATTTACCTACGTGTTGATTATTATTTGTACATTTAAATCGCTCTACTGTACTGCATGTGATCAAGGCATTCTTTATCGCTTGAGCAGCATCATGTATATGTTCTGCTCTGCCTTTTAGAATAAGAAATATTTAAGAATTTTTCTAAACATAATTTTCGTGATATCATTTCTGACCTGCGTTCAAAATGCACACTTCTTTCGTATGAAACAAAATCTTTACCCACGTCTTGGTTATTGTTTGTACATTTTATATCGCTATACTGTACTGCATGTGATCAAGGCATTCATTGTCGCTTGAGCAGCATCTTGTGTATGTTCTGCTCTGCCTTTTACAATAAGAAATATTTCAAAAAAATTCCTAAACATCCTTTTTGTGATATCATTTCAGACTTGCGTTCAAAATGCACACTTCTTTCGTATGAAACAAAATCTTTACCCACGTCTTGGTTATTGTTTGTACATTTAAATCATTATACTGTACTGCATGTGATCAAGGCATCAATTGTCGCTTGAGCAGCATCTTGTGTATGTTCTGCTCTGCCTTTTACAATAAGAAATGTTTAAGAATTTTTCGAAACATACTTTTTGTGATATCATTTCTGACCTGCGTTCAAAATGCACACTTCTTTCGTATGAAACAAAATCTTTACCCACGTCTTGGTTATTGTTTGTACATTTTAAATCGCTATACTGTACTGCAAGTGATCAAGGCATAAATTGTCGCGTGAGCAGCAGCTTGTGCATGCTCTGCACTGTGCTTATCCAAAAAGAACTATGCGTCTATTTTTCTAAAACATACCTTTTGTGATATCATTTCTGACAAGCGTTCAAAATGCCCACTTCCTCGTATGAAACAAAATCTTTTTCCACGTCTTGGTTATTGTTTATACATTAAAATCGCTATACTGTACTGCATGTGATCAAGGCATTCATTGTCGCTTGAGCAGCATCTTGTGTATGTTCTACTCTGCCTTTTACAATAAGAAATATTTAAGATTTTTTCTGAAACATAACTTTTGTGATATCATTTCTGACTTGCGTTCAAAATACCGCACTTCTTTCGTATTAAATAAATTGTAAACCAACGTCTTTTTCACTGTTTGTACATTTAAATCACTATACTATACTGCATGTGATCAAAGCATCAATTGTCGCTTGAGCAGCTTTCTGTTCTGCCTTTTCCAATACGAAGTAATTATATTTTTTTCTAAAACTCACCTTTTGCGATATCATTTCTGACTTGCGTTCAAAATGCACACTTCTTTCGAATGGAACATCCAAAATCTTTACCCACGCCTTGGTTATTGTTTGTACATTTTAAATCGCTATACTGTACTGCAAGTGATCAAGGCATAAATTGTCGCGTGAGCAGCAGCTTGTGCATGCTCTGCACTGTGCTTATCCAAAAAGAACTATGCGTAAATTTTTCTAAAATATACCTTTTGTGATATCATTTCTGACTTGCGTTCAAAATGCCCACTTCTTTCGTATGGAACAAAATATTAACCTACGTTCTGATTATTGTTTGTACATTTAAATCGCTCTACTGTACGGCATGTGATAAAGGCATTCATTGTCGCTTGAGCAGCATCATGTGTATGTTCTGCTTTGCCATTTAGAATAAGAAATATTTAAGAATTTTTCTAAACATACTTTTCGTGATATCATTTCTGACCTGCGTTCAAAATGCACACTTCTTTCGAGGAAACAAAATCTTTACCCACGTCTTGGTTATTGTTTGTACATTTTAAATCGCTATACTGTACTGCATGTGATCAAGGCATCAATTGTCGCTTGAGCAGCTTTCTGTTCTGCGTTTTCCAATACGAAGTATTTATAATTTTCTCTAAAACACACCTTTTGTGATATCATTGCTGACTTGCGTTCAAAATGCATACTTCTTTTGTACGAAACAAAAACTTAACCTACGCTTTGGTTACTGTTTGCAAAATTAAATCGCTAAACTATACTGCACGTGGTCATAACTCCCATGCACATTCTCTGCACTGTGCTTATCCAAATTAGATATGCGTCTATTTTTCTAAAACATACCTTTTGTGATATCATTTCTGACTAGCGTTCAAAATGCCCACTTCCTCGTATGAAACAAAATCTTTTTCCACGTCTTGGTTATTGTTTATACATTAAAATCGCTATACTGTACTGCATGTGATCAAGGCATTCATTGTCGCTTGAGCAGCATTTTGTGTATGTTCTACTCTGCCTTTTACACTAAGAAATATTTAAGATTTTTTCTGAAACATAACTTTTGTGATATCATTTCTGACTTGCGATCAAATACCACACTTCTTTCGTACAAATAAATTGTAAACCAACGTCTTTGTCACTGTTTGTATATTTAAATCGCTACACTGTACTGCAAGTGATCAAGGCATAAATTGTCGCGTGAGCAGCAGCTTGTGCTAGCTCTGCACTGCGCTTATCCAAAAAGAAATATGCGTAAATTTTTCTGAAACATACCTTTTGTGATATCATTTCTGACTTGCGTTCAAAATGCACACTTCTTTCGTATGAAACAAAATCTTAACGCACGTCTTGGTTATTGTTTATACATTTAAATCGCTATACTGTACTGCATGTGATCAAGGCATCAATTGTCGCTTGAGCAGCTTTCTGTTCTGCCTTTCACAATACGAAGTATTTATAATTTTTTCTAGAAATCACCTTTTGTGATATCATTTCTGACTTGCGTTTAAAATGCACACTTCTTTCGTTTGAAATAAAATCTTTACCCACGTCTTGGTTATTGTTTGTACTTTAAAATCGCTATACTGTACTGAATGTGATCAAGGCATTCATTGTCGCTTGAGCAGCATCTTGTGTATGTTCTGCTCTGCCTTTCATAATAAGAAACATTTTAGAATTTTTCCTAAACATCCTTTTGTGATATCATTTCTGACTTGCGTTCAAAATGCACACTTCTTTCGTATGAAACAAAATCTTAACCCACGTCTTGGTTATTGTTTATACATTTAAATCGCTATACTGTACTGCATGTGATCAAGGCATCAATTGTCGCTTGAGCAGCTTTCTGTTCTGCCTTTCACAATACGAAGTATTTATAATTTTTTCTAGAAATCACCTTTTGTGATATCATTTCTGACTTGCGTTTAAAATGCACACTTCTTTCGTATGAAATAAAATCTTTACCCACGTCTTGGTTATTGTTTGTACTTTAAAATCGCTATACTGTACTGCATGTGATCAAGATATCAATTGTAGCTTGAGCAGCTTTCTGTTCTGCGTTTTCCAATACGAAGTATTTATAATTTTCTCTAAAACACACCTTTTGTGATATCATTTCTGACTTGCGTTCAAAGTGCATACTTCTTTCAAACGAAACAGAACCTGAACCTACGCTTTGGTTACTGTTTGCACTTTTAAATCGCTAAACTATACTGCACGTGGTCATAACTCCCATGCACATTCTCTGCACTGTGCTTATCCAAAAATAAATATGCGTCTATTTTTCTAAAACATGCCTTTTGTGATATCATTTCTGACTAGCGTTCAAAATGCCCACTTCCTCGTATGAAACAAAATCTTTTTCCACGTCTTGGTTATTGTTTATACATTAAAATCGCTATACTGTACTGCATGTGATCAAGGCATTCATTGTCGCTTGAGCAGCATCTTGTGTATGTTCTGCTCTGCCTTTTACAATAAGAAATATTTCAAAAAAATTCCTAAACATCCTTTTTGTGATATCATTTCTGACTTGCGTTCAAAATGCACACTTCTTTCGTATGAAACAAAATCTTTACCCACGTCTTGGTTATTGTTTGTACATTTAAATCGCTATACTGTACTGCATGTGATCAAGGCATCAATTGTCGCTTAAGCAGCATCTTGTGTATGTTCTGCTCTGCCTTTTACAATAAGAAATGTTTAAGAATTTTTCGAAACATACTTTTCGTGATATCATTTCTGACCTGCGTTCAAAATGCACACTTCTTTCGTATGAAACAAAATCTTTACCCACGTCTTGGTTATTGTTTGTACATTTTAAATCGCTATACTGTACTGCAAGTGATCAAGCATAAATTGTCGCGTGAGCAGCAGCTTGTGCATGCTCTGCACTGTGCTTATCCAAAAAGAAATATGCGTAAATTTTTCTAAAACATATCTTTTGTGATATCATTTCTGACTTGCGTTCAAAATGCCCACTTCTTTCGTATGGAACAAAATATTAACCTACGTCTTGATTATTGTTTGTACATTTAAATCGCTCTACTGTACTGCATGTGATAAAGGCATTCATTGTCGCTTGAGCAGCATCTTGTGTATGTTCTGCTCTGCCTTTTATAATAAGAAATATTTTAGAATTTTTCGTAAATATCCTTTTTGTGATATCATTTCTAACTTGCGTTCAAAATGCACACTTCTTTCGTAGGAATCCAAATCTTAACCCACGTATTGGTTATTGTTTATAGATTTAAGTTACTATACTGTACTGCATGTGATCAAGGCATCAATTGTCACTTGAGCAGCTTTCTGTTCTGCCTTTTCCAATACGAAGTATTTATAATTTTTTCTAGAACTCGCCTTTTGTGATATCATTTCTGACTTGCTTTCAAAATGCATACTTCTTTCGAATGAAACAAAATCTTAACCTACGCTTTGGTTACTGTTTGCACTTTTAAATCGCTAAACTATACTGCACGTGGTCATAACTCCCATGCATATTCTCTGCACTGTGCTTATCCAAAAATAAATATGCGTCTATTTTTCTAAAACATACCTTTTGTGATATCATTTCTGACCTGCGTTCAAAATACCGCACTTCTTACGTATTAAATAAATTGTAAACCAACGTCTTTTTCACTGTTTGTACATTTAAATCGCTATACTGTACTGCATGTGATCAAAGCATCAATTGTCGCTTGAGCAGCTTTCTGTTCTGCCTTTTACAATACGAAGTAATTATATTTTTTTCTAAAACTCACCTTTTGCGATATCATTTCTGACTTGCGTTCAAAATGCACACTTCTTTCGAATGGAACATCCAAAATCTTTACCCACGCCTTGGTTATTGTTTGTACATTTTAAATCGCTATACTGTACTGCAAGTGATCAAGGCATAAATTGTCGCGTGAGCAGCAGCTTGTGCATGCTCTACACTGTGCTTATCCAAAAAGAAATATGCGTAAATTTTTCTAAAACATACCTTTTGTGATATCATTTCTGACTTGAGTTCAAAATGCCCACTTCTTTCGTATGGAACAAAATATTAACCTACGTGTTGATTATTATTTGTACATTTAAATCGCTCTACTGTACTGCATGTGATCAAGGCATTCATTGTCGCTTGAGCAGCATCATGTATATGTTCTGCTCTGCCTTTTAGAATAAGAAATATTTAAGAATTTTTCTAAACATACTTTTCATGATATCATTTCTGACCTGCGTTCAAAATGCACACTTCTTTCGTATGAAACAAAATCTTTACCCACGTCTTGGTTATTGTTTGTACATTTTATATCGCTATACTGTACTGCATGTGATCAAGGCATTCATTGTCGCTTGAGCAGCATCTTGTGTATGTTCTGCTCTGCCTTTTACAATAAGAAATATTTCAAAAAAATTCCTAAACATCCTTTTTGTGATATCATTTCTGACTTGCGTTCAAAATGCACACTTCTTTCGTAGGAAACAAAATCTTAACCCACGTCTTAGTTATTGTTTGAACATTTTAATAGCTATACTGTACTGCATGTGATCAAGGCATTCATTGTCGCTTGAGCAGCATCTTGTGTATGTTCTGTATTGCCTTTCAGAATTAGAAATATTTAAGAATTTTTCTAAACATACTTTTCATGATATCATTTTTGACCTGCGTTCAAAATGCACACTTCTTTCGTATGAAACAAAATCTTTACACACATCTTGGTTATTGTTTGTACATTTTATATCACTATACTGTACTGCAAGTGATCTAGGCATAAATTGTCGCGTGAGCAGCAGCTTGTGCATGCTCTGCACTGTGCTTATCCAAAAAGAAATATGCGTAAATTTTTCTAAAATATACCTTTTGTGATATCATTTCTGACTTGAGTTCAAAAAGCCCACTTCTTTCGTATGGAACAAAATATTAACCTACGTCTTGATTATTGTTTGTACATTTAAATCCCTCTACTGTATAGATGCATGTGATCAAGGCATTCATTGTCGCTTCAGCAGCATTTTGTGTATGTTCTGCTCTGCCTTTTACAATAAGAAATATTTAGGAATTTTTCTGAAACATACCTTTTGTGATATCATTTCTAACTTGAGTTCAAAATGCCCACTTCTTTCGTATGGAACAAAATATTAACCTACGTCTTGATTATTGTTTGTACATTTAAATTTCTTTACTGTACTGCATGTGATCAAGGCATTCATTGTCGCTTGAGCAGCATTTTGTGTATGTTCTGCTCTGCCTTTTACAATAAGAAATGTTTAGGAATTTTTCTGAAACATACCTTTTGTGATATCATTTCTGACTTGCGTTCAAAATACACACTTCTTGCGTATGAAACAAAATCTTAACCCACGTCTTGGTCATTGTTTATACATTTAAATCGCTGTACTGTACTGCATGTGATCAAGGCATCAATTGTCGCTTGAGCTGCTTTCTGTTCTGCCTTTTCTAATACGAAGTATTTATATTTTTTTCTAGAACTCACCTTTTGTGATATCATTTCTGACTTGCGTTAAAAATGCATACTTCTTTCGTACGGAACAAAAACTTAACCTACGCTTTGGTTACTGTTTGCACTTTTAAATCGCTAAACTATACTGCACGTGGTCATAACTCTCATGCACATTCTCTGCACTGTGCTTATCCAAAAAAAGATATGCGTCTTTTTTTCTAAAACATACCTTTTGTGATATCATTTCTGACTAGCGTTCAAAATGCCCACTTCTTCGCATGAAACAAAATCTAATTCCACGTCTTGATTATTGTTTATACATTAAAATTGCTATACTGTACTGCAAGTGATCAAGGCATAAATTGCGTGAGCAGCAGCTTGTGCATGCTCTGCACTGTGCTTATCCAAAAAGAAATATGCGTAAATTTTTCTAAAACATACCTTTTGTGATATCATTTCTGACTTGAGTTCAAAATGCCCACTTCTTTCGTATGGAACAAAATATTTACCTACGTGTTGATTATTATTTGTACATTTAAATCGCTATACTGTACTGCATGTGATCAAGGCATCAATTGTCGCTTGAGCAGCTTTCTGTTCTGCCTTTTTCAATACGAAGTATTTATAATTTTTTCTAGAACTCACCTTTTGTGATATCATTTCTGACTGGCGTTTAAAATGCACACTTCTTTCATATGAAACAAAATCTTTACCCACGTCTTGGTTATTGTTTGTACTTTGAAATCGCTATACTGTACTGCATGTGATCAAGATATCAATTATAGCTTGAGCAGCTTTTGGTTCTGCGATTTCCAATACGAAGTATTTATAGTTTTCTCTAAAACACACCTTTTGTGATATCATTTCTGACTTGCGTTCAAAATGCACACTTCTTTCGTATGGAACAAAATATTAACCAACGTCTAGATTATTGTTTGTACATTTAAATCGCTATACTGTACTGCATGTGATCAAAGCATCAATTTTCGCTTGAGCTGAGCAGCATCTTGGGTATGTTCTGCTCGGCATTTACAATAAGAAAAATTCAAGAATTTTTCCAAATCATACTGATATCATTTCTGACTTGCGTTCAAAATGCATACTTCTTTCGTACGAAACAAAATCTTAACCCATGTCTTGGTTATTATTTGTACATTTAAATACCTATACTGTACTGCACGTGATCAAGACATCAACTGTGGCTTGAGCAGAATCTTGTGTATGTTCTGCTCTGCCTTTTACAATAAGAAATATTTAAGAATTTTTCTAAAACATACTTTTTGTTATATCATTTCTGACTTGCGTTCAAAATACCACACTTCTTTCTTACAAAATAAATTTTAAACCAACGTCTTTGTCACTGTTTGTATATTTAAATCGCTATACTGTACTGCAAGTGATCTAGGCACAAATTGTCGCGTGAGCAGCAGCTTGTGCATGCTCTGCACTGTGCTTATCCAAAAAGAAATATGCGTAAATTTTTCTAAAACATACCTTTTGTGATATCATTTCTGACTTACGTTCAAAATACCCACCTCTTTTGTATGGAACAAAATATTAACCTACGTCTTGATTATTGTTTGTACATTTAAATCGCTCTACTGTACTGCATGTGATCAAGGCATTCATTGTCGCTTGAGCAGCATCTTGTGTATGTTCTGCACTGCCTTTTATAATAAGACATATTTAAAAAAAATTCCTAAACATCCTTTTTGTGATATCATTTCTGACTTGCGTTCAAAATGCATACTTCTTTCGTACGAAACAAAATCTTAACTTACACTTTGGTTACTGTTTGCACTTTTAAATCGCTAAACTATACTGCACGTGGTCATAACTCCTAGAGTCGCTTGAGCAGCAGCTTGTGCGTGTTCAGCGCTGCCATTTTCTAATAAGAAATATTTTTATATTTTGTAAAACATGCTTTTCGTGATAATATTTCTGACTTGCTTTCAAAATACCACACTTCTTTTTTACAAAATAAATTGTAAACCAACGTCTTTGTCACTGTTTGTGTATTTACATCACTCTACTGTGCTGCAAGTGATCAAGGCATCAATTGTCTCATAAGCAGTATCTTGTGTATGTTCTGCCCGTCTTTTACAATAAGAAATATTTAAGAATTTTTCTAAAACATATTTTTTGTGATATCGTTTCTGAGTTGCGTTCAAAATGCATACTTCTTGCGTACGAAACAAAATCTTAACCTACGCTTTGGTTACTGTTTGAACTTTTAAATCGCTAAACTATACTGCATGTGGTCATAACTCCTATTGACGCTTGAGCAGCAGCTTGTGCGTGTTCTGCACTGCCTTTTTCCAATGAGAAATATTTATATATTTCGTAAAACATGCTTTTCGTGATAACATTTCTGACTTGCGTTCTAATAAACCACACTTCTTTCGTACAAAATAAATTGTAAACTAGCGTCTTGGTCACTGTTTCTACTTTTAAATCACTATACAGTACTGCAAGTGATCAAGGCATTAAATGTCGCGTGAGCAGCAGCTTGTGCATGCTCTGCACTGTGCTTATCCAAAAAGAAATACTTATAATTTTTCTAAAACACACCTTTGGTGATTGTACTTCTGTCGTATGGAACAAAATATTAACCTACGTCATGATTATTGTTTGTACATTTAAATTGCTATACTGTACTGCATGTGATCCGTTTCCGGTCGTTGTAGTGACAACAAGTCGCGGATACTTGTCGGCAATAAAACACTTATTAAAAATAGTTATAGTTACACTTTAAGAACTGTAGTGCTTCAAACATCAGCTAAACAACATCAGAAGACATAGGAAAGAACGATCCTTGGATATTCTCAAAAACAACTAGTTAAAAGTGAAGCTCAAATATCAACAATTGAGGTTAGAATAAAATATTTTTATAACCTAAGTCAATTTGACAGCCGGGAAAATAAACAAATAAACAAATACCCGCAATACCAGTCAATACCCGAACTGACAGTCAGTTGACAACTACCCCGAGAGTTGCCATCACAAAAATCTACTAAACAAATATTTTCTACCAAGTTGCATTTACGTTCCATTTCACATAACCTCATCTGACAACATGGAAGAGCAATTTCAATTATTGTTTGATAGAATGAAGATAGAAATGGAGAAACAGACAAATGATCTAAAAGAATCTCTGACACAGATCATAATGGATCGAATGGAAGAAAAATTAACTCCTATGATAGAAGAAAATAAAAAATTAAAACAAAAAATTTGTAACCTGGAGAACGAGATTGAGTATTTGAAAAAAGAGAAGAAAAGTAACAATATAGTTATTTATGGTTTAGAAGAGAGTGAAAAATCGGTATTGGAGCTATTTCAAACCGTTAAGGAGATATTTAAACGAGACTTAAATTTATCCGTGGAAGAAAATGAAATAAACAGACTATACCGCATAGGGAAAAATAAAGTTGGGAGCAAACATAGACCTGTGCTGCTATCGTTTATAAATGGATGGAAAAAAGACCAAATTATAAAAAACAAAAAAATGTTGAAGGAAATATATCTATCGGAAGACTATTCTAAGGAAGTCATAGACAAGAGAAAGGCTTTGATACCACAGCTGCTAGAGGAGAAGAAAAAGGGAAATATTGCTTTTCTCAACTATGATAAGCTAGTAGTTAAAGGACCCAACTCTGACAAAAGAAAAAGAGAACTATCTACTTCACCAATGTCGACTTCCACCACTAAACCTAAAAAGTAACAAACGATAAGTTCTATTAAAACTAACAGGACAAACGCCTTCGATTTGCTGAGAATTCGATCGAACTCTCTCACTGATATACCCACACATAAAAAACCATAGCAATCATCAACCGGCAAACGGACAATCCAACCAAAATATAAAAACCAAACAAAAGAAACTACACAATCTCTCCCAAGCCGACTGGTCCTCGTGGGGGAAAATGACCACAACCCTCCAACAATACAGGAAAACAATTGTGAAAACAATCACAGAAGATCAAAAATCTATGTTACAGCTCTCAATGTACTTACGCTTAAAAACGATGAAAACCTTAAAGAATTAACACATGCGTTAAAACAGATTAAATGGGACATCGTCGGACTGAGCGAAGTAAGGCGAATGGGAGAAAGAATAATTTCGTACCCTGACTTCCTTCTATATCATATAGGCGCAACTCCAGGTCAGTATGGAGTGGGTTTTATTATCCAAAAATACCTCGCGACCTATGTGGAAAGCTTCATAGGAATATCAGAGCGCATAGCAGTGATGAATCTTAAGCTGCCGGGATACAAAGACCCATGGTCCATCATACAAGTTTACTCACCTACGGAACAATCAGATACAAGATTAACGGACTCATTCTACCGAGAACTAAATAAAACAATCCAAGACCATGCTCACAAAAACCTCGTTGTAATAGGAGACTTCAATGGTCAAATTGGAGAACGACAACCAGATGAGGATACAGTCCTTGGGCCATTTATATATAAAAAAAAGGCCAGAAGTAAAAACGGAGAAAGGCTTGTACACTTTGCTCAGGAGAATGGTTTGAAAATCTTAAACACAGTGTTCAAGAAGAAAAAAAGTAAGATGTGGACCTGGTTATCACCAGACGGGCTAATTAAAAACGAAATAGACTTTATAATGACGAATAAAAACAGATATTTCTCAAACTTGACAGTCCTTAGCAAATTCAACTTCAACACCAACCATCGAATTATCCGAGCAGAACTGATGACGAACCCGCCCAAAATTCCAAGACCAAGAAACAATATGATAAACACAAAACCTACCAAATACCAAACAGCACAAATGGCAAATTCTATAACGAAAAATCTTACAGAATACAACAAAGAGACAACAAACATGAAGGTGCAAGAAAAATACAACTGGTTAGAAAAAACAATCAAAACAGCTATTAAACAGGGAAGTAATAAAAAGGACCTACCCAACGAATGGATGACTACCAAAACCATTAACCTACTTAATCAAAGATCTGACCTAATTAATGGAAAATATACTAACTATAATAGAAAGCAAATAGCAAAACTCAGTTAAGAAATAAAAGAAAGTATTAGAAAAGATAGAACACAGAAAAGAATGGAAACAATAGAGAGACACATTCTACAGACAGGAGGAATAAAAAAGGCATATAAGGAGTTAAATAGCAAAAAGGACTGGATCATACAGATGAAAGATAGCAATAACTTGAAGGAAAATAGAAGGCAAGGAATATTAGGAATTGCTACATCCTACTACAAGAAACTATATGAAAGCACTATTGTGGAAAAAGAAATAAAGTTTTGGAAATCTCATCCGTACCCAGCATAATACAGGAGGAAATAGAATTCGCTATAGCAACGCAAAGAGACAATAAAGCTCCAGGACCCGACGGAATAAGTAACGAAGTACTAAAGCAAACGAAACATGCAATAACACCTGTTCTAAAAGACATATTCAATGATATTATAAATACAGAAACGATACCCCAACAATGGACTGAATCTAATATAATCCTTCTGTACAAAAAGGGTGATCAATATGATATCGGAAACTACAGGCCCATAAGCTTGATGTCCAACCTGTACAAAATATTTGCAAAGATCCTACTCAAGCGAATGGAAAGACAACTCGGCGAGCAACAGCCTATAGAACAAGCAGGTTTTAGGAAAGACTATTCAGTACTTGGTCATATCCATGCTGTTAGGCAAATCATCGAAAAATATACGGAATACCAACTCGAATATTACCTAGCATTTGTCGATTATAGCAAAGCATTCGACTCATTATTACATACAAACATTTGGGAGGCGTTAAAAGAACAAGGGATAGCACAAAAATATATAAGATTGATTAGAAATGTATACAAAAACAGCTCGGCGTGCATTCAATTAGAAAAGAAAGGAAATTCGTTTAAGATACAAAAAGGAGTAAGACAAGGAGATCCTCTCTCTCCAAAACTTTTCTCCGCTGTTTTGGAAATGATTTTTAGAAATCTTGAATGGGAAAACCTAGGTTTGAATATAGATGGCCGCACACTAACACACTTAAGATTTGCCGATGACATTGTGTTATTCGCAAAAACGCCAGAAGGTCTAAATAAAATGTTAAATGAGCTAGCATCGGAGAGTGAAAAGGTAGGACTAAAATTGAACCCTGAAAAAACAAAAGTAATGACGAACGGAAATAAAAGCAACATAAACATAGGCGAGACACAAATAGGCTACGTTGAAGAGTATATATATCTTGGACAGCTGATATCACCCAAAGATAACATAAACAAAGAAATCCAAAGAAGAATAGCAAACAGTTGGAAAAGGTATTGGAGCCTAAGCGAAATAATGAAAAACAAAAACCTTCATATAGCAACAAAAAGTAAATTATTCAATGTCTGCATTCTACCAACCCTAATATATGGAAGTCAAACATGGGCCTTATCAAAAAACACCACCGACAGACTTGCTATCTGCCAACGAGCAATGGAGAGAAGCATGATGGGAGTAAAGAGGAGGGATAGAATAGGAAACATTAATATTAGGAGAAAGACCAAGGTAAAGGACGTCACCCTAAAAATAAAAAGGCTGAAATGGAAGTGGGCGGGACACATGGCCAGAAGAAAGGATAAATGGAGCAAAATAACAACACGTTTGTACCCAAGGGAAGGCAAAAGGAAAAGAGGCAAACAACAAAAAAGATGGGACGACGATATAAGGCAAGTTGCAGGTACAACATGGAGTAGAGTAGCCATAGAGAGATCAGAATGGAGTAGGTTGGAGGAGGCCTTTGCCAATTGGCAAACGGACTTACAAAAAATAAAGAAGCATCAAATAGTCGAATATACTTAATTTCGAAAAAAAAAACAGTGCAGTGGTTTTTTAAAACTTAATTGTATATTTTGTCCGAATAAAGGGCTTTATTATTATTATTATTATTATTATTACTGCATGTGATCAAGGCATCAATTGTCACTTGAGCAACAGCTTGTGCATGCTTTGCGCTGTGTTTTTCCAAAAAAAGATATGTATATATATTTTTTAAACATACCTTTTGTGATATCATTTCTGACTTGCGTTCTAAATGTACATTTCTTTCGTATGAAACAAAATCTTAACGTGCGTCTTATTGTTTGTAAATATAAATCGCTATACTGTACTGCATGTGATCAAGGCATCAATTGACCCTTGAGCAGCATCTTGTGTATGTTTTGCTCTGCCTTTTCTAATAAAAAATATTATTTTTCTAAAACATACTTTTGTTAAATAATTCACGAAACAAAATCTTAACCTACGCCTTGGTTACTGTTTGCACTTTTAAATCGCTATACTATACTGCATGTGGTCATAACTCCTATTGTCGTTTGAGCAGCAGCTTGTGCGTGTTCAGCGCTGTTATTTTCCAATAAGAAATATTAATATATTTTGTAAAACATGCTTTTCGTGATATCATTTTTGACTTGCGGTCAAAATGCATACTTCTTACGTACGAAACAATATCTTAACTTACGCTTTGGTTACTGGTTGTACTTTTAAATCGCTGAATATTAGCGTAGCGCGAGAGCAACACTGCGTTAGTCCGTCGTTTCACTATTTGATTGTGAATCACTAGTTGTGCACCAAAAAGCCGCCTTTTGCACAATCGGGACAAATAATATTATTATGCCATCCCTGCTCGGCACTGCCATGTCTTTGTATTATTTGTAACGTGTTTATTATTCTTTGCCGCTATTCTGCTCTGCGGTTATTGGCCGCAAAGTGCGACGCATTTGTGGGGTTTACCCGAATAAGTTATTGAAGTCATGACGATAAGATTAGCCAGATATCCCGATTCCAAGACCTGAAGACCGTCTTTAAGGTTAGCAATAGTCGTGTCATTCCTTAATTATAACTTAGTGTTCTGTTCTTATAGGTGGTTCACTCAATTGTAATATAATCACCCAAAATAAATGATTTTTATTGACTTTTTTATTTGAGCTCTCTTGTGGTTCATTTTCCGTAGAATCATCTCCTGCTCCATTATTGTGATTGAGGTTATCAGTCAGTAGGTGAAATAGCTTGCAGGCAATCCACTGTCATGTCGATGTCGTCGGATACATTTCATTCAGCAGTCGATCGGTCACTCATTGTTCAACACTAAAACGCAACCCATTCACACGGACAGGGGTGCCGCATCAGTAGATAGCTGTGACTTCTTCGAAACGGTTGTTGATTTCCTATGTGTAACGTCACCAAGTTGCGTGCGTTTACTCGGTGTGAAATATTTCTATGGTGTAGCCTGAGCAACACTTATATTCTACTTCTTTCTAGTAACGATTGTGGCGCTTGTCTAAGGGTGTCCATGATAAGTAGTTGCGTATGAGACGTTATTTTTGTGACTGTCCCGTGGCACTACCCAATGACACTACTGGTGGTGTCAAGGGTAATATTATATCCCCATGACATCACTGGTAGAGTCATCTATGTTGGTTTTGCTGTTGTATGTGGTGCGCATATGTTAGCTTTTATAGCAATTGCAAATTAAGTGCTCCTGGTTATCATAGCCGACAGTTTTAGGTGGTCCTGGAGGAGCGCGATAACACGTTCCAACATCTATAGCAAAGCTAAGAACCACACGTCTGTCATTTATAAACAAAATTCAACCGATTCTTTGTCACTGGGTGTACTTTTAATTTGCTATACTGTATTGCATACGATCATGACTCCCTATTGTCACTTAAGCAGCAGCTTGTCTAATGTATCTTAAAGTCTGTTTGAAAATAGGAGCCTGTGGATTCAATAGAGCGATGCTGCGTTAGGCCGTCCCCTCACGTATTTTTATAAATCTCATCATCTCTCATACATGATGGTGATATGTAAGAAACTCCTAGTGATGCTCCCCGCAGTAGTTGTTCATCGCGTACTGGACCGTGACTTCAGAAATTAATCGCTAAATGTTATATTAAACATACAATACATGCAGTCACGCCTTTTTCGTAGTAGGGTGTGCAGAGACTTTAGTTTTAAACTTACCACGATCCTGTCAAAAATCTTTCGCTTCTTTAACTTTCATAATTGGTTTCATATATGCTCGCCGGCTTCGGGTACTCTTGACTTGTCTTTTCTTTAAAATAACTTCCATCTGATTGACACACGTGTACCCTTACCGCGTTGTCTATTCACATAAATTTGGTTTGTCAGCCTTCTTTCGTTCATCCTCGCCACATGTTATATTATATCCAACTCATATAGAATTACTCATTGCACACCGTCATGTTGCACACAATTGACGATTAAACGAGCAGTAACTGTTCAAACTACTATATTAATAACAATATGTCCACCAAAGTCCATTTCCGTGTCGTCCCAGTCCGGTGTCACTCTTGCGCATATCCACGACTAATCGTTTGTAAAGTCGACCACGCGACAATAATGTTGCAACCGCTATCCATCTGTTATATTTTGTGTTTCTTATGATTGCAATTACCTATTATGTCGCGATGGTTTGGTAAAAACAAATTAAAACTTTTAGATGTGTGATTCGACACGCGATCAGTTCTATAGATGTCAACGCGAACGGATTTGACTCGTAAATTCTGTTGTGTTGTTCGACATTTCATAGAATTGTCTCATCAAGTCAAAAAACTTTTGTTCTGTGCAGAACATTAAAACGAAATTTACGACGTCGTAATTAGAAAATATAATAAAGACTTCACTAGTATTTTGAGCCACAATGCCATATCGAATGCCTCTTCTCGCCGGAACCCAATTATAGCTTAGTGGTACGTTCTTTTATGAACCTCATTCATTGTTGGATTGTAGTTTATTAGGGCCATCTCATAAGAGTCTCCTTGATGGTCTAAATATGGATATATTAGGAACCTCTGACTGACGGTATGTTTCAGGGCGGCGTTTGATAGCGTTTGATATCTGGTACAATCTCTACAGTTCACAAGTTGTGGTGCATTTGAGAATAGTTATTAACACTATTGTCATCATCCCTATTTTTTAATCTACTAGTTTCAGGAAGTAATAATATCATGCGCCACGAGTACCTTTCATTCAATAGTCGAACGATCGCTCATTGTTCAATACTAAGACGTAACCTATTCACTCGGACAGGGGCGACGCGTCAGTAGATTGATCAACTGAATATTCTCCTGACCGCTGACCACACAGAGCGCAGGAAGCTACGACTTCAACGAAAAGACTGTTGATGAGATTTTAGATAGATGATAATGTAAATCGTATTTTGTATCGCTAAGGTACTTTCCTTAATGGATGGTTTGTTTTATTTAACAGAGCGCAGGAAGCTACGACTTCATCGAAAAGATACTTGATGAAATTTTAGATAGATGATAATGTAAATCGTCTTTTGTATCGCTAAGGTAGCCTCCTTAATGGATGATTTGTTTTATTTAATATATTTTATTGACATGTCTTTATTTAATATTTTGAATAGAATGACAAATGTATGGAATTTGACGTTTATAACATGCGTTGACGGCTGTCAAATACGCCAACTACCACACATTGTCATTCTATACTACAATACGCCGGTCATCAAATTGCCACTTGTCTAGAGAGGCTGTTCCGCCCCACAACAAAACCGCCAATGCACTAAAGATTATGGCGACCTTTCTGGCTGTGTTTGGGGCAAATTCTATATTCTGCTCCTCCACGATTTTCTGATATAACGACGTTCGTTGTGACACCCATGACCCTCTGATACGACCCTGTAGCGAGGAAATTCTTGGTACACATACATATAGGTATTATTTTATATTCTTTTGTAGGCAAAAGAAAGAACACACATTCTTCTTTTGCAGGTATTGTGTACTAAGATTTTTTTCACATTGCCTACATGTATTTTACTTGTAACATTTGTAATAATAAAAAATATATATATATTACATATTGTGTGTTTATATTTTTATTATTTGTTTACTCTTGAATGGAGCAAGTTAAATGTGACAAAGTGTGTAATCTCCTATTTAAAAGAAATAAAAACAAAATTGGTTTGTAAGTACATTACCATAAAAGTTCGGGCGCCTTGGAGATACACATGCCTAGAATAATCAGCGGATATTGGAAACTTTTAATCTTCCGGTGGTGAGAAAAAAAAAAATTTAAAATTTTTCAAATAGAAATACGATAACGTTTGTAATGTTTGTATATGCTATCTTCTACACCACTACTAGGGTATACTTAACGTAATTTTCAACCACTATTTTTTAATCACTGACTACATAGAATATATTTGCGTACTGCGATTATCATTTTGCACAAAAATTGCAAACATTTTTCATGTCAGTCAGTGATTTAAAAAATTGTCATGGAAAGTTACGTTAAGTATACCCTAGTAGTGGTGTAGAAGATAGTATAGCGTAGGAACCATTACGAATTTAAATTTGAAGGTAGAAAATTTCACAGTAAAATGACAAAAAACACAAAATATTTTTCAATGCCTAAAGAAATAGTGAAATGTTACGTATTATTTATCGCTCATTTAGAAGTACCCATTGCACGCACCTGACAATAAAACGGCCAGTGACTGCTCAAACGATTATATTATTAACAATATGTTCACAAACATCCATTTCCGTGACGTCTCAGTCCTGTGCCACTCATGCGCATGTCCACGCCTAATTGTCGGTAAAGTCGGCCACCCGACAATAATGTCGCAACCGCTATCCATCTGTTATTTTTGCATCTTGTATGATCGCAATTACCTATTATGTCGCGATGGTTCGGTGAAAAGGATTGAAACCTTTACATGTGTCATTATTAAAAGGTACCGTTGCTTCATCTTCGGCTAAAATCTTTTGAAAGAAAGGGTGTGTGTATTGTCGGATCTACGTAAGAATCTTATCTACGTATCTCTTCTTTAAATTTCTATAGAACAATCAATAAATGAACGGATGCTAGCACAGTCGTTGGTGGCCAATTTGAGCAAACTTTTCAGAGGTAGTAAAAATTGTACCAAGTAGTAAAAATAACAAGCTATTATAGAGCAATATGATATATAAAATGGGTCGTCTATTTGCCTGGCTTTTATTATGTTCTCGTGTTTTTTAAAACGATTTCATTTGAATTCGTTTGTCCGGCTTATTGTGTCTTAGTTATTGATTTTTTCTGTTGACTGATTGATCTAATATTTGGTAGCTACGGCAGTTAATGGCTTATGTTAGAACAACTACCCACCATGACTTGCTTATAGACAGTTACCATATATGTATTATCGAATTCATATATAAATAACATTATTAATCAAAGCTTTTAACTATTAACAAAAACTTTGTCTTCAATAAATAACAAAAATAAAGAGAAGTGTATTTTAATTTTGCAAAACGACAGAATACAGCATTGTCTCTGCTTTGAGCAAAAAGGTTGTTCCAACAAAGGGGATTATACAATTTGCATGTCTCGACTTTAAGTCATTTCTGCGAATATTATCTAAGATCCTTCACGAATAATTTGGTTTGGTAGTATAAGTCAAAAGGCGTATCTGTGCGTGTTAGCATTTCTTTGCTTTTTGTCCGCAAAAGAATTTAACAAAATCTATAAATTATAAAAGGTAATTGTCGCATTATGTTGTCATCACTTGTTTGTTTTGTAAGACTGTGTTATCGCAATAATTCAGAGGTACACCTAACACATGCAAATCTTTTATGCACTTGTAAGCAACCCTGATTAATTGGATTATAAAAACTAACGGATACGTCGAGATCGGTGTAAATTATTTATTACAATAACACGCTAAAAGAAATCTCAAATCGATAGACACATCGTCAACGGACATTCCATTCTTCGAATATAATATATATCCACCTATACCTCCTAGTTTTTTATTCAGTATGTCATAGATGTCGCCATTTACATTTCACCATTTCACCATTTACATTTTATGACTTCGTGACAAGTTTATACGTGTCACACTTACCGGGATATATTTACTATGTTTTATTGTTATTGAGTAACTGATATTTCAGCGCTGTTACAAGGGCCATGATCACGGTGTGCTGACGACTGCCGGGCATGTAATTCTCGAATATGAAATATTACACTAACGTTGCACCAATTGTCACAGATGTCGCTAGGAGTTACATTTAATAATTTATAATCCTATAGTTATGGATAACATAGTGACAAATTAATAGTAAAACACTCGTCATACCATGTTTTTTTAAGTTTATCGAGTATCCGATATTTCGGTGCTGTTACAAGCACCATGATGACAGATCTACTGGTGATCGACGAGTTAGAAGAGTCAACTTCTTCGTAAAAATGACCATGCCAATCTCAAATGACAGTCATCGTGACAAGTTATTCGCGTATAAATAATATTCACGTAAACTTTTGACAATATCAAAAAGTACAGTTATTGTTCATTTTGTAAACGCGGAAGGGTTATGTAAACCAGTGACTATTCAATTTGGATGCTTCCGCAGCCTAATACAATATGTATAGTAGTTCTTATTTCTATGGTAGTACGGTTTGTAATATCACACAGTTGCTGCATTCTCTTAGCAGCTGTGTCTATAGTATATTCAATCCGTAACACAATCAGTCGCTGCCAATTCTCCGGTAACCCACTATAGTGGTTTAAAATTACGAACTCAAAAGAAAATCTTATCTGCGGATTGTAGTAATCAATTAAGTGAATGGATAAGTGAAAGTTAATAATTATATTTAAATATATAGTTTGCGTTTTTAAAAGATTCACTCGTTAACCAATAAAGGGCATATGGCGAGACCAATAAACTCTTTGAGTTGTGAAAATTACCTCCTAAAGTCAAATTGGCGTGTTCTTTATATAAAAAAAAACTTCAGAAGGAATAAAAAAGGATACTCAATCACACTTAATGCACACTCATACATCCACTTTCGCTACGCCGCATCCGCAAGAACGCCGAACGCGAATAGTCTCTAAACTAAACTAAACTGATCTTCACAACTAGTTTATTAGCGGTGTCGCTTGTGGGGGCTGGTTGGTGTATAGCAACGTTCTTTATTGCCTTAGCTCGAAGAGCATCTCGCTCGATTGCTTAAAACTCTCTATCTGCTGACTACATTACTATCGAAAAAATCATTCATCAATAACCGTTTCGAAAAAGTCGCAGCTTGCTAAGCGTGTGGTCAGCGCTCATGCGGAACTCAATCTATCATTCTACTGTCGCACTGCCCCTGTCCACGAGAATGGGTTGCGTCTCAGTGTTGAACAATGAGTGATCGATCAACTACCAACTGAATGAAAATGTATCCGTGACGTGTGTATCACTAGCACTTCCCAACTGTTAAGCTTGCAGCTTCACCTGCTGAAAGAAAATAATATTAATTAAGCATACCTCAAGCTTAAAAAATATATCTTTTTAACAATAGCTTAAATAATTGTCCAAATCAAGAAAGATGATTCATCGCTATCCGTGATTAAACTCTGTCACCCCTTATAGATTCCCCCCACACGCCCCTATTTACACACGTTACATACACAACCCCTGATGCTTAAGCGATGAAGGGTATCATAATCAAATGCAATACAGGATAGCTATTTAAAACTATACTCAGACTAAGAAAGATAAGGTTGAGTTTTGTATGAATATGGTAGATGTGTGCAGATGTGCTGATTTATTGATCGGAGAGATGATTGATTTAGGTATTCTTACATGCGCACATCTATCACTATTTTACCATAAGAGCAAGAAAAATGTCTCGGCAAGTCTTAAGTGCGACAAAGAAAGAAAAAGATGAGGGAGGTCCGTCTCCGTTAGCCATATTGAAGTGACGCCGGAGATATTATTTTAACGAGTTTTCTTTTTATTTATTTAATTTTAGTTTTAGTTTTTTATAATTTATTATAATCTAGTTTTATATAATTTCATTATTAGTATAAATATAATAAATAGACAACATAGGTTTTTGATTTAGTTTAGTAATTTTTAGCTTAATTTAAGAATTATTAGTACCTAGTTTAAAAGTTCAGCGAGTTAATGTAATGTTATGTTCGAAAATAAAGCATCTGTTTATGTAAATCGATTTCACAAGACAATTTAATCTAGCCTCCCTAGACTAGTACAGAACAGACTACCACTTACTAACGAATTGCCGCTTGGTTAGGAAGGCAGGGCATGGACAGTATAGATATGTCAGTATCAGAATAAACGGGATATTTACCATGTTTCATTATTTTGAGTTTCCGATATTTCGGCGCTGTTTGTGTGGTAAATATCCCGTTTATTCTGATACTGATGTCAGTGACCATGACAGTTTAAATACCTATAGTATAGATACGCTTCTATAACAATTTTTTTTATTTAATTTAACTCGGTTAATCAGTGTAAGTCTTGGTGGGAGAGAATGGCGATACATTACTGGGAAAAAAACTCTCAAGTGCACTGAAAATACAACTATTTGCTTACAGATGCCCGCCCCCACTAGACAAGTGGCAATTCGCTGGTCGACAACTTATGTTATAAACTTCATAAACATCAATAGATATGAGTGACTCCATTTTACAATACGTCAGCCAGCTAATTGCCACATGTGTATGGGGTAGAAATAATGTTTCCGCAAAACAGATACAAACGAGGAAAAAGATGAAAAACGAGAAAAGTGTTTCTATTTATTTTACTGAATTCTACTTTAGTTTAATGTAATTTGTTATGTATTTATGTGCAACTCTATTTTAAAATTAGTATATCTACCTACCTAAATAGAATAATTATTAATTAAATAAGTAGATGTTATTTAGTTTTTAATTTACTTTGTTTTATCTTGTTTTTTTTAGTTTAGTATCTACTTTAATTAATATTGTTAGTAATGCCACTCTTATTATATTAAATTATCATTGAAATCTGGAGTCCAAACGTAAAAGAGAACTTATATACATGTTGAATAAGTATAACAAATCAACAGAACTTCATTATTTCATTAATATAATTTCTTCCTATTAATTTCTAAGATTTTTTGATAAGTAAAGATACGATAAGTGTAGGTAAATAAGTCGAAAACGAAAGATTTTAATTTTATGTGTGATTTAATAAATATCCTATAAAAGAGTCCCTCTTTTCTTTTATAGCTCTATTTTCAAATATGTAAAGGTTTAGGTCAATTAAATAGGTAACTTTCTAAAAAGGCTTCAAAATAGAATGATTAGGTCATATATTCGCTAGTGAACATAACTGTTCAATCACAAGCGTAATCATTAGCGTCCCAAACAGGAAATTCGTGGTCGAAAAATTTCGGAAAAGCGTCTGTGATGCATCTGCAGTCACTGACTAAGATCTTACCAAATCGTGCGGAAAACAGAGCCTCGTTAAACCGAGCCAATGCCATGAATTTCTTGTGGTGCACTCCAAGAAACGGCAGATAGTCCACAATAGGCACACACCACGGCCCTGTTGGTAGTTTGCGTATTTTTCGTACAACTTGTCACAGTACCCAAATCTTGTTGAAGTATTGAAGTCAGTCCTTCGTTACGAAAACAACATGTGTTGTTCGCAATGACTGAATGTAGCCACTGTTTGATAGCTTAAAACGCTACTGTTCGAAGTGTCGGAATATTGCTTCAAAAAGAGAAACTATTTTATAAAAATTAATACACACATACTTACTGTTCGAAATGTGGTTATTCAAACAAACACTACTAGTGAAATAGCATAAATGATTTTGCTGAGACCATCCAAAGTGTACATTAGTGGCGTTCTGGAGTGTCCGGAAATTTTTTGTTTCCGAAAAGCATCTGTGATGCATCTGCAGTCACTGACTAAGATCTTACCAAATCGTGCGGAAAACAGAGCCTCGTTAAACCGAGCCAATGCCATGAATTTCTTGTGGTGCACTCCAAGAAACGGCAGATAGTCCACAGTAGGCACACTCCACGGCCCTGTTGGTAGTTTGCGTATTTTTCGTATAACTTGTCACAGGCCCCAAATTTGTTGAAGTATTGGAGTCAGTCCTTCGTTACAGAAACAACAGGTGTTGTTCGCAAACACTGAATGTAACCACTGTATGATAGCTTCACACGCTACTGTTCGAAGTGCCGGAATATTGCTTCAAAAAGAGACACTATTTTATAAAAATTAATACACACATACTTACTGTTCCAAATGTGGTTATTCAAACAAACACTACTAGTGAAATAGCAGAAATGATTTTGCTGAGACCATCCAAAGTGTACATTAGTGGCGTTCTGGAGTGTCCGGAAATCTATTGTTTCCGAAAAGCATCTGTGATGCATCTGCAGTCACTGTCTAAGATCTTACCAAATAATGCGAAAAACAGAGCCCCGTTGATACTTCGTTACAAGTACAACAGGTGTTGTTCGCAAACACTGAATATAACCACTGTATGATAGCTTCACACGCTACTGTTCGAAGATTCGGAATATTGCTTCAAAAAGAGAAACTATTTTATAAAAATTAATACACACATACTTACTGTTCGAAATGTGGTTATTCAAACAAACACTACTAGTGAAATAGCATAAATGATTTTGCTGAGACCATCCAAAGTGTACATTAGTGGCGTTCTGGAGTGTCCGGAAATCTTTTGTTTCCGAAAAGCATCTGTGATGCATCTGCAGTCATTGACTAAGATCTTACCAAATCGTGCGAAAAACAGAGCCCCGTTGAACCTTCGTTACAAGAATAACAGGCATTGTTCGCAAACACTGAATATAACCACTGTACGATAGCTTCACGCGCTACTGTTCGAAGTGTCGGAATATTGCTTTAAAAAGTGACACTATTTCATAAAAATTAATACACATACTTACTGTTCGAAATGTGATTATTCAAACAAACACTACTAGTGAAATAGCATACATGATTTTGCTGAGACCACCCAAAGTGTACATTAGTGGCGTTCTGGAGTGTCCGGAAATCTTTTGTTTCCGAAAAGCATCTGTGATGCATCTGCAGTCACTGACTAAGATGTTACCAAATCGTGCGGAAAACAGACCCTCGTTAAACCGAGACAATGCCATAAATTTCTTGTGGTGCACTCCAAGAAACGGCAGATAGTCCACAATAGGCACACACCACGGCCCTGTTGGTAGTTTGCGTATTTATCGTATAACTTGTCACAGGCCCCAAATTTGTTGAAGTATTGGAGTCAGTCCTTCGTTACAGAAACAAAAGGTGTTGTTCGCAAACACTGAATGTAACCACTGTATGATAGCTTCACACGCTACTGTTCGAAGTGCCGGAATATTGCTTCAAAAAGAGACACTATTTTATAAAAATTAATACACACATACTTACTGTTCCAAATGTGGTTATTCAAACAAACACTACTAGTGAAATAGCAGAAATGATTTTGCTGAGACCATCCAAAGTGTACATTAGTGGCGTTCTGGAGTGTCCGGAAATCTTTTGTTTCCGAAAAGCATCTGTGATGCATCTGCAGTCACTGACTAAGATCTTACCAAATAATGCGAAAAACAGAGCCCCGTTGATCCTTCGTTACAAGTACAACAGGTGTTGTTCGCAAACACTGAATATAACCACTGTATGATAGTTTCACACGCTACTGTTCGAAGATTCGGAATATTGCTTCAAAAAGAGACACTATTTCATAAAAATTAATACACACAAACTTACTGTTCGCAATGAGGTTATTCAAACAAACACAACTAGTGAAATAGCATACATGATTTTGCTGAGACCATCCAAAGTGTACATTAGTGGCGTTCTGGAGTGTGCGGAAATCTTTTGTTTCGGAAAAGCGTCTGTGATGCATCTGCAGTCACTGACTAAGATCTTACCAAATCGTGCGGAAAACAGAGCCTCGTTAAACCGAGCCAATGCCATGAATTTCTTGTGGTGCACTCCAAGAAACGGCAGATAGTCCACAATAGGCACACACCACGGCCCTGTTGGTAGTTTGCGTATTTTTCGTATAACTTGTCACAATACCCAAATCTTGTTGAAGTATTGAAGTCAGTCCTTCGTTACGAAAACAACATGTGTTGTTCGCAATCACTGAATGTAGCCACTGTTTAATAGCTTAAAACGCTACTGTTCGAAGTGTCGGAATATTGCTTCAAAAAGAGACACTATTTTATAAAAATTAATACACACATACTTACTGTTCGAAATGTGGTTATTCAAACAAACACTACTAGTGAAATAGCATAAATGATTTTGCTGAGACCATCCAAAGTGTACATTAGTGGCGTTCTGGGGTGTCCGGAAATCTTTTGTTTCCGAAAAGCATCTGTGATGCATCTGCAGTCACTGACTAAGATCTTACCAAATCGTGCGGAAAACAGAGCCTCGTTAAACCGAGTCAATGCCATGAATTTCTTGTGGTGCACTCCAAGAAACGGCAGATAGTCCACAATAGGCACACTCCACGGCCCTGTTGGTAGTTTGCGTATTTTTCGTATAACTTGTCACAGGCCCCAAATCTTGTTGAAGTATTGGAGTCAGTCCTTCGTTACAGAAACAACAGGTGTTGTTCGCAAACACTGAATGTAACCACTGTATGATAGCTTCACACTCTACTGTTCGAAGTGTCGGAATATTGCTTCAAAAAGAGACACTATTTCATAAAAATTATTACACACAAACTAACTGTTCGAAATGAGGTTATTCAAACAAACACTACTAGTGAAATAGCATAAATGATTTTGCTGAGACCATCCAAAGTGTACATTAGTGGCGTTTTGGAGTGTCCGGAAATCTATTGTTTCCGAAAAGCATCTGTGATGCATCTGCAGTCACTGACTAAGATCTTACCAAATAATGCGAAAAACAGAGCCCCGTTGAACCTTCGTTACAAGTACAACAGGTGTTGTTCGCAATCACTGAATGTAGACACTGTATGATAGCTTAAAACGCTACTGTTCGAAGTGTCGGAATATTGCTTCAAAAAGAGACACTATTTTATAAAAATTAATACACACATACTCACTGTTCGAAATGTGGTTATTCAAACAAACACTACTAATGAAATAGCATAAATGATTTTGCTGAGACCATCCAAAGTGTACATTAGTGGCGTTCTGGAGTGTCCGGAAATCTTTTGTTTCCGAAAAGCATCTGTGGTGCATCTGCAGTCACTGACTAAGATGTTACCAAATCGTGCGGAAAACAGAGTCTCGTTAAACCGAGCCAATGCCATAAATTTCTTGTGGTGCACTCCAAGAAACGGCAGATAGTCCACAATAGGCACAGTCCACGGCCCTGTTGGTAGTTTGCGTATTTTTCGTATAACTTGTCACAGGCCCCAAATCTTGTTGAAGTATTGGAGTCAGTCCTTCGTTACAAAAACAACAGGTGTTGTTCGCAAACACTGAATGTAACCACTGTATGATAGCTTCACATGCTACTGTTCGAAGTGTCGGAATATTGCTTCAAAAAGAGACACTATTTCATAAAAATTAATACACACAAACTTACTGTTCGAAATGAGGTTATTCAAAGAAACACTACTAGTGAAATAGCATACATGATTTTGCTGAGACCATCCAAAGTGTACATTAGTGGCGTTCTGGAGTCTCCAGAAATCTTTTGTTTCCGAAAACCATCTGTGATGCATCTGCAGTCACTGACTAAAATGTTACCAAATCGTGCGGAAAACAGACCCTCGTTAAACCGAGCCAATGCCATGAATTTCTTGTGGTGCACTCCAAGAAACGGCAGATAGTCCACAATAGGCACACACCACGGCCCTGTTGGTAGTTTGCGTATTTTTCGTATAACTTGTCACAGAAAAAATTAATACACACATACTGTTCGAAATGTGATTATTCAAACAAGTACTACTAGTGAAATTGCATAAATGATTTTGCTGAGACCATCCAAAGTGTACATTAGTGGCGTTTTGGAGTGTCCGGAAATCTTTTGTTTCCAAAAAGCATCTGTGATGCATCTGCAGTCACTGACTTAGATCTTACCAAATCGTGCGAAACACAGAGCCCCGTTGAACCCTCGTTACAAGAACAACAGGCGTTGTTCGCAAACACTGAATATAACCAGTGTACGATAGCTTCACACGCTACTTTTCGAAGTGTCGGAATTTGCTTCAAAAAGAGACAATATTTCATAAAAATTATTAGACACACTGTTCGAAATGTGGTTATTCAAACAAACACTACTAGTGAAATAGCATAAATGATTTTGCTGAGACCATCCAAAGTGTACATTAGTGGCGTTCTGGAGTGTCCGGAAATCTTTTGTTTCCGAAAAGCATCTGTGATGCATCTGCAGTCATTGACTAAGATCTTACCAAATCGTGCGAAAAACAGAGCCCCGTTGAACCTTCGTTACAAGAACAACAGGCGTTGTTCGCAAACACTGAATATAACCACTGTATGATAGCTTCACGCGCTACTGTTCGAAGTGTCGGAATATTGCTTCAAAAAGGGACACTATTTCATAAAAATTAATACACACATAATTACTGTTCGAAATGTGATTATTCAAACAAACACTACTAGTGAAATAACATGAATGATTTTGCTGAGACCATCCAAAGTGTACATTAGTGGCGTTCTGGAGTGTCCGGAAATCTTTTGTTTCCGAAAAGCATCTGTGATGCATCTGCAGTCATTGACTAAGATCTTACCAAATCGTGCTAAAAACAGAGCTCCGTTGAACCTTCGTTACAAGAACAACAGGCGTTGTTCGCAAACACTGAATATAACCACTGTATGATAGCTTCACGCGCTACTGTTCGAAGTGTCGGAATATTGCTTCAAAAAGTGACACTATTTCATAAAAATTAATACACACATAATTACTGTTCGAAATGTGATTATTCAAACAAACACTACTAGTGAAATAACATGAATGATTTTGCTGAGACCATCCAAAGTGTACATTAGTGGCGTTTTGGAGTGTCCGGAAATCTTTTGTTTCCGAAAAACATCTGTGATGCATCTGCAGTCACTGACTAAGATGTTACCAAATCGTGCGGAAAACAGGGTCTCGTTAAACCGAGCCCATGCCATAAATTTCTTGTGGTGCACTCCAAGAAACGGCAGATAGTCCACAATAGGCACACTCCACGGCCCTGTTGGTAGTTTGGGCATTTTTCGTATAACTTGTCACAGGCCCCAAATCTTGTTGAAGTATTGGAGTCAGTCCTTCGTTACAAAAACAGCAGGTGTTGTTCGCAAACACTAAATGTAACCACTGTATGATAGCTTCACGCGCTACTGTTCGAAGTGTCGGAATATTGCTTCGAAAAGTGACACTATTTCATAAAAATTAATACACACATACTAACTGTTCGAAATGTGGTTATTCAAACAAACACTACTAGTGAAATAGCTACATGATTTTGCTGAGACCATCCAAAGTGTACATTAGTGGCGTTCTGGAGTGTCCGGAAATCTTTTGTTTCCGAAAAGCATCTGTGATGCATCTGCAGTCACTGACTAAGATGTTACCAAATCGTGCGGAAAACAGACCCTCGTTAAACAGAGCCAATGCCATGAATTTCTTGTGGTGCACTCCAAGAAACGGCAGATAGTCCACAATAGGCACACACCACGGCCCTGTTGGTAGTTTGCGTATTTTTCGTATAACTTGTCACAGAAAAAATTAATACACACATACTGTTCGAAATGTGATTATTCAAACAAGTACTACTAGTGAAATTGCATAAATGATTTTGCTGAGACCATCCAAAGTGTACATTAGTGGCGTTTTGGAGTGTTCGGAAATCTTTTGTTTCCGAAAAGCATCTGTGATGCATCTGCAGTCACTGACTTAGATCTTACCAAATCGTGCGAAACACAGAGCCCCGTTGAACCCTCGTTACAAGAACAACAGGCGTTGTTCGCAAACACTGAATATAACCAGTGTACGATAGCTTCACACGCTACTTTTCGAAGTGTCGGAATTTGCTTCAAAAAGAGACACTATTTCATAAAAATTAATAGACACACTGTTCGAAATGTGGTTATTCAAACAAACACTACTAGTGAAATAGCATAAATGATTTTGCTGAGACCATCCAAAGTGTACATTAGTGGCGTTTTGGAGTGTCCGGAAATCTTTTGTTTCCGAAAAGCATCTGTGATGCATCTCCAGTCACTGACTAAGATCTTACGAAATCGTGCGTAAAACAGAGCCCCGTTGAACCTTCGTTACAAACACTGAATGTAACCACTGTATGATAGCTTCACACGCTACTTTTCAAAGTGTCGGAATTTGATTCAAAAAGAGACACTATTTCATAAAAATTAATAGACACACTGTTCGAAATGTGGTTATTCAAACAAACACTACTAGTGAAATAGCATAAATGATTTTGCTGAGACCATCCAAAGTGTACATTAGTGGCGTTCTGGAGTGTCCGGAAATCTTTTGTTTCCGAAAAGCATCTGTGATGCATCTCCAGTCACTGACTAAGATCTTACGAAATCGTGCGTAAAACAGAGCCCCGTTGAACCTTCGTTACAAAAACAACAGGTGTTGTTCGCAAACACTGAATGTAACCACTGTATGATAGCTTCACGCGCTACTGTTCGAAGTGTCAGAATATTGCTTCAAAAAGTGACACCATTTAATAAAAATTAATACACACATACTGTTCGAAATGTGGTTATTCAAACAAACACTACTAGTGAAATAGCATAAATGATTTTGCTGAGACCATCCAAAGTGTACATTAGTGGCGTTCTGGAGTGTCCGGAAATCTTTTGTTTCCGAAAAGCATCTGTGATGCATCTGCAGTCACTGACTTAGATCTTACCAAATCGTGCGAAACACAGAGCCCCGTTGAACCCTCGTTACAAGAACAATAGGCGTTGTTCGCAAACACTGAATATAACCAGTGTACGATAGCTTCACACGCTACTTTTCGAAGTGTCGGAATTTGCTTCAAAAAGAGACACTATTTCATAAAAATTAATAGACACACTGTTCGAAATGTGGTTATTCAAACAAACACTACTAGTGAAATAGCATAAATGATTTTGCTGAGACCATCCAAAGTGTACATTAGTGGCGTTTTGGAGTGTCCGGAAATCTTTTGTTTCCGAAAAGCATCTGTGATGCATCTCCAGTCACTGACTAAGATCTTACGAAATCGTGCGTAAAACAGAGCGCCGTTGAACCTTCGTTACAAACACTGAATGTAACCACTGTATGATAGCTTCACACGCTACTTTTCGAAGTGTCGGAATTTGATTCAAAAAGAGACCCTATTTCATAAAGATTAATAGACACACTGTTCGAAATGTGGTTATTCAAACAAACACTACTAGTGAAATAGCATAAATGATTTTGCTGAGACCATCCAAAGTGTACATTAGTGGCGTTCTGGAGTGTCCGGAAATCTTTTGTTTCCGAAAAGCATCTGTGATGCATCTCCAGTCACTGACTAAGATCTTACGAAATCGTGCTTAAAACAGAGCCCCGTTGAACCTTCGTTACAAAAACAACAGGTGTTGTTCGCAAACACTAAATGTAACCACTGTATGATAGCTTCACGTGCTACTGTTCGAAGTGTCAGAATATTGCTTCAAAAAGTGACACCATTTAATAAAAATTAATACACACATACTGTTCGAAATGTGGTTATTCAAACAAACACTACTAGTGAAATAGCATGAATGATTTTGCTGAGACCATCCAAAGTGTACATTAGTGGCGTTCTGGAGTGTCCGGAAATCTTTTGTTTCCGAAAAGCATCTGTGATGCATCTGCAGTCACTGACTAAGATGTTACCAAATCGTGCGGAAAACAGACCCTCGTTAAACAGAGCCAATGCCATGAATTTCTTGTGGTGCACTCCAAGAAACGGCAGATAGTCCACAATAGGCACACACCACGGCCCTGTTGGTAGTTTGCGTATTTTTCGTATAACTTGTCACAGAAAAAATTAATACACACATACTGTTCGAAATGTGATTATTCAAACAAGTACTACTAGTGAAATTGCATAAATGATTTTGCTGAGACCATCCAAAGTGTACATTAGTGGCGTTTTGGAGTGTTCGGAAATCTTTTGTTTCCGAAAAGCATCTGTGATGCATCTGCAGTCACTGACTTAGATCTTACCAAATCGTGCGAAACACAGAGCCCCGTTGAACCCTCGTTACAAGAACAACAGGCGTTGTTCGCAAACACTGAATATAACCAGTGTACGATAGCTTCGCTTCACACGCTACTTTTCGAAGTGTTGGAATTTGCTTCAAAAAGAGACACTATTTCATAAAAATTAATAGACACACTGTTCGAAATGTGGTTATTCAAACAAACACTACTAGTGAAATAGCATAAATGATTTTGCTGAGACCATCCAAAGTGTACATTAGTGGCGTTCTGGAGTGTCCGGAAATCTTTTGTTTCCGAAAAGCATCTGTGATGCATCTGCAGTCATTGACTAAGATCTTACCAAATCGTGCGAAAAACAGAGCCCCGTTGAACCTTCGTTACAAAAACAACAGGTGTTGTTCGCAAACACTGAATGTAACCACTGTATGATAGCTTCACGCGCTACTGTTCGAAGTGTCAGAATATTGCTTCAAAAAGTGACACCATTTAATAAAAATTAATACACACATACTGTTCGAAATGTGGTTATTCAAACAAACACTACTAGTGAAATAGCATAAATGATTTTGCTGAGACCATCCAAAGTGTACATTAGTGGCGTTCTGGAGTGTCCGGAAATCTTTTGTTTCCGAAAAGCATCTGTGATGCATCTGCAGTCACTGACTTAGATCTTACCAAATCGTGCGAAACACAGAGCCCCGTTGAACCCTCGTTACAAGAACAACAGGCGTTGTTCGCAAACACTGAATATAACCAGTGTACGATAGCTTCACACGCTACTTTTCGAAGTGTCGGAATTTGCTTCAAAAAGAGACAATATTTCATAAAAATTATTAGACACACTGTTCGAAATGTGGTTATTCAAACAAACACTACTAGTGAAATAGCATAAATGATTTTGCTGAGACCATCCAAAGTGTACATTAGTGGCGTTCTGGAGTGTCCGGAAATCTTTTGTTTCCGAAAAGCATCTGTGATGCATCTGCAGTCATTGACTAAGATCTTACCAAATCGTGCGAAAAACAGAGCCCCGTTGAACCTTCGTTACAAGAACAACAGGCGTTGTTCGCAAACACTGAATATAACCACTGTATGATAGCTTCACGCGCTACTGTTCGAAGTGTCGGAATATTGCTTCAAAAAGTGACACTATTTCATAAAAATTAATACACACATAATTACTGTTCGAAATGTGATTATTCAAACAAACACTACTAGTGAAATAACATGAATGATTTTGCTGAGACCATCCAAAGTGTACATTAGTGGCGTTCTGGAGTGTCCGGAAATCTTTTGTTTCCGAAAAGCATCTGTGATGCATCTGCAGTCATTGACTAAGATCTTACCAAATCGTGCGAAAAACAGAGCTCCGTTGAACCTTCGTTACAAGAACAACAGGCGTTGTTCGCAAACACTGAATATAACCACTGTATGATAGCTTCACGCGCTACTGTTCGAAGTGTCGGAATATTGCTTCAAAAAGTGACACTATTTCATAAAAATTAATACACACATAATTACTGTTCGAAATGTGATTATTCAAACAAACACTACTAGTGAAATAACATGAATGATTTTGCTGAGACCATCCAAAGTGTACATTAGTGGCGTTTTGGAGTGTCCGGAAATCTTTTGTTTCCGAAAAACATCTGTGATGCATCTGCAGTCACTGACTAAGATGTTACCAAATCGTGCGGAAAACAGGGTCTCGTTAAACCGAGCCCATGCCATAAATTTCTTGTGGTGCACTCCAAGAAACGGCAGATAGTCCACAATAGGCACACTCCACGGCCCTGTTGGTAGTTTGGGCATTTTTCGTATAACTTGTCACAGGCCCCAAATCTTGTTGAAGTATTGGAGTCAGTCCTTCGTTACAAAAACAGCAGGTGTTGTTCGCAAACACTAAATGTAACCACTGTATGATAGCTTCACGCGCTACTGTTCGAAGTGTCGGAATATTGCTTCGAAAAGTGACACTATTTCATAAAAATTAATACACACATACTAACTGTTCGAAATGTGGTTATTCAAACAAACACTACTAGTGAAATAGCTACATGATTTTGCTGAGACCATCCAAAGTGTACATTAGTGGCGTTCTGGAGTGTCCGGAAATCTTTTGTTTCCGAAAAGCATCTGTGATGCATCTGCAGTCACTGACTAAGATGTTACCAAATCGTGCGGAAAACAGACCCTCGTTAAACAGAGCCAATGCCATGAATTTCTTGTGGTGCACTCCAAGAAACGGCAGATAGTCCACAATGGGCACACACCACGGCCCTGTTGGCAGTTTGCGTATTTTTCGTATAACTTGTCACAGAAAAAATTAATACACACATACTGTTCGAAATGTGATTATTCAAACAAGTACTACTAGTGAAATTGCATAAATGATTTTGCTGAGACCATCCAAAGTGTACATTAGTGGCGTTTTTGAGTGTTCGGAAATCTTTTGTTTCCGAAAAGCATCTGTGATGCATCTGCAGTCACTGACTTAGATCTTACCAAATCGTGCGAAACACAGAGCCCCGTTGAACCCTCGTTACAAGAACAACAGGCGTTGTTCGCAAACACTGAATATAACCAGTGTACGATAGCTTCACACGCTACTTTTCGAAGTGTCGGAATTTGCTTCAAAAAGAGACACTATTTCATAAAAATTAATAGACACACTGTTCGAAATGTGGTTATTCAAACAAACACTACTAGTGAAATAGCATAAATGATTTTGCTGAGACCATCCAAAGTGTACATTAGTGGCGTTTTGGAGTGTCCGGAAATCTTTTGTTTCCGAAAAGCATCTGTGATGCATCTCCAGTCACTGACTAAGATCTTACGAAATCGTGCGTAAAACAGAGCCCCGTTGAACCTTCGTTACAAAAACAACAGGTGTTGTTCGCAAACACTGAATGTAACCACTGTATGATAGCTTCACGCGCTACTGTTCGAAGTGTCAGAATATTGCTTCAAAAAGTGACACCATTTAATAAAAATTAATACACACATACTGTTCGAAATGTGGTTATTCAAACAAACACTACTAGTGAAATAGCATAAATGATTTTGCTGAGACCATCCAAAGTGTACATTAGTGGCGTTCTGGAGTGTCCGGAAATCTTTTGTTTCCGAAAAGCATCTGTGATGCATCTGCAGTCACTGACTTAGATCTTACCAAATCGTGCGAAACACAGAGCCCCGTTGAACCCTCGTTACAAGAACAATAGGCGTTGTTCGCAAACACTGAATATAACCAGTGTACGATAGCTTCACACGCTACTTTTCGAAGTGTCGGAATTTGCTTCAAAAAGAGACACTATTTCATAAAAATTAATAGACACACTGTTCGAAATGTGGTTATTCAAACAAACACTACTAGTGAAATAGCATAAATGATTTTGCTGAGACCATCCAAAGTGTACATTAGTGGCGTTTTGGAGTGTCCGGAAATCTTTTGTTTCCGAAAAGCATCTGTGATGCATCTCCAGTCACTGACTAAGATCTTACGAAATCGTGCGTAAAACAGAGCGCCGTTGAACCTTCGTTACAAACACTGAATGTAACCACTGTATGATAGCTTCACACGCTACTTTTCGAAGTGTCGGAATTTGATTCAAAAAGAGACCCTATTTCATAAAAATTAATAGACACACTGTTCGAAATGTGGTTATTCAAACAAACACTACTAGTGAAATAGCATAAATGATTTTGCTGAGACCATCCAAAGTGTACATTAGTGGCGTTCTGGAGTGTCCGGAAATCTTTTGTTTCCGAAAAGCATCTGTGATGCATCTCCAGTCACTGACTAAGATCTGACGAAATCGTGCGTAAAACAGAGCCCCGTTGAACCTTCGTTACAAAAACAACAGGTGTTGTTCGCAAACACTAAATGTAACCACTGTATGATAGCTTCACGCGCTACTGTTCGAAATGTCAGAATATTGCTTCAAAAAGTGACACCATTTAATAAAAATTAATACACACATACTGTTCGAAATGTGGTTATTCAAACAAACACTACTAGTGAAATAGCATAATTGATTTTGCTGAGACCATCCAAAGTGTACATTAGTGGCGTTCTGGAGTGTCCGGAAATCTTTTGTTTCCGAAAAGCATCTGTGATGCATCTGCAGTCACTGACTAAGATGTTACCAAATCGTGCGGAAAACAGACCCTCGTTAAACAGAGCCAATGCCATGAATTTCTTGTGGTGCACTCCAAGAAACGGCAGATAGTCCACAATAGGCACACACCACGGCCCTGTTGGTAGTTTGCGTATTTTTCGTATAACTTGTCACAGAAAAAATTAATACACACATACTGTTCGAAATGTGATTATTCAAACAAGTACTACTAGTGAAATTGCATAAATGATTTTGCTGAGACCATCCAAAGTGTACATTAGTGGCGTTTTGGAGTGTCCGGAAATCTTTTGTTTCCGAAAAGCATCTGTGATGCATCTGCAGTCACTGACTTAGATCTTACCAAATCGTGCGAAACACAGAGCCCCGTTGAACCCTCGTTACAAGAACAACAGGCGTTGTTCGCAAACACTGAATATAACCAGTGTACGATAGCTTCACACGCTACTTTTCGAAGTGTCGGAATTTGCTTCAAAAAGAGACACTATTTCATAAAAATTAATAGACACACTGTTCGAAATGTGGTTATTCAAACAAACACTACTAGTGAAATAGCATAAATGATTTTGCTGAGACCATCCAAAGTGTACATTAGTGGCGTTTTGGAGTGTCCGGAAATCTTTTGTTTCCGAAAAGCATCTGTGATGCATCTCCAGTCACTGACTAAGATCTTACGAAATCGTGCGTAAAACAGAGCCCCGTTGAACCTTCGTTACAAAAACAACAGGTGTTGTTCGCAAACACTGAATGTAACCACTGTATGATAGCTTCACGCGCTACTGTTCGAAGTGTCAGAATATTGCTTCAAAAAGTCACACCATTTAATAAAAATTAATACACACATACTGTTCGAAATGTGGTTATTCAAACAAACACTACTAGTGAAATAGCATAAATGATTTTGCTGAGACCATCCAAAGTGTACATTAGTGGCGTTCTGGAGTGTCCGGAAATCTTTTGTTTCCGAAAAGCATCTGTGATGCATCTGCAGTCACTGACTTAGATCTTACCAAATCGTGCGAAACACAGAGCCCCGTTGAACCCTCGTTACAAGAACAATAGGCGTTGTTCGCAAACACTGAATATAACCAGTGTACGATAGCTTCACACGCTACTTTTCGAAGTGTCGGAATTTGCTTCAAAAAGAGACACTATTTCATAAAAATTAATAGACACACTGTTCGAAATGTGGTTATTCAAACAAACACTACTAGTGAAATAGCATAAATGATTTTGCTGAGACCATCCAAAGTGTACATTAGTGGCGTTTTGGAGTGTCCGGAAATCTTTTGTTTCCGAAAAGCATCTGTGATGCATCTCCAGTCACTGACTAAGATCTTACGAAATCGTGCGTAAAACAGAGCGCCGTTGAACCTTCGTTACAAACACTGAATGTAACCACTGTATGATAGCTTCACACGCTACTTTTCGAAGTGTCGGAATTTGATTCAAAAAGAGACCCTATTTCATAAAAATTAATAGACACACTGTTCGAAATGTGGTTATTCAAACAAACACTACTAGTGAAATAGCATAAATGATTTTGCTGAGACCATCCAAAGTGTACATTAGTGGCGTTTTGGAGTGTCCGGAAATCTTTTGTTTCCGAAAAGCATCTGTGATGCATCTCCAGTCACTGACTAAGATCTTACGAAATCGTGCGTAAAACAGAGCCCCGTTGAACCTTCGTTACAAGAATAACAGGCATTGTTCGCAAACACTGAATATAACCACTGTACGATAGCTTCACGCGCTACTGTTCGAAGTGTCGGAATATTGCTTCAAAAAGTGACACTATTTCATAAAAATTAATACACATACTTACTGTTCGAAATGTGATTATTCAAACAAACACTACTAGTGAAATAGCTACATGATTTTGCTGAGACCATCCAAAGTGTACATTAGTGGCGTTCTGGAGTGTCCGGAAATCTTTTGTTTCCGAAAAGCATCTGTGATGCATCTGCAGTCACTGACTAAGATGTTACCAAATCGTGCGGAAAACAGACCCTCGTTAAACAGAGCCAATGCCATGAATTTCTTGTGGTGCACTCCAAGAAACGGCAGATAGTCCACAATAGGCACACACCACGGCCCTGTTGGTAGTTTGCGTATTTTTCGTATAACTTGTCACAGAAAAAATTAATACACACATACTGTTCGAAATGTGATTATTCAAACAAGTACTACTAGTGAAATTGCATAAATGATTTTGCTGAGACCATCCAAAGTGTACATTAGTGGCGTTTTGGAGTGTCCGGAAATCTTTTGTTTCCGAAAAGCATCTGTGATGCATCTGCAGTCACTGACTTAGATCTTACCAAATCGTGCGAAACACAGAGCCCCGTTGAACCCTCGTTACAAGAACAATAGGCGTTGTTCGCAAACACTGAATATAACCAGTGTACGATAGCTTCACACGCTACTTTTCGAAGTGTCGGAATTTGCTTCAAAAAGAGACACTATTTCATAAAAATTAATAGACACACTGTTCGAAATGTGGTTATTCAAACAAACACTACTAGTGAAATAGCATAAATGATTTTGCTGAGACCATCCAAAGTGTACATTAGTGGCGTTTTGGAGTGTCCGGAAATCTTTTGTTTCCGAAAAGCATCTGTGATGCATCTCCAGTCACTGACTAAGATCTTACGAAATCGTGCGTAAAACAGAGCCCCGTTGAACCTTCGTTACAAACACTGAATGTAACCACTGTATGATAGCTTCACACGCTACTTTTCGAAGTGTCGGAATTTGATTCAAAAAGAGACCCTATTTCATAAAAATTAATAGACACACTGTTCGGAATGTGGTTATTCAAACAAACACTACTAGTGAAATAGCATAAATAATTTTGCTGAGACCATCCAAAGTGTACATTAGTGGCGTTCTGGAGTGTCCGGAAATCTTTTGTTTCCGAAAAGCATCTGTGATGCATCTCCAGTCACTGACTAAGATCTTACGAAATCGTGCGTAAAACAGAGCCCCGTTGAACCTTCGTTACAAGAACAATAGGCGTTGTTCGCAAACACTGAATATAACCAGTGTACGATAGCTTCACACGCTACTTTTCGAAGTGTCGGAATATTGCTTCATAAAGTGGCACCATTTAATAAAAATTAATATACACATACTGTTCGAAATGTGGTTATTCAAACAAACACTACTAGTGAAATAGCATAAATGATTTTGCTGAGACCATCCAAAGTGTACATTAGTGGCGTTCTGGAGTGTCCGGAAATCTTTTGTTTCCGAAAAGCATCTGTGATGCATCTGCAGTCACTGACTTAGATCTTACCAAATCGTGCGAAACACAGAGCCCCGTTGAACCCTCGTTACAAGAACAATAGGCGTTGTTCGCAAACACTGAATATAACCAGTGTACGATAGCTTCACACGCTACTTTTCGAAGTGTCGGAATTTGCTTCAAAAAGAGACACTATTTCATAAAAATTAATAGACACACTGTTCGAAATGTGGTTATTCAAACAAACACTACTAGTGAAATAGCATAAATGATTTTGCTGAGACCATCCAAAGTGTACATTAGTGGCGTTTTGGAGTGTCCGGAAATCTTTTGTTTCCGAAAAGCATCTGTGATGCATCTCCAGTCACTGACTAAGATCTTACGAAATCGTGCGTAAAACAGAGCCCCGTTGAACCTTCGTTACAAACACTGAATGTAACCACTGTATGATAGCTTCACACGCTACTTTTCGAAGTGTCGGAATTTGATTCAAAAAGAGACACTATTTCATAAAAATTAATAGACACACTGTTCGAAATGTGGTTATTCAAACAAACACTACTAGTGAAATAGCATAAATGATTTTGCTGAGACCATCCAAAGTGTACATTAGTGGCGTTCTGGAGTGTCCGGAAATCTTTTGTTTCCGAAAAGCATCTGTGATGCATCTCCAGTCACTGACTAAGATCTTACGAAATCGTGCGTAAAACAGAGCCCCGTTGAACCTTCGTTACAAAAACAACAGGTGTTGTTCGCAAACACTAAATGTAACCACTGTATGATAGCTTCACGCGCTACTGTTCGAAGTGTCAGAATATTGCTTCAAAAAGTGACATACATACATACATACATAAAATCACGCCTGTCTCCCATAGGGGTAGGCAGAGATCACGGATCTCCATTTGCTACGATCCTGACATACTACTCTCGCTTCATTCACTCTCATTACATTCTTCATCCACGCTCGTCGGTTTAGAGTACTCCTGACCTGCCCCTTTTCTAAAACTTCCCCGATTTGGTCCAGGTATGTGCGCCTAGGTCTTCCCCTTCCGACGGTACCATCCACACTCGCCTCATACACCTGTTTCGTTAGTCTTCTTTCATTCATTCTCTCAATATGACCAAACCATCTCAACATTCCTCTCTCAATTCTCATCACTACATCTTCTATCACTCCACATCGTTCTCTTATCACGCTATTTCTCACTCTATCTTTCAAGGTCAAGCCACACATACTTCGCTTGTTCCACTTTTTCTCCATCTATACAAATCCTACACTCTGTCACGCATTCATCTCTTTCAAAAACCATAACTTTTGTCTTACCAACATTCACTTTCATTCCTTTCCTCTCAAAAGCTTCATGCATAGTTGTTACCATCTCCTGCAACTCATCTGCCGATGACGCTAGTAAAACCTGATCATCAGCATAAAGAAGACATTTGATGAGTAAATTCTTCATTCTTAAACCACATTCTTTATCTTTCAAATCTTGCAAACAACTGTCCATGAATAAGTTAAACAGCCATGGTGACGCTACACATCCCTGTCTAACCCCCTTTTGGACACTAAACCATTCAGTGTATGACCCATGTATCCTCACGCAAGCTCTGGAGTCCTCATAGAGAGACTTCACAGCTCGAATAAGGTTGCTGCTCACCCCATACATAGACAGTACCGACCAAAGTTCATTCCTCACCACTTTGTCATAGGCCTTTTCCAAATACACAAATACGCAATAGACCTCTTGACTCTTGGCCAAAAATTTCTCGGCTATGCTTCGCAATGAAAAGACCTGATCCGTACATCCCATTCCCTTTCTAAAACCCGCTTGTGCATCCCATATTTTCTCATCGGTTTCTTTCATAACTCTCTCAATCAACACTTTCGCATACAGTTTGCCGACGACGCTGAGTAGGCTAATGCCCCTGTAGTTTTTGCAGTCTTGATGCGAGCCCTTTCCTTTGTAAAGTGGAACTATAACGGCCTTACACCAATCACTTGGTACACGACCGCTAACCCAACATATGTTGAAAAGGCGGCACAACTGACTTGCTACAAGGCCCTGTCCAGCCTTCAGCATCTCGACTGTCACCTTATCATATCCCGCTGCTTTACCAGCTTTCATACTTCTTAATGCACTCACAACTTCATTCATACTAATACCACTTTTATCAGCATCAACATGGTCATCCATCACCGAGGTTAGTACATGTACACCATCCTCTCTTTCAAACAAGCTTTCAAAATAGTCCTGCCATCTTTTTAACACACATTCCTCACCTTTTACAATACTTCCATTCTGGTCTCTAATAGCGTTCAGCTCGGAGCTCTGTGTTTCTCCTCTGGCTAAACGAATGGACTTCCAAAAGAACTTAATGTTTGTCTGGAAATCCTCAGATAACCTTTCATCAAACACGTCTTTTTGTTCCTTTTTCTTTCTAGCAATCACTCCTTTCACTATCCCTTTCAGTCTTCTATATTTATCTTTCGCTTCATCCACATTCTCAATGGTAGCTTGCTGCATTCTCTCATTAGCTCTGACTGAGAGCCAGTCAAGCCACGCTTTCTTTTTCTCACATACCAACTTTTGCACTTCTTTATCCCACCAATCATGCTTCACCCTTTGCACTTTACTTCTTTTACTTATACCACATACTTGGGAAGCCACACTCACAATCTCATCTTTGAATACCTTCCATAACTCCTCAATCTCACAAATACTATCTAGATCATGAAACCTTTCAGTCAATTTGCTTCCATACTCCTCTCTCACTTTATCTTCTTGCAAATTTTCTACTTTTATTCTTTCTAGAACACTTATGGGGTCACGCCTTCTACGTCTCCATCCTTTAAAGAGATCACTTATACGGCACATAACCAAAAAGTGGTCTGTATGGATACCCACACCGCGATATACCCTAGCGTCTAGAATATGTTTTCTCAATCTTTCATCCACTATTACAAAATCAATCATACTTTTCCTGACATTCTTCGCTTCTCTTGTATACATATGAATCCTTTTGTGTCGAAACATCGTGTTTGACACACAAAGGTTCCATTCCAAACATACTTCAAGCAAACCTTTACCATTTTCGTTCACTCTTTCATCTCCGTACTTGCCAAGAACCCTTTCAAATCCATCTCGTTTCAGTCCTACCCATCCATTAAAATCACCTAACATTATTATTCTTTCATTATCCTTACATTCTCTTAATACATCTCTTAAACTCTCCCAAAACTGTTCTCTTTCTTCTTGTCCTTCCTGGGACGTATTCGTACCGGAGTCTACAGGAGCATAAACCCCTACGACAAAAATACGAGTGAGTCCCACTTTCATTCTCATCCACATCAGTCTAGCATTCACACATTCGAATATATTCACACACTCAGCCATTCTAGCAGATAGGATGACACCAACTCCCTGGCAAGCTCTGTCAGTATTGGGTACTCCCGACCAGTACGCGGTGTAGGGTCCGTGCTTGGTGGTGTCACATCCTTTCCTCTTCGTCTCATTCACACAAAGCACATCAATCCTTCTTTCATCCATCATCTTACAAACATCATTCATTTTTTCTTCCATTGCTCCTCCAACATTCAACGTAGCAAAACGGCTCTCCGTGAGCCACTTTTCGCCCCCACGGGAAACGAGACGTGACGGGTGGCGTACCGCGTCGCCGCCATGCGGATGATTAATTTTTGGAATCATCATTGCGTTCCCACGAGTCATAGGGAAAATATGGTCCACCCCCGCAGAGTCCTTTACGGAGGTAAGGCGGAATCTCAAGTGTGTCCTGTGACCGCCAACACAGACACCCTCCGTTACACCAGCTTGCCCTCTGGTCACGAATCCTTGGCACGGGTCGGCTAACACCTTGGATCGGGGTTTTTTCTCGGGTATGCTCCCTGAGAGTTGGTTATATTTCGGAGTGACCTTCTCCTAGATGGTTGCAGACCAATGCTGACGAGGCCCATCTCCCCGGTTTTGATTTCAGAGTTTTCCTTCTCTTAGACGGGTTGCAGCCCAATGCTGACGAGGCCCATCTCCCCGAAGTGACACCATTTAATAAAAATTAATACACACATACTGTTCGAAATGTGGTTATTCAAACAAACACTACTAGTGAAATAGCATAAATGATTTTGCTGAGACCATCCAAAGTGTACATTAGTGGCGTTCTGGAGTGTCCGGAAATCTTTTGTTTCCGAAAAGCATCTGTGATGCATCTGCAGTCACTGACTAAGATGTTACCAAATCGTGCGGAAAACAGACCCTCGTTAAACAGAGCCAATGCCATGAATTTCTTGTGGTGCACTCCAAGAAACGGCAGATAGTCCACAATAGGCACACACCACGGCCCTGTTGGTAGTTTGCGTATTTTTCGTATAACTTGTCACAGAAAAAATTAATACACACATACTGTTCGAAATGTGATTATTCAAACAAGTACTACTAGTGAAATTGCATAAATGATTTTGCTGAGACCATCCAAAGTGTACATTAGTGGCGTTTTGGAGTGTCCGGAAATCTTTTGTTTCCGAAAAGCATCTGTGATGCATCTGCAGTCACTGACTTAGATCTTACCAAATCGTGCGAAACACAGAGCCCCGTTGAACCCTCGTTACAAGAACAACAGGCGTTGTTCGCAAACACTGAATATAACCAGTGTACGATAGCTTCGCTTCACACGCTACTTTTCGAAGTGTCGGAATTTGCTTCAAAAAGAGACACTATTTCATAAAAATTAATAGACACACTGTTCGAAATGTGGTTATTCAAACAAACACTACTAGTGAAATAGCATAAATGATTTTGCTGAGACCATCCAAAGTGTACATTAGTGGCGTTTTGGAGTGTCCGGAAATCTTTTGTTTCCGAAAAGCATCTGTGATGCATCTCCAGTCACTGACTAAGATCTTACGAAATCGTGCGTAAAACAGAGCCCCGTTGAACCTTCGTTACAAAAACAACAGGTGTTGTTCGCAAACACTGAATGTAACCACTGTATGATAGCTTCACGCGCTACTGTTCGAAGTGTCAGAATATTGCTTCAAAAAGTGACACCATTTAATAAAAATTAATACACACATACTGTTCGAAATGTGGTTATTCAAACAAACACTACTAGTGAAATAGCATAAATGATTTTGCTGAGACCATCCAAAGTGTACATTAGTGGCGTTCTGGAGTGTCCGGAAATCTTTTGTTTCCGAAAAGCATCTGTGATGCATCTGCAGTCACTGACTTAGATCTTACCAAATCGTGCGAAACACAGAGCCCCGTTGAACCCTCGTTACAAGAACAATAGGCGTTGTTCGCAAACACTGAATATAACCAGTGTACGATAGCTTCACACGCTACTTTTCGAAGTGTCGGAATTTGCTTCAAAAAGAGACACTATTTCATAAAAATTAATAGACACACTGTTCGAAATGTGGTTATTCAAACAAACACTACTAGTGAAATAGCATAAATGATTTTGCTGAGACCATCCAAAGTGTACATTAGTGGCGTTTTGGAGTGTCCGGAAATCTTTTGTTTCCGAAAAGCATCTGTGATGCATCTCCAGTCACTGACTAAGATCTTACGAAATCGTGCGTAAAACAGAGCGCCGTTGAACCTTCGTTACAAACACTGAATGTAACCACTGTATGATAGCTTCACACGCTACTTTTCGAAGTGTCGGAATTTGATTCAAAAAGAGACCCTATTTCATAAAAATTAATAGACACACTGTTCGAAATGTGGTTATTCAAACAAACACTACTAGTGAAAGAGCATAAATGATTTTGCTGAAACCATCCAAAGTGTACATTAGTGGCGTTCTGGAGTGTCCGGAAATCTTTTGTTTCCGAAAAGCATCTGTGATGCATCTCCAGTCACTGACTAAGATCTTACAAAATCGTGCGTAAAACAGAGCCCCGTTGAACCTTCGTTACAAAAACAACAGGTGTTGTTCGCAAACACTAAATGTAACCACTGTATGATAGCTTCACGCGCTACTGTTCGAAGTGTCAGAATATTGCTTCAAAAAGTGACACCATTTAATAAAAATTAATACACACATACTGTTCGAAATGTGGTTATTCAAACAAACACTACTAGTGAAATAGCATAAATGATTTTGCTGAGACCATCCAAAGTGTACATTAGTGGCGTTCTGGAGTGTCCGGAAATCTTTTGTTTCCGAAAAGCATCTGTGATGCATCTGCAGTCACTGACTAAGATGTTACCAAATCGTGCGGAAAACAGACCCTCGTTAAACAGAGCCAATGCCATGAATTTCTTGTGGTGCACTCCAAGAAACGGCAGATAGTCCACAATAGGCACACACCACGGCCCTGTTGGTAGTTTGCGTATTTTTCGTATAACTTGTCACAGAAAAAATTAATACACACATACTGTTCGAAATGTGATTATTCAAACAAGTACTACTAGTGAAATTGCATAAATGATTTTGCTGAGACCATCCAAAGTGTACATTAGTGGCGTTTTGGAGTGTCAGGAAATCTTTTGTTTCCGAAAAGCATCTGTGATGCATCTGCAGTCACTGACTTAGATCTTACCAAATCGTGCGAAACACAGAGCCCCGTTGAACCCTCGTTACAAGAACAACAGGCGTTGTTCGCAAACACTGAATATAACCAGTGTACGATAGCTTCACACGCTACTTTTCGAAGTGTCGGAATTTGCTTCAAAAAGAGACACTATTTCATAAAAATTAATAGACACACTATTCGAAATGTCTAATTTTTAAATCTAATTTATATAATGTATCTAATTTTGGTAAATAATTAATGAAAAACTTACTGAATAAGTCAGGGAGCTTCATCTGCCAACAAACTGTTATACAGTTTGGCAGAAGAAAAATTATTGTAACAGTGCTCGTTTTCCGTAAATAAATTTTATTTCATTATTATTTCATTCATTTCAAATGTGGTTATTCAAACAAACACTACTAGTGAAATAGCATAAATGATTTTGCTGAGACCATCCAAAGTGTACATTAGTGGCGTTTTGGAGTGTCCGGAAATCTTTTGTTTCCGAAAAGCATCTGTGATGCATCTCCAGTCACTGACTAAGATCTTACGAAATCGTGCGTAAAACAGAGCCCCGTTGAACCTTCGTTACAAAAACAACAGGTGTTGTTCGCAAACACTGAATGTAACCACTGTATGATAGCTTCACGCGCTACTGTTCGAAGTGTCGTAATATTGCTTCAAAAAGAGACACTCTTTAATAAAAATTAATACACACATACTGTTCGAAATGTGGTTATTCAAACAAACACTACTAGTGAAATAGCATAAATGATTTTGCTGAGACCATCCAAAGTGTACATTAGTGGCGTTCTGGAGTGTCCGGAAATCTTTTGTTTCCGAAAAGCATCTGTGATGCATCTGCAGTCATTGACTAAGATCTTACCAAATCGTGCGAAAAACAGAGCCCCGTTGAACCTTCGTTACAAGAATAACAGGCATTGTTCGCAAACACTGAATATAACCACTGTACGATAGCTTCACGCGCTACTGTTCGAAGTGTCGGAATATTGCTTCAAAAAGTGACACTATTTCATAAAAATTAATACACATACTTACTGTTCGAAATGTGAGTATTCAAACAAACACTACTAGTGAAATAGCATACATGATTTTGCTGAGACCATCCAAAGTGTACATTAGTGGCGTTCTGGAGTGTCCGGAAATCTTTTGTTTCCGAAAAGCATCTGTGATGCATCTGCAGTCACTGACTAAGATGTTACCAAATCATGCGGAAAACAGACCCTCGTTAAACAGAGCCAATGCCATGAATTTCTTGTGGTGCACTCCAAGAAACGGCAGGTAGTCCACAATCGGCACACACCACGGCCCTGTTGGCAGTTTGCGTATTTCTTGTATAACTTGTCACAGACAAAATTAATACACACATACTGTTCGAAATGTGATTATTCAAACAAACACTACTAGTGAAATAGCAAAAATGATTTTGCTGAGACCATCCAAAGTGTACATTAGTGGCGTATTGGAGTGTCCGGAAATCTTTTGTTTCCGAAAAGCATCTGTGATGCATCTGCAGTCACTGACTTAGATCTTACCAAATAGTGCGAAAAACAGAGCCTCGTTAAACCGAACCAAAGGCATGAATTTCTTTTGGTGTACTCCAAGTAACGGCAGATAGCCTACAAAAGGCACACTCCACGGCCCTGTTGGTAGTGTGCGTATTTATCGTATATTGTCACAGACCCCAAATCTTGTTGAAGTATTGGAGTCAGTCCTTCGTTACAAAAACAGCCGGTGTTGTTCGCAAACACTAAATGTTACCACTGTATGATAGCTTCACGCGCTACTGTTCGAAGTGTCGGAATATTGCTTCGAAAAGTGACACTATTTCATAAAAATTAATACACAAATACTAACTGTTCGAAATGTGGTTATTCAAACAAACACTACTAGTGAAATAACATGAATGATTTTGCTGAGACTATCCAAAGTGTACATTAGTGGCGTTTTGGAGTGTCCGGAAATCTTTTGTTTCCGAAAAGCATCTGTGATGCAACTCCAGTCACTGACTAAGATCTTACCAAATCGTGCGAAACACAGAGCCCCGTTGAACCCTCGTTACAAGAACAACAGGCGTTGTTCGCAAACACTGAATATAACCAGTGTACGATAGCTTCACACGCTACTTTTCGAAGTGTCGGAATTTGCTTCAAAAAGAGACACTATTTCATAAAAATTAATACACACATACTTACTGTTCGAAATGTGTTTATTCAAACAAACACTACTAGTGAAATAACATGAATGATTTTGCTGAGACCATCCAAAGTGTACATTAGTGGCGTTTTGGAGTGTTCGGAAATCTTTTGTTTCCGAAAAGCATCTGTGATGCATCTGCAGTCATTGACTAAGATCTTAACAAATCGTGCGGAAAACAGAGCCCCGTTGAACCTTCGTTACAAGAACAACAGGCGTTGTTCGCAAACACTGAATATAACCACTGTATGATAGCTTCACGCGCTACTGTTCGAAGTGTCGGAATATTGCTTCAAAAAGTGACACTATTTCATAAAAATTAATACACACATAATTACTGTTCGAAATGTGATTATTCAAACAAACACTACTAGTGAAATAACATGAATGATTTTGCTGAGACCATCCAAAGTGTACATTAGTGGCGTTTTGGAGTGTCCGGAAATCTTTTGTTTCCGAAAAGCATCTGTGATGCATCGCATCTCCAGTCACTGACTAAGATCTTACGAAATCGTGCGTAAAACAGAGCCCCGTTGAACCTTCGTTACAAAAACAACAGGTGATGTTCGCAAACACTGAATGTAACCACTGTATGATAGCTTCACGCGCTACTGTTCGAAGTGTCGTAATATTGCTTCAAAAAGAGACACTCTTTAATAAAAATTAATACACACATACTGTTCGAAATGTGGTTATTCAAACAAACACTACTAGTGAAATAGCATAAATGATTTTGCTGAGACCATCCAAAGTGTACATTAGTGGCGTTCTGGAGTGTCCGGAAATCTTTTGTTTCCGAAAAGCATCTGTGATGCATCTGCAGTCATTGACTAAGATCTTACCAAATCGTGCGAAAAACAGAGCCCCGTTGAACCTTCGTTACAAGAATAACAGGCATTGTTCGCAAACACTGAATATAACCACTGTACGATAGCTTCACGCGCTACTGTTCAAAGTGTCGGAATATTGCTTCAAAAAGTGACACTATTTCATAAAAATTAATACACATACTTACTGTTCGAAATGTGATTATTCAAACAAACACTACTAGTGAAATAGCATACATGATTTTGCTGAGACCATCCAAAGTGTACATTAGTGGCGTTCTGGAGTGTCCGGAAATCTTTTGTTTCCGAAAAGCATCTGTGATGCATCTGCAGTCACTGACTAAGATGTTACCAAATCGTGCGGAAAACAGACCCTCGTTAAACAGAGCCAATGCCATGAATTTCTTGTGGTGCACTCCAAGAAACGGCAGATAGTCCACAATAGGCACACACCACGGCCCTGTTGGTAGTTTGCGTATTTTTCGTATAACTTGTCACAGAAAAAATTAATACACACATACTGTTCGAAATGTGATTATTCAAACAAGTACTACTAGTGAAATTGCATAAATGATTTTGCTGAGACCATCCAAAGTGTACATTAGTGGCGTTTTGGAGTGTCCGGAAATCTTTTGTTTCCGAAAAGCATCTGTGATGCATCTGCAGTCATTGACTAAGATCTTACCAAATCGTGCGAAAAACAGAGCCCCTTTGAACCTTCGTTACAAGAATAACAGGCATTGTTCGCAAACACTGAATATAACCACTGTACGATAGCTTCACGCGCTCCTGTTCGAAGTGTCGGAATATTGCTTCAAAAAGTGACACTATTTCATAAAAATTAATACACATACTTACTGTTCGAAATGTGATTATTCAAACAAACACTACTAGTGAAATAGCTACATGATTTTGCTGAGACCATCCAAAGTGTACATTAGTGGCGTTCTGGAGTGTCCGGAAATCTTTTGTTTCCGAAAAGCATCTGTGATGCATCTGCTGTCACTGACTAAGATCTTACCAAATCGTGCGGAAAACAGACCCTCGTTAAACAGAGCCAATGCCATGAATTTCTTGTGGTGCACTCCAAGAAACGGCAGATAGTCCACAATAGGCACACACCACGGCCCTGTTGGTAGTTTGCGTATTTTTCGTATAACTTGTCACAGAAAAAATTAATACACACATACTGTTCGAAATGTGATTATTCAAACAAGTACTACTAGTGAAATTGCATAAATGATTTTGCTGAGACCATCCAAAGTGTACATTAGTGGCGTTTTGGAGTGTCCGGAAATCTTTTGTTTCCGAAAAGCATCTGTGATGCATCTGCAGTCACTGACTTAGATCTTACCAAATCGTGCGAAACACAGAGCCCCGTTGAACCCTCGTTACAAGAACAACAGGCGTTGTTCGCAAACACTGAATAGAACCAGTGTACGATAGCTTCACACGCTACTTTTCGAAGTGTCGGAATTTGCTTCAAAAAGAGACACTATTTCATAAAAATTAATAGACACACTGTTCGAAATGTGGTTATTCAAACAAACACTACTAGTGAAATAGCATAAATGATTTTGCTGAGACCATCCAAAGTGTACATTAGTGGCGTTTTGGAGTGTCCGGAAATCTTTTGTTTCCGAAAAGCATCTGTGATGCATCTGCAGTCACTGACTAAGATCTTACGAAATCGTATGTAAAACAGAGCCCCGTTGAACCTTCGTTACAAACACTGAATGTAACCACTGTATGATAGCTTCACACGCTACTTTTCGAAGTGTCGGAATTTGATTCAAAAAGAGACACTATTTCATAAAAATTAATAGACACACTGTTCGAAATGTGGTTATTCAAACAAACACTACTAGCGAAATAGCATAAATGATTTTGCTGAGACCATCCAAAGTGTACATTAGTGGCGTTCTGGAGTGTCCGGAAATCTTTAGTTTCCGAAAAGCATCTGTGATGCATCTCCAGTCACTGACTAAGATCTTACGAAATCGTGCGTAAAACAGAGCCCCGTTGAACCTTCGTTACAAAAACAACAGGTATTGTTCGCAAACACTGAATGTAACCACTGTATGATAGCTTCACGCGCTACTGTTCGAAGTGTCAGAATATTGCTTCAAAAAGTGACACCATTTAATAAAAATTAATACACACATACTGTTCGAAATGTGGTTATTCAAACAAACACTACTAGTGAAATAGCATAAATTATTTTGCTGAGACCATCCAAAGTGTACATTAGTGGCGTTCTGGAGTGTCCGGAAATCTTTTGTTTCCGAAAAGCATCTGTGATGCATCTGCAGTCATTGACTAAGATCTTACCAAATCGTGCGAAAAACAGAGCCCCGTTGAACCTTCGTTACAAGAATAACAGGCATTGTTCGCAAACACTGAATATAACCACTGTACGATAGCTTCACGCGCTACTGTTCGAAGTGTCGGAATATTGCTTCAAAAAGTAACACTATTTCATAAAAATTAATACACATACTTACTGTTCGAAATGTGATTATTCAAACAAACACTACTAGTGAAATAGCATACATGATTTTTCTGAGACCATCCAAAGTGTACATTAGTGGCGTTCTGGAGTGTCCGGAAATCTTTTGTTTCCGAAAAGCATCTGTGATGCATCTGCAGTCACTGACTAAGATGTTACCAAATCGTGCGGAAAACAGACCCTCGTTAAACAGAGCCAATGCCATGAATTTCTTGTGGTGCACTCCAAGAAACGGCAGGTAGTCCACAATCGGCACACACCACGGCCCTGTTGGCAGTTTGCGTATTTTTTGTATAACTTGTCACAGACAAAATTAATACACACATACTGTTCGAAATGTGGTTATTCAAACAAACACTACTAGTGAAATAGCATAAATGATTTTGCTGAGACCATCCAAAGTGTACATTAGTGGCGTTCTGGAGTGTCCGGAAATCTTTTGTTTCCGAAAAGCATCTGTGATGCATCTGCAGTCATTGACTAAGATCTTACCAAATCGTGCGAAAAACAGAGCCCCTTTGAACCTTCGTTACAAGAATAACAGGCATTGTTCGCAAACACTGAATATAACCACTGTACGATAGCTTCACGCGCTCCTGTTCGAAGTGTCGGAATATTGCTTCAAAAAGTGACACTATTTCATAAAAATTAATACACATACTTACTGTTCGAAATGTGATTATTCAAACAAACACTACTAGTGAAATAGCTACATGATTTTGCTGAGACCATCCAAAGTGTACATTAGTGGCGTTCTGGAGTGTCCGGAAATCTTTAGTTTCCGAAAAGCATCTGTGATGCATCTGCAGTCACTGACTAAGATGTTACCAAATCGTGCGGAAAACAGACCCTCGTTAAACAGAGCCAATGCCATGAATTTCTTGTGGTGCACTCCAAGAAACGGCAGATAGTCCACAATAGGCACACACCACGGCCCTGTTGGTAGTTTGCGTATTTTTCGTATAACTTGTCACAGAAAAAATTAATACACACATACTGTTCGAAATGTGATTATTCAAACAAGTACTACTAGTGAAATTGCATAAATGATTTTGCTGAGACCATCCAAAGTGTACATTAGTGGCGTTTTGGAGTGTCCGGAAATCTTTTGTTTCCGAAAAGCATCTGTGATGCATCTGCAGTCACTGACTTAGATCTTACCAAATCGTGCGAAACACAGAGCCCCGTTGAACCCTCGTTACAAGAACAACAGGCGTTGTTCGCAAACACTGAATATAACCAGTGTACGATAGCTTCACACGCTACTTTTCGAAGTGTCGGAATTTGCTTCAAAAAGAGACACTATTTCATAAAAATTAATAGACACACTGTTCGAAATGTGGTTATTCAAACAAACACTACTAGTGAAATAGCATAAATGATTTTGCTGAGACCATCCAAAGTGTACATTAGTGGCGTTTTGGAGTGTCCGGAAATCTTTTGTTTCCGAAAAGCATCTGTGATGCATCTGCAGTCACTGACTAAGATCTTACGAAATCGTATGTAAAACAGAGCCCCGTTGAACCTTCGTTACAAACACTGAATGTAACCACTGTATGATAGCTTCACACGCTACTTTTCGAAGTGTCGGAATTTGATTCAAAAAGAGACACTATTTCATAAAAATTAATAGACACACTGTTCGAAATGTGGTTATTCAAACAAACACTACTAGCGAAATAGCATAAATGATTTTGCTGAGACCATCCAAAGTGTACATTAGTGGCGTTCTGGAGTGTACGGAAATCTTTAGTTTCCGAAAAGCATCTGTGATGCATCTCCAGTCACTGACTAAGATCTTACGAAATCGTGCGTAAAACAGAGCCCCGTTGAACCTTCGTTACAAAAACAACAGGTATTGTTCGCAAACACTGAATGTAACCACTGTATGATAGCTTCACGCGCTACTGTTCGAAGTGTCAGAATATTGCTTCAAAAAGTGACACCATTTAATAAAAATTAATACACACATACTGTTCGAAATGTGGTTATTCAAACAAACACTACTAGTGAAATAGCATAAATGATTTTGCTGAGACCATCCAAAGTGTACATTAGTGGCGTTCTGGAGTGTCCGGAAATCTTTTGTTTCCGAAAAGCATCTGTGATGCATCTGCAGTCATTGACTAAGATCTTACCAAATCGTGCGAAAAACAGAGCCCCGTTGAACCTTCGTTACAAGAATAACAGGCATTGTTCGCAAACACTGAATATAACCACTGTACGATAGCTTCACGCGCTACTGTTCGAAGTGTCGGAATATTGCTTCAAAAAGTGACACTATTTCATAAAAATTAATACACATACTTACTGTTCGAAATGTGATTATTCAAACAAACACTACTAGTGAAATAGCATACATGATTTTTCTGAGACCATCCAAAGTGTACATTAGTGGCGTTCTGGAGTGTCCGGAAATCTTTTGTTTCCGAAAAGCATCTGTGATGCATCTGCAGTCACTGACTAAGATGTTACCAAATCGTGCGGAAAACAGACCCTCGTTAAACAGAGCCAATGCCATGAATTTCTTGTGGTGCACTCCAAGAAACGGCAGGTAGTCCACAATCGGCACACACCACGGCCCTGTTGGCAGTTTGCGTATTTTTTGTATAACTTGTCACAGACAAAATTAATACACACATACTGTTCGAAATGTGGTTATTCAAACAAACACTACTAGTGAAATAGCATAAATGATTTTGCTGAGACCATCCAAAGTGTACATTAGTGGCGTTCTGGAGTGTCCGGAAATCTTTTGTTTCCGAAAAACATCTGTGATGCATCTGCAGTCATTGACTAAGATCTTACCAAATCGTGCGAAAAACAGAGCCCCGTTGAACCTTCGTTACAAAAACAACAGGTGTTGTTCGCAAACACTGAATGTAACCACTGTATGATAGCTTCACGCGCTACTGTTCGAAGTGTCGTAATATTGCTTCAAAAAGTGACACCATTTAATAAAAATTAATACACACATACTGTTCGAAATGTGGTTATTCAAACAAACACTACTAGTGAAATAGCATAAATGATTTTGCTGAGACCATCCAAAGTGTACATTAGTGGCGTATTGGAGTGTCCGGAAATCTTTTGTTTCCGAAAAGCATCTGTGATCCATCTGCAGTCACTGACTTAGATCTTACCAAATAGTGCGAAAAACAGAGCCTCGTTAAACCGAACCAAAGGCATGAATTTCTTTTGGTGTACTCCAAGTAACGGCAGATAGCCTACAAAAGGCACACTCCACGGCCCTGTTGGTAGTGTGCGTATTTATCGTATATTGTCACATACCCCAAATCTTGTTGAAGTATTGGAGTCAGTCCTTCGTTACAAAAACAGAAGGTGTTGTTCGCAAACACTAAATGTAACCACTGTATGATAGCTTCACGCGCTACTGTTCGAAGTGTCGGAATATTGCTTCGAAAAGTGACACTATTTCATAAAAATTAATACACACATACTAACTGTTCGAAATGTGGTTATTCAAACAAACACTACTGGTGAAATAACATGAATGATTTTGCTGAGACTATCCAAAGTGTACATTAGTGGCGTTTTGGAGTGTCCGGAAATCTTTTGTTTCCGAAAAGCATCTGTGATGCAACTCCAGTCACTGACTAAGATCTTACGAAATCGTGCGTAAAACAGAGCCCCGTTGAACCTTCGTTACAAAAACAACAGGTGTTGTTCGCAAACACTGAATGTGACCACTGTATGATAGCTTCACGCACTACTGTTCGAAGTGTCGCAATATTGCTTCAAAAAGTAACACTATTTCATAAAAATTAATACACACATACTTACTGTTCGAAATGTGTTTATTCAAACAAACACTACTAGTGAAATAACATGAATGATTTTGCTGAGACCATCCAAAGTGTACATTAGTGGCGTTTTGGAGTGTCCGGAAATCTTTTGTTTCCGAAAAGCATCTGTGATGCATCTGCAGTCATTGACTAAGATCTTAACAAATCGTGCGGAAAACAGAGCCCGTTGAACCTTCGTTACAAGAACAACCGGCGTTGTTCGCAAACACTGAATATAACCACTGTATGATAGCTTCACGCGCTACTGTTCGAAGTGTCGGAATATTGCTTCAAAAAGTGACACTATTTCATAAAAATTAATACACACATAATTACTGTTCGAAATGTGATTATTCAAACAAACACTACTAGTGAAATAGCATAAATGATTTTGCTGAGACCATCCAAAGTGTACATTAGTGGCGTTCTGGAGTGTCCGGAAATCTTTTGTTTCCGAAAAGCATCTGTGATGCATCTGCAGTCACTGACTTAGATCTTACCAAATCGTGCGAAACACAGAGCCCCGTTGAACCCTCGTTACAAGAACAACAGGCGTTGTTCGCAAACACTGAATATAACCAGTGTACGATAGCTTCACACGCTACTTTTCGAAGTGTCGGAATTTGCTTCAAAAAGAGACACTATTTCATAAAAATTAATAGACACACTGATCGAAATGTGGTTATTCAAACAAACACTACTAGTGAAATAGCATAAATGATTTTGCTGAGACCATCCAAAGTGTACATTAGTGGCGTTCTGGAGTGTCCGGAAATCTTTTGTTTCCGAAAAGCATCTGTGATGCATCTGCAGTCATTGACTAAGATCTTACCAAATCGTGCGAAAAACAGAGCCCCTTTGAACCTTCGTTACAAGAATAACAGGCATTGTTCGCAAACACTGAATATAACCACTGTACGATAGCTTCACGCGCTCCTGTTCGAAGTGTCGGAATATTGCTTCAAAAAGTGACACTATTTCATAAAAATTAATACACATACTTACTGTTCGAAATGTGATTATTCAAACAAACACTACTAGTGAAATAGCTACATGATTTTGCTGAGACCATCCAAAGTGTACATTAGTGGCGTTCTGGAGTGTCCGGAAATCTTTTGTTTCCGAAAAGCATCTGTGATGCATCTGCAGTCACTGACTAAGATGTTACCAAATCGTGCGGAAAACAGACCCTCGTTAAACAGAGCCAATGCCATGAATTTCTTGTGGTGCACTCCAAGAAACGGCAGATAGTCCACAATAGGCACACACCACGGCCCTGTTGGTAGTTTGCGTATTTTTCGTATAACTTGTCACAGAAAAAATTAATACACACATACTGTTCGAAATGTGATTATTCAAACAAGTACTACTAGTGAAATTGCATAAATGATTTTGCTGAGACCATCCAAAGTGTACATTAGTGGCGTTTTGGAGTGTCCGGAAATCTTTTGTTTCCGAAAAGCATCTGTGATGCATCTGCAGTCACTGACTTAGATCTTACCAAATCGTGCGAAACACAGAGCCCCGTTGAACCCTCGTTACAAGAACAACAGGCGTTGTTCGCAAACACTGAATATAACCAGTGTACGATAGCTTCACACGCTACTTTTCGAAGTGTCGGAATTTGCTTCAAAAAGAGACACTATTTCATAAAAATTAATAGACACACTGTTCGAAATGTGGTTATTCAAACAAACACTACTAGTGAAATAGCATAAATGATTTTGCTGAGACCATCCAAAGTGTACATTAGTGGCGTTTTGGAGTGTCCGGAAATCTTTTGTTTCCGAAAAGCATCTGTGATGCATCTGCAGTCACTGACTAAGATCTTACGAAATCGTATGTAAAACAGAGCCCCGTTGAACCTTCGTTACAAACACTGAATGTAACCACTGTATGATAGCTTCACACGCTACTTTTCGAAGTGTCGGAATTTGATTCAAAAAGAGACACTATTTCATAAAAATTAATAGACACACTGTTCGAAATGTGGTTATTCAAACAAACACTACTAGCGAAATAGCATAAATGATTTTGCTGAGACCATCCAAAGTGTACATTAGTGGCGTTCTGGAGTGTCCGGAAATCTTTAGTTTCCGAAAAGCATCTGTGATGCATCTCCAGTCACTGACTAAGATCTTACGAAATCGTGCGTAAAACAGAGCCCCGTTGAACCTTCGTTACAAAAACAACAGGTATTGTTCGCAAACACTGAATGTAACCACTGTATGATAGCTTCACGCGCTACTGTTCGAAGTGTCAGAATATTGCTTCGAAAAGTGACACCATTTAATAAAAATTAATACACACATACTGTTCGAAATGTGGTTATTCAAACAAACACTACTAGTGAAATAGCATACATGATTTTTCTGAGACCATCCAAAGTGTACATTAGTGGCGTTCTGGAGTGTCCGGAAATCTTTTGTTTCCGAAAAGCATCTGTGATGCATCTGCAGTCACTGACTAAGATGTTACCAAATCGTGCGGAAAACAGACCCTCGTTAAACAGAGCCAATGCCATTAATTTCTTGTGGTGCACTCCAAGAAACGGCAGGTAGTCCACAATCGGCACACACCACGGCCCTGTTGGCAGTTTGCGTATTTTTTGTATAACTTGTCACAGACAAAATTAATACACACATACTGTTCGAAATGTGGTTATTCAAACAAACACTACTAGTGAAATAGCATAAATGATTTTGCTGAGACCATCCAAAGTGTACATTAGTGGCGTTCTGGAGTGTCCGGAAATCTTTTGTTTCCGAAAAGCATCTGTGATGCATCTGCAGTCATTGACTAAGATCTTACCAAATCGTGCGAAAAACAGAGCCCCGTTGAACCTTCGTTACAAAAACAACAGGTGTTGTTCGCAAACACTGAATGTAACCACTGTATGATAGCTTCACGCGCTACTGTTCGAAGTGTCGTAATATTGCTTCAAAAAGTGACACCATTTAATAAAAATTAATACACACATACTGTTCGAAATGTGGTTATTCAAACAAACACTACTAGTGAAATAGCATAAATGATTTTGCTGAGACCATCCAAAGTGTACATTAGTGGCGTATTGGAGTGTCCGGAAATCTTTTGTTTCCGAAAAGCATCTGTGATCCATCTGCAGTCACTGACTTAGATCTTACCAAATAGTGCGAAAAACAGAGCCTCGTTAAACCGAACCAAAGGCATGAATTTCTTTTGGTGTACTCCAAGTAACGGCAGATAGCCTACAAAAGGCACACTCCACGGCCCTGTTGGTAGTGTGCGTATTTATCGTATATTGTCACAGACCCCAAATCTTGTTGAAGTATTGGAGTCAGTCCTTCGTTACAAAAACAGAAGGTGTTGTTCGCAAACACTAAATGTAACCACTGTATGATAGCTTCACGCGCTACTGTTCGAAGTGTCGGAATATTGCTTCGAAAAGTGACACTATTTCATAAAAATTAATACACACATACTAACTGTTCGAAATGTGGTTATTCAAACAAACACTACTGGTGAAATAACATGAATGATTTTGCTGAGACTATCCAAAGTGTACATTAGTGGCGTTTTGGAGTGTCCGGAAATCTTTTGTTTCCGAAAAGCATCTGTGATGCAACTCCAGTCACTGACTAAGATCTTACGAAATCGTGCGTAAAACAGAGCCCCGTTGAACCTTCGTTACAAAAACAACAGGTGTTGTTCGCAAACACTGAATGTGACCACTGTATGATAGCTTCACGCACTACTGTTCGAAGTGTCGCAATATTGCTTCAAAAAGTAACACTATTTCATAAAAATTAATACACACATACTTACTGTTCGAAATGTGTTTATTCAAACAAACACTACTAGTGAAATAACATGAATGATTTTGCTGAGACCATCCAAAGTGTACATTAGTGGCGTTTTGGAGTGTCCGGAAATCTTTTGTTTCCGAAAAGCATCTGTGATGCATCTGCAGTCATTGACTAAGATCTTAACAAATCGTGCGGAAAACAGAGCCCCGTTGAACCTTCGTTACAAGAACAACCGGCGTTGTTCGCAAACACTGAATATAACCACTGTATGATAGCTTCACGCGCTACTGTTCGAAGTGTCGGAATATTGCTTCAAAAAGTGACACTATTTCATAAAAATTAATACACACATAATTACTGTTCGAAATGTGATTATTCAAACAAACACTACTAGTGAAATAGCATAAATGATTTTGCTGAGACCATCCAAAGTGTACATTAGTGGCGTTCTGGAGTGTCCGGAAATCTTTTGTTTCCGAAAAGCATCTGTGATGCATCTGCAGTCACTGACTTAGATCTTACCAAATCGTGCGAAACACAGAGCCCCGTTGAACCCTCGTTACAAGAACAACAGGCGTTGTTCGCAAACACTGAATATAACCAGTGTACGATAGCTTCACACGCTACTTTTCGAAGTGTCGGAATTTGCTTCAAAAAGAGACACTATTTCATAAAAATTAATAGACACACTGTTCGAAATGTGGTTATTCAAACAAACACTACTAGTGAAATAGCATAAATGATTTTGCTGAGACCATCCAAAGTGTACATTAGTGGCGTTTTGGAGTGTCCGGAAATCTTTTGTTTCCGAAAAGCATCTGTGATGCATCTCCAGTCATTGACTAAGATCTTACGAAATCGTGCGTAAAACAGAGCCCCGTTGATCCTTCGTTACAAACACTGAATGTAACCACTGTATGAAAGCTTCACACGCTACTTTTCGAAGTGTCGGAATTTGATTCAAAAAGAGACACTATTTCATAAAAATTAATAGACACACTGTTCGAAATGTGGTTATTCAAACAAACACTACTAGTGAAATAGCATAAATGATTTTGCTGAGACCATCCAAAGTGTACATTAGTGGCGTTCTGGAGTGTCCGGAAATCTTTTGTTTCCGAAAAGCATCTGTGATGCATCTCCAGTCACTAACTAAGATCTTACGAAATCGTGCGTAAAACAGAGCCCCGTTGAACCTTCGTTACAAAAACAACAGGTGTTGTTCGCAAACACTGAATGTAACCACTGTATGATAGCTTCACGCGCTACTGTTCGAAGTGTCGTAATATTGCTTCAAAAAGTGACACCATTTAATAAAAATTAATACACACATACTGTTCGAAATGTGGTTATTCAAACAAACACTACTAGTGAAATAGCATAAATGATTTTGCTGAGACCATCCAAAGTGTACATTAGTGGCGTATTGGAGTGTCCGGAAATCTTTTGTTTCCGAAAAGCATCTGTGATCCATCTGCAGTCACTGACTTAGATCTTACCAAATAGTGCGAAAAACAGAGCCTCGTTAAACCGAACCAAAGGCATGAATTTCTTTTGGTGTACTCCAAGTAACGGCAGATAGCCTACAAAAGGCACACTCCACGGCCCTGTTGGTAGTGTGCGTATTTATCGTATATTGTCACAGACCCCAAATCTTGTTGAAGTATTGGAGTCAGTCCTTCGTTACAAAAACAGCAGGTGTTGTTCGCAAACACTAAATGTAACCACTGTATGATAGCTTCACGCGCTACTGTTCGAAGTGTCGGAATATTGCTTCGAAAAGTGACACTATTGCATAAAAATTAATACACACATACTAACTGTTCGAAATGTGGTTATTCTACAAACACTACTAGTGAAATAACATGAATGATTTTGCTGAGACTATCCAAAGTGTACACTAGTGGCGTTTTGGAGTGTCCGGAAATCTTTTGTTTCCGAAAAGCATCTGTGATGCAACTCCAGTCACTGACTAAGATCTTACGAAATCGTGCGTAAAACAGAGCCCCGTTGAACCTTCAATACAAAAACAACAGGTGTGGTTCGCAAACACTGAATGTGACCACTGTATGATAGCTTCACGCGCTACTGTTCGAAGTGTCGCAATATTGCTTCAAAAAGTAACACTATTTCATAAAAATTAATACACACATACTTACTGTTCGAAATGTGTTTATTCAAACAAACACTACTAGTGAAATAACATGAATGATTTTGCTGAGACCATCCAAAGTGTACATTAGTGGCGTTTTGGAGTGTCCGGAAATCTTTTGTTTCCGAAAAGCATCTGTGATGCATCTGCAGTCATTGACTAAGATCTTAACAAATCGTGCGGAAAACAGAGCCCCGTTGAACCTTCGTTACAAGAACAACAGGCGTTGTTCGCAAACACTGAATATAACCACTGTATGATAGCTTCACGCGCTACTGTTCGAATTGTCGGAATATTGCTTCAAAAAGTGACACTATTTCATAAAAATTAATACACACATAATTACTGTTCGAAATGTGATTATTCAAACAAACACTACTAGTGAAATAACATGAATGATTTTGCTGAGACCATCCAAAGTGTACATTAGTGGCGTTTTGGAGTGTCCGGAAATCTTTTGTTTCCGAAAAGCATCTGTGATGCATCTCCAGTCACTGACTAAGATCTTACGAAATCGTGCGTAAAACAGAGCCCCGTTGAACCTTCGTTACAAAAACAACAGGTGTTGTTCGCAAACACTGAATGTAACCACTGTATGATAGCTTCACGCGCTAATGTTCGAAGTGTCGTAATATTGCTTCAAAAAGAGACACTATTTAATAAAAATAATACACACATACTGTTCGAAATGTGGTTATTCAAACAAACACTACTAGTGAAATAGCATAAATGATTTTGCTGAGACCATCCAAAGTGTACATTAGTGGCGTTCTGGAGTGTCCGGAAATCTTTTGTTTCCGAAAAGCATCTGTGATGCATCTGCAGTCATTGACTAAGATCTTACCAAATCGTGCGAAAAACAGAGCCCCGTTGAACCTTCGTTACAAGAATAACAGGCATAGTTCGCAAACACTGAATATAACCACTGTACGATAGCTTCACGCGCTACTGTTCGAAGTGTCGGAATATTGCTTCAAAAAGTGACACTATTTCATAAAAATTAATACACATACTTACTGTTCGAAATGTGATTATTCAAACAAACACTACTAGTGAAATAGCATACATGATTTTGCTGAGACCATCCAAAGTGTACATTAGTGGCGTTCTGGAGTGTCCGGAAATCTTTTGTTTCCGAAAAGCATCTGTGATGCATCTGCAGTCACTGACTAAGATGTTACCAAATCGTGCGGAAAACAGACCCTCGTTAAACAGAGCCAATGCCATGAATTTCTTGTGGTGCACTCCAAGAAACGGCAGATAGTCCACAATAGGCACACACCACGGCCCTGTTGGTAGTTTGCGTATTTTTCGTATAACTTGTCACAGAAAAAATTAATACACACATACTGTTCGAAATGTGATTATTCAAACAAGTACTACTAGTGAAATTGCATAAATGATTTTGCTGAGACCATCCAAAGTGTACATTAGTGGCGTTCTGGAGTGTCCGGAAATCTTTTGTTTCCGAAAAGCATCTGTGATGCATCTGCAGTCATTGACTAAGATCTTACCAAATCGTGCGAAAAACAGAGCCCCGTTGAACCTTCGTTACAAGAACAACAGGCGTTGTTCGCAAACACTGAATATAACCACTGTATGATAGCTTCACGCGCTACTGTTCGAAGTGTCGGAATATTGCTTCAAAAAGTGACACTATTTCATAAAAATTAATACACACATATTACTGTTCGAAATGTGATTATTCAAACAAACACTTCTAGTGAAAGAACATGAATGATTTTGCTGAGACCATCCAAAGTGTACATTAGTGGCGTTTTGGAGTGTCCGGAAATCTTTTGTTTCCGAAAAGCATCTGTGATGCATCTCCAGTCACTGACTAAGATCTTACGAAATCGTGCGTAAAACAGAGCCCCGTTGAACCTTCGTTACAAAAACAACAGGTGTTGTTCGCAAACACTGAATGTAACCACTGTATGATAGCTTCACGCGCTACTGTTCGAAGTGTCGTAATATTGCTTCAAAAAGAGACACTATTTAATAAAAATTAATACACACATACTGTTCGAAATGTGGTTATTCAAACAAACACTACTAGTAAAAAATAGCATAAATGATTTTGCTGAGACCATCCAAAGTGTACATTAGTGGCGTATTGGAGTGTCCGGAAATCTTTTGTTTCCGAAAAGCATCTGTGATGCATCTGCAGTCATTGACTAAGATCTTACCAAATCGTGCGAAAAACAGAGACCCGTTGAACCTTCGTTACAAGAATAACAGGCATTGTTCGCAAACACTGAATATAACCACTGTACGATAGCTTCACGCGCTACTGTTCGAAGTGTCGGAATATTGCTTCAAAAAGTGACACTATTTCATAAAAATTAATACACATACTTACTTTTCGAAATGTGATTATTCAAACAAACACTACTAGTGAAATAGCATACATGATTTTGCTGAGACCATCCAAAGTGTACATTAGTGGCGTTCTGGAGTGTCCGGAAATCTTTTGTTTCCGAAAAGCATCAGTGATGCATCTGCAGTCACTGACTAAGATGTTACCAAATCGTGCGGAAAACAGACCCTCGTTAAACAGAGCCAATGCCATGAATTTCTTGTGGTGCACTCCAAGAAACGGCAGGTAGTCCACAATCGGCACACACCACGGCCCTGTTGGCAGTTTGCGTATTTTTTGTATAACTTGTCACAGACAAAATTAATACACACATACTTTTCGAAATGTGATTATTCAAACAAACACTACTAGTGAAATAGCATAAATGATTTTGCTGAGACCATCCAAAGTGTACATTAGTGGCGTATTGGAGTGTCCAGAAATCTTTTGTTTCCGAAAAGCATCTGTGATGCATCTGCAGTCACTGACTTAGATCTTACCAAATAGTGCGAAAAACAGAGCCTCGTTAAACCGAACCAAAGGCATGAATTTCTTTTGGTGAACTCCAAGTAACGGCAGATAGCCTACAAAAGGCACACTCCACGGCCCTGTTGGTAGTGTGCGTATTTATCGTATATTGTCACAGACCCCAAATCTTGTTGAAGTATTGGAGTCAGTCCTTCGTTACAAAAACAGCAGGTGTTGTTCGCAAACACTAAATGTAACCACTGTATGATAGCTTCACGCGCTAGTGTTCGAAGTGTCGAAATATTGCTTCAAAAAGAGACACTATTTAATAAAAATTAATACACACATACTGTTCGAAATGTGGTTATTCAAACAAACACTACTAGTGAAATAACATGAATGATTTTGCTGAGACTATCCAAAGTGTACATTAGTGGCGTTTCGGAGTGTCCGGAAATCTTTTGTTTCCGAAAAGCATCTGTGATGCAACTCCAGTCACTGACTAAGATCTTACGAAATCGTGCGTAAAACAGAGCCCCGTTGAACCTTCGTTACAAAAACAACAGGTGTTGTTCGCAAACACTGAATGTGACCACTGTATGATAGCTTCACGCGCTACTGTTCGAAGTGTCGCAATATTGCTTCAAAAAGTAACACTATTTCATAAAAATTAATACACACATACTTACTGTTCGAAATGTGTTTATTCAAACAAACACTACTTGTGAAATAACATGAATGATTTTGCTGAGACCATCCAAAGTGTACATTAGTGGCGTTTTGGAGTGTCCGGAAATCTTTTGTTTCCGAAAAGCATCTGTGATGCATCTGCAGTCATTGACTAAGATCTTAACAAATCGTGCGGAAAACAGAGCCCCGTTGAACCTTCGTTACAAGAACAACAGGCGTTGTTCGCAAACACTGAATATAACCACTGTATGATAGCTTCACGCGCTACTGTTCGAAGTGTCGTAATATTGCTTCAAAAAGTGACACCATTTAATAAAAAGTAATACACACATACTGTTCCAAATGTGGTTATTCAAACAAACACTACTAGTGAAATAGCATAAATGATTTTGCTGAAACCATCCAAAGTGTACATTAGTGGCGTTCTGGAGTGTCCGGAAATATTTTGTTTCCGAAAAGCATCTGTGATGCATCTGCAGTCATTGACTAAGATCTTACCAAATCGTGCGAAAAACAGAGCCCCGTTGAACCTTCGTTACAAGAATAACAGGCATTGTTCGCAAACACTGAATATAACCACTGTACGATAGCTTCACGCGCTACTGTTCGAAGTGTCGGAATATTGCTTCAAAAAGTGACACTATTTCATAAAAATTAATACACATACTTACTGTTCGAAATGTGATTATTCAAACAAACACTACTAGTGAAATAGCATACATGATTTTGCTGAGACCATCCAAAGTGTACATTAGTGGCGTTCTGGAGTGTCCGGAAATCTTTTGTTTCCGAAAAGCATCAGTGATGCATCTGCAGTCACTGACTAAGATGTTACCAAATCGTGCGGAAAACAGACCCTCGTTAAACAGAGCCAATGCCATGAATTTCTTGTGTTGCACTCCAAGAAACGGCAGGTAGTCCACAATAGGCACACCAAATAGTGCGAAAAACAGAGCCTCGTTAAACCGAACCAAAGGCATGAATTTCTTTTGGTGAACTCCAAGTAACGGCAGATAGCCTACAAAAGGCACACTCCACGGCCCTGTTGGTAGTGTGCGTATTTATCGTATATTGTCACAGACCCCAAATCTTGTTGAAGTATTGGAGTCAGTCCTTCGTTACAAAAACAGCAGGTGTTGTTCGCAAACACTAAATGTAACCACTGTATGATAGCTTCACGCGCTACTGTTCGAAGTGTCGGAATATTGCTTCGAAAAGTGACACTATTTTATAAAAATTAATACACACATACTAACTGTTCGAAATGTGGTTATTCAAACAAACACTACTAGTGAAATAACATGAATGATTTTGCTGAGACCATCCAAAATGTACATTAGTGGCGTTTTGGAGTGTCCGGAAATCTTTTGTTTCCGAAAAGCATCTGTGATGCAACTCCAGTCACTGACTAAGGTCTTACGAAATCGTGCGTAAAACAGAGCCCCGTTGAACCTTCGTTACAAAAACAACAGGTGTTGTTCGCAAACACTGAATGTGACCACTGTATGATAGCTTCACGCGCTACTGTTCGAAGTGTCGCAATATTGCTTCAAAAAGTAACGATATTTCATAAAAATTAATACACATACTTACTGTTCGAAATGTGTTTATTCAAACAAACACTACTAGTGAAATAACATGAATGATTTTGCTGAGACCATCCAAAGTGTACATTAGTGGCGTTTTGGAGTGTCCGGAAATCTTTTGTTTCCGAAAAACATCTGTGATGCATCTGCAGTCACTGACTAAGATGTTACCAAATCGTGCGAAAAACAGAGCCTCGTTGAACCTTCGTTACAAGAATAACAGGCATTGTTCGCAAACACTGAATATAACCACTGTACGATAGCTTCACGCGCTACTGTTCGAAGTGTCGGAATATTGCTTCAAAAAGTGACACTATTTCATAAAAATTAATACACATACTAACTGTTCGAAATGTGATTATTCAAACAAACACTACTAGTGAAATAGCATACATGATTTTGCTGAGACCATCCAAAGTGTACATTAGTGGCGTTCTGGAGTGTCCGGAAATCTTTTGTTTCCGAAAAGCATCTGTGATGCATCTGCAGTCACTGACTAAGATGTTACCAAATCGTGCGGAAAACAGACCCTCGTTAAACAGAGCCAATGCCATGAATTTCTTGTGGTGCACTCCAAGAAACGGCAGGTAGTCCACAATAGGCACACACCACGGCCCTGTTGGCAGTTTGCGTATTTTTTGTATAACTTGTCACAGACAAAATTAATACACACATACTGTTCGAAATGTGATTATTCAAACAAACACTACTAGTGAAATAGCATAAATGATTTTGCTGAGACCATCCAAAGTGTACATTAGTGGCGTATTGGAGTGTCCGGAAATCTTTTGTTTCCGAAAAGCATCTGTGATGCATCTGCAGTCACTGACTTAGATCTTACCAAATAGTGCGAAAAACAGAGCCTCGTTAAACCGAACCAAAGGCATGAATTTCTTTTGGTGAACTCCAAGTAACGGCAGATAGCCTACAAAAGGCACACTCCACGGCCCTGTTGGTAGTGTGCGTATTTATCGTATATTGTCACAGACCCCAAATCTTGTTGAAGTATTGGAGTCAGTCCTTCGTTACAAAAACAGCAGGTGTTGTTCGCAAACACTAAATGTAACCACTGTATGATAGCTTCACGCGCTACTGTTCGAAGTGTCGGAATATTGCTTCGAAAAGTGACACTATTTTATAAAAATTAATACACACATACTAACTGTTCGAAATGTGGTTATTCAAACAAACACTACTAGTGAAATAACATGAATGATTTTGCTGAGACCATCCAAAATGTACATTAGTGGCGTTTTGGAGTGTCCGGAAATCTTTTGTTTCCGAAAAGCATCTGTGATGCAACTCCAGTCACTGACTAAGGTCTTACGAAATCGTGCGTAAAACAGAGCCCCGTTGAACCTTCGTTACAAAAACAACAGGTGTTGTTCGCAAACACTGAATGTGACCACTGTATGATAGCTTCACGCGCTACTGTTCGAAGTGTCGCAATATTGCTTCAAAAAGTAACGATATTTCATAAAAATTAATACACATACTTACTGTTCGAAATGTGTTTATTCAAACAAACACTACTAGTGAAATAACATGAATGATTTTGCTGAGACCATCCAAAGTGTACATTAGTGGCGTTTTGGAGTGTCCGGAAATCTTTTGTTTCCGAAAAACATCTGTGATGCATCTGCAGTCACTGACTAAGATGTTACCAAATCGTGCGAAAAACAGAGCCTCGTTGAACCTTCGTTACAAGAATAACAGGCATTGTTCGCAAACACTGAATATAACCACTGTACGATAGCTTCACGCGCTACTGTTCGAAGTGTCGGAATATTGCTTCAAAAAGTGACACTATTTCATAAAAATTAATACACATACTAACTGTTCGAAATGTGATTATTCAAACAAACACTACTAGTGAAATAGCATACATGATTTTGCTGAGACCATCCGAAGTGTACATTAGTGGCGTTCTGGAGTGTCCGGAAATCTTTTGTTTCCGAAAAGCATCTGTGATGCATCTGCAGTCACTGACTAAGATGTTACCAAATCGTGCGGAAAACAGACCCTCGTTAAACAGAGCCAATGCCATGAATTTCTTGTGGTGCACTCCAAGAAACGGCAGGTAGTCCACAATAGGCACACACCACGGCCCTGTTGGCAGTTTGCGTATTTTTTGTATAACTTGTCACAGACAAAATTAATACACACATACTGTTCGAAATGTGATTATTCAAACAAACACTACTAGTGAAATAGCATAAATGATTTTGCTGAGACCATCCAAAGTGTACATTAGTGGCGTATTGGAGTGTCCGGAAATCTTTTGTTTCCGAAAAGCATCTGTGATGCATCTGCAGTCACTGACTTAGATCTTACCAAATAGTGCGAAAAACAGAGCCTCGTTAAACCGAACCAAAGGCATGAATTTCTTTTGGTGAACTCCAAGTAACGGCAGATAGCCTACAAAAGGCACACTCCACGGCCCTGTTGGGAGTGTGCGTATTTATCGTATATTGTCACAGACCCCAAATCTTGTTGAAGTATTGGAGCCAGTCCTTTGTTATAAAAACAACAGGTGTTGTTCGCAAACACTGAATGTAACCACTGTATGATAGCTTCACGCGCTACTGTTCGAAGTGTCGTAATATTGCTTCAAAAAGTGACACCATTTAATAAAAATTAATACACACATACTGTTCGAAATGTGGTTATTCAAACAAACACTACTAGTGAAATAGCATAAATGATTTTGCTGAGACCATCCAAAGTGTACATTAGTGGCGTTCTGGAGTGTCCGGAAATCTTTTGTTTCCGAAAAGCATCTGTGATGCATCTGCAGTCATTGACTAAGATCTTAACAAATCGTGCGGAAAACAGAGCCCCGTTGAACCTTCGTTACAAGAACAACAGGCGTTGTTCGCAAACACTGAATATAACCACTGTATGATAGCTTCACGCGCTACTGTTCGAAGTGTCGTAATATTGCTTCAAAAAGTGACACCATTTCATAAAAATTAATAGACACACTGTTCGAAATGTGGTTATTCAAACAAACACTACTAGTGAAATAGCATAAATGATTTTGCTGAGACCATCCAAAGTGTACATTAGTGGCGTATTGGAGTGTCCGGAAATCTTTTGTTTCCGAAAAGCATCTGTGATCCATCTGCAGTCACTGACTTAGATCTTACCAAATAGTGCGAAAAACAGAGCCTCGTTAAACCGAACCAAAGGCATGAATTTCTTTTGGTGTACTCCAAGTAACGGCAGATAGCCTACAAAAGGCACACTCCACGGCCCTGTTGGTAGTGTGCGTATTTATCGTATATTGTCACAGACCCCAAATCTTGTTGAAGTATTGGAGTCAGTCCTTCGTTACAAAAACAGCAGGTGTTGTTCGCAAACACTAAATGTAACCACTGTATGATAGCTTCACGCGCTACTGTTCGAAGTGTCGGAATATTGCTTCGAAAAGTGACACTATTCCATAAAAATTAATACACACATACTAACTGTTCGAAATGTGGTTATTCAAACAAACACTACTAGTGAAATAACATGAATGATTTTGCTGAGACTATCCAAAGTGTACATTAGTGGCGTTCTGGAGTGTCCGGAAATCTTTTGTTTCCGAAAAGCATCTGTGATGCATCTGCAGTCACTGACTAAGATGTTACCAAATCGTGCGGAAAACAGACCCTCGTTAAACAGAGCCAATGCCATGAATTTCTTGTGGTGCACTCCAAGAAACGGCAGGTAGTCCACAATAGGCACACACCACGGCCCTGTTGGCAGTTTGCGTATTTTTTGTATAACTTGTCACAGACATAATTAATACACACATACTGTTCGAAATGTGATTATTCAAACAAACACTACTAGTGAAATAGCATAAATGATTTTGCTGAGACCATCCAAAGTGTACATTAGTGGCGTTCTGGAGTGTCCGGAAATCTTTTGTTTCCGAAAAGCATCTGTGATGCATCTGCAGTCATTGACTAAGATCTTACCAAATCGTGCGAAAAACAGAGCCCCATTGAACCTTCGTTACAAGAACAACAGGCGTTGTTCGCAAACATTGAATATAACCACTGTATGATAGCTTCACGCACTACTGTTCGAAGTGTCGTAATATTGCTTCAAAAAGTGACACTATTTCATAAAAATTAATACACACATAATTACTGTTCGAAATGTGATTATTCAAACAAACACTACTAGTGAAATAACATGAATGATTTTGCTGAGACCATCCAAAGCGTACATTAGTGGCGTTCTGGAGTGTCCGGAAATCTTTTGTTTCCGAAAAGCATCTGTGATGCATCTGCAGTCATTGACTAAGATCTTACCAAATCGTGCGAAAAACAGAGCCTCGTTGAACCTTCGTTACAAGAATAACAGGCATTGTTCGCAAACACTGAATATAACCACTGTACGATAGCTTCACGCGCTACTGTTCGAAGTGTCGGAATATTGCTTCAAAAAGTGACACTATTTCATAAAAATTAATACACATACTAATCTAATGTAATCTAATGTATCTCTCTTTTCCTCCATTTGACTGCCTGGAATCCATGAAGAAAATGAGTGAGGACTTGAGAAACATTGAAGACTGGTCAAGGAGAAACTGCCTGGTTTTAAACCCAGCTAAGTCCAAATTTATGGTCCTGGGCACTAGACAGCAAGTTGAGAGTACATGTCAGCATCAATTAGAAATAAAAATTGATGGCAGTGCAGTGGAACAGGTGAAGGAGGCGCGGAGCCTGGGAGTGGTTCTTGACCAGCAGCTGCTATTTGAGACACACATCCTACAAGCAGTCAGGAACTGCTTTTATAGGCTGAAGGTGCTATACAGGATCCGCCCATACATCAGTGTGAGCATAAGGAAGATACTATGTGAGTCACTTATCCTTTCAAAACTCAACTATGCTGACACGGTGTATGGGAACTGCCTCTTACGAAGAACAGAGCGACTGATTCAGAGAGTGCAGAATGCCTGTGCAAGATTCTGCTTCACAATCCCGCCACGCACGCATGTAACGCCTTTTCTGAACCACGGCGGTATTATGAAAATGGCACAGCGTAGGGAGCTGCATTTTGCAACATTGCTCTTTGGCGTAGTGCAAAAACATAGACCCAGGTACCTGTATGACAGACTGTTTTGGTCGAGAGACCAAAATAAGCACAGTACACGGGCATCTGCCTACCTTATGTTGACTCCGAGACATAGAACCTCGGCGTACCGAGGAAGCTTCAAGTTCGCGGCCAGCCGCATATGGAACGACCTGCCACCACCAATACGATCTGCAAAAACATTGAGATCATTCAAAAATAAATACCAATTGCATCTGCTGGCTGCACAGAAGCGGGATTGTACTCACCCTGGGAGTACTCCATGATACAATTTAAATCCGAGGTGACGTTCGGTAAACCTTGGTCGCTCGTGGTTATCAGTGGGTGTGGTTGTTGTCCCTGAAGATGCTCCGCGTTGCACTTGTTGCACGCCGTTTGCTTGTTTGCATAAACATGGCTTAAACACTGAACATATACACTAAAATACACACATCACATTGCACTAATTTATTCATGATCACTGTTCTTGCACAGCGATTATTATTGGCGTATTGCACAGTGAATATATGGCATTCTTACGGACGGAATGGTGCAATAATTGATTCTTGCTTGTCGGCCATCTTATGATGTTGCGCAATTGTATGCAACGCATGTTACCAAAGTTGTTACTCAATAACAAAGAGTTTATGTCATCGATGCCTGATATCCATATCAGGCAAAGCGATGTCCGTGCAGTGCTGCAATCACTCGATGTCCGGAAAGCCAGTGGTCCGGATGGTATTCCAGCGGTAGTTTTGAAAAAATGTGCAGCGGAGTTGTCTCCAATGCTTACGCGCCTGTACCGGCTATCCTACAGTTCGGGTACAGTGCCTTTGCCTTGGAAAGAGGCGAATGTTCAGCCGATTCCCAAGAAGGGGGATCGCTCGGAGCCAGCCAACTATCGACCCATAGCCGTCACCTCAGTGCTGTGCAAAGTGTTCGAGCACATAATTAACAAACAGCTCATGCGGCACCTAGAGGATCACTCCTTAATTAATGACCGGCAATATGGCTTCAGACCGAAACGGTCAACGGGTGATCTTCTAGCATACGTTACCCATCTTTGGGGTGAGGCTATGGACAAGCACGGCGAGTCACTGGCAATTAGTCTTGACATCGCCAAAGCTTTCGATAGAGTCTGGCACAAATCGCTTCTTTCCAAGCTACCTGCCTTTGGTCTGCCTTCTAGGCTGTGCAACTGGGTTGCTAGCTTCCTGCAGGGGCGCCGTATTCGCGTCCTTTGTGACGGACGAGCTTCGGAGTTTCTGCAGGTTAATGCTGGCGTGCCCCAGGGGTCCGTCTTATCACCCACTCTCTTTCTTCTGCATATCAACGACATGCTGTCTACCGGCAATGTTCATTGTTATGCAGACGATAGCACTTTACATGGGAGTTATCATGGACATCCAGCGGCCAAGCAGTCAGATATCGCGGAGAAAAGGCAGATTCTTGTCACTGAGCTTGACGGGGTCCTGAATCACATTTCTCAATGGGGCTCTGAGAACCTGGTTGAGTTCAATGCCAAGAAGACGCAGGCATGTGCGTTTACAGCAAAAGTATCTTCTTTCCTTCCCCTCCCCACTCTTCAGAGCACGCCACTGCCGCTGCAGGACAATCTCAATATCCTAGGTATGGATGTTCGCTGCAACCTGAATAACAAAAACTACATCGAAAGCATCATCAAAACAGCCTCACGAAAACTCGGAGTCCTGAACAGAGTGAGACGATTTTTCACGCCGGAGCAGCGGTGTCTTCTATACAAGACACAAATTCGCTCCTGTGTGGAGTACTGCTCGCATCTCTGGGACGGTTCAGCAAAGTACTTACTAGATGCTCTCGACAGGTTGCAGCGACGTGCGATTCGCATCATTGGGAATCCCGAGATCACGAACACCCTAGAACCTTTACAGCTGCGTAGAGATGTTGCGTCCATGGCTGTATTTTACCGTCTGTACCATGGGGAGTGTTCTGATGAGCTCTTCCAATTAGTCCCACCCTCCCCTTTCCTACACAGGACAACGCGTGCAGGTCTTAGATGTCATCCGCACACGGTGCAAAACATCCGATCAAGAACCAAGCGGTTCGGAGACTCTTTCCTCTGTCGCACCATTAAGGCCTGGAATTCATTACCAGCTCACGTGTTTCCTTCTTCCTACAGTCCCGGGTCCTTTAAGCGGGGCGTGAAAAAGCATATGATAAGGCCGTCAAGCTGAGTGTCACCATTGTCACACGGTATGTGTAAGTAATGGTGACCCTCTTTTCTGGGATTTTGCCTTCAGCTTACCATCAGGCAAGGCGAGGTCCAATTGACGTGTCCTATATAAAAAAAAAAAAAAAAAAAAAAAAAAAAAAAATCGATAACTGCGCGGGAGCGTTGAGTGAACCACAGACAACCACAGATTATCTGTGATGATTTAATTTTTTAGAAGATATCCCGTTATGCATTTTTCCTTCATTTTTGTTTGTTGTTTGTGGTTTGGTCATTGTATTCTCTATTTTTAAGTGTTTTAAGTGTTATACTGAGATCTGTTGTCGTGTGTTCATGCGTCACTGACTCGTTGCGTGGCGGCGGAGCCACTAGCGGCGCCATCTGAAAACCAGCGCTTCGCATACTCTGGTGTGCGGGGCATTCATGCTGAGATGGTGGCCCATTTGGGTACGCACGATGTGTGAGAGTGTTCTTTTTTTTTTTGTTATATCTTCTTGTTGTGTATATATTTATATTGTCTGACTCTCTGTACGTTGTGTGTTCGCGAATAAATGTTTTTTCTTTCTTTTCTTCTTTCTTTCTTTCTGTTCGAAATGTGATTATTCAAACAAACACTACTAGTGAAATAGCATACATGATTTTGCTGAGACCATCCAAAGTGTACATTAGTGGCGTTCTGGAGTGTCCGGAAATCTTTTGTTTCCGAAAAGCATCTGTGATGCATCTGCAGTCACTGACTAAGATGTTACCAAATCGTGCGGAAAACAGACCCTCGTTAAACAGAGCCAATGCCATGAATTTCTTGTGGTGCACTCCAAGAAACGGCAGATAGTCCACAATAGGCACACACCACGGCCCTGTTGGTAGTTTGCATATTTTTCGTATAACTTGTCACAGAAAAAATTTATACACACATACTGTTCGAAATGTGATTATTCAAACAAGTACTACTAGTGAAATTGCATAAATGATTTTGCTGAGACCATCCAAAGTGTACATTAGTGGCGTTTTGGAGTGTCCGGAAATCTTTTGTTTCCGAAAAGCATCTGTGATGCATCTGCAGTCATTGACTAAGATCTTAACAAATCGTGCGGAAAACAGAGCCCCGTTGAACCTTCGTTACAAGAACAACAGGCGTTGTTCGCAAACACTGAATATAACCACTGTATGATAGCTTCACGCGCTACTGTTCGAAGTGTCGTAATATTGCTTCAAAAAGTGACACCATTTCATAAAAATTAATAGACACACTGTTCGAAATGTGGTTATTCAAACAAACACTACTAGTGAAATAGCATAAATGATTTTGCTGAGACCATCCAAAGTGTACATTAGTGGCGTTCTGGAGTGTCCGGAAATCTTTTGTTTCCGAAAAGCATCTGTGATGCATCTCCAGTCACTGACTAAGATCTTACGAAATCGTGCGTAAAACAGAGCCCCGTTGAACCTTCGTTACAAAAACAACAGGTGTTGTTCGCAAACACTGAATGTAACCACTGTATGATAGCTTCACGCGCTACTGTTCGAAGTGTTGTAATATTGCTTCAAAAAGTGACACCATTTAATAAAAATTAATACACACATACTGTTCGAAATGTGGTTATTCAAACAAACACTACTAGTGAAATAGCATAAATGATTTTGCTGAGACCATCCAAAGTGTACATTAGTGGCGTATTGGAGTGTCCGGAAATCTTTTGTTTCCGAAAAGCATCTGTGATCCATCTGCAGTCACTGACTTAGATCTTACCAAATAGTGCGAAAAACAGAGCCTCGTTAAACCGAACCAAAGGCATGAATTTCTTTTGGTGTACTCCAAGTAACGGCAGATAGCCTACAAAAGGCACACTCCACGGCCCTGTTGGTAGTGTGCGTATTTATCGTATATTGTCACAGACCCCAAATCTTGTTGAAGTATTGGAGTCAGTCCTTCGTTACAAAAACAGCAGGTGTTATTCGCAAACACTAAATGTAACCACTGTATGATAGCTTCACGCGCTACTGTTCGAAGTGTCGGAATATTGCTTCGAAAAGTGACACTATTGCATAAAAATTAATACACACATACTAACTGTTCGAAATGTGGTTATTCAAACAAACACTACTAGTGAAATAACATGAATGATTTTGCTGAGACTATCCAAAGTGTACATTAGTGGCGTTTTGGAGTGTCCGGAAATCTTTTGTTTCCGAAAAGCATCTGTGATGCATCTGCACTCATTGACTAAGATCTTAACAAATCGTGCGGAAAACAGAGCCCCGTTGAACCTTCGTTACAAGAACAACAGGCGTTGTTCGCAAACACTGAATATAACCACTGTATGATAGCTTCACGCGCTACTGTTCGAAGTGTCAGAATATTGCTTCAAAAAGTGACATCATTTAATAAAAATTAATACACACATATTGTTCGAAATGTGGTTATTCAAACAAACACTACTAGTGAAATAGCATAAATGATTTTGCTGAGACCATCCAAAGTGTACATTAGTGGCGTTCTGGAGTGTCCGGAAATCTTTTGTTTCCGAAAAGCATCTGTGATGCATCTCCAGTCACTGACTAAGATCTTACGAAATCGTGCGTAAAACAGAGCCCCGTTGAACCTTCGTTACAAAAACAACAGGTGTTGTTCGCAAACACTGAATGTAACCACTGTATGATAGCTTCACGCGCTACTGTTCGAAGTGTCGTAATATTGCTTCAAAAAGTGACACCATTTAATAAAAATTAATACACACATACTGTTCGAAATGTGGTTATTCAAACAAACACTACTAGTGAAATAGCATAAATGATTTTGCTGAGACCATCCAAAGTGTACATTAGTGGCGTATTGGAGTGTCCGGAAATCTTTTGTTTCCGAAAAGCATCTGTGATCCATCTGCAGTCACTGACTTAGATCTTACCAAATAGTGCGAAAAACAGAGCCTCGTTAAACCGAACCAAAGGCATGAATTTCTTTTGGTGTACTCCAAGTAACGGCAGATAGCCTACAAAAGGCACACTCCACGGCCCTGTTGGTAGTGTGCGTATTTATCGTATATTGTCACAGACCCCAAATCTTGTTGAAGTATTGGAGTCAGTCCTTCGTTACAAAAACAGCAGGTGTTATTCGCAAACACTAAATGTAACCACTGTATGATAGCTTCACGCGCTACTGTTCGAAGTGTCGGAATATTGCTTCGAAAAGTGACACTATTGCATAAAAATTAATACACACATACTAACTGTTCGAAATGTGATTATTCAAACAAACACTACTAGTGAAATAACATGAATGATTTTGCTGAGACTATCCAAAGTGTACATTAGTGGCGTTTTGGAGTGTCCGGAAATCTTTTGTTTCCGAAAAGCATCTGTGATGCATCTGCACTCATTGACTAAGATCTTAACAAATCGTGCGGAAAACAGAGCCCCGTTGAACCTTCGTTACAAGAACAACAGGCGTTGTTCGCAAACACTGAATATAACCACTGTATGATAGCTTCACGCGCTACTGTTCGAAGTGTCAGAATATTGCTTCAAAAAGTGACATCATTTAATAAAAATTAATACACACATACTGTTCGAAATGTGGTTATTCAAACAAACACTACTAGTGAAATAGCATAAATGATTTTGCTGAGACCATCCAAAGTGTACATTAGTGGCGTTCTGGAGTGTCCGGAAATCTTTTGTTTCCGAAAAGCATCTGTGATGCATCTGCAGTCATTGACTAAGATCTTACCAAATCGTGCAAAAAACAGAGCCCCGTTGAACCTTCGTTACAAGAATAACAGGCATTGTTCGCAAACACTGAATATAACCACTGTACGATAGCTTCACGCGCTACTGTTCGAAGTGTCGGAATATTGCTTTAAAAAGTGACACTATTTCATAAAAATTAATACACATACTTACTGTTCGAAATGTGATTATTCAAACAAACACTACTAGTGAAATAGCATACATGATTTTGCTGAGACCATCCAAAGTGTACATTAGTGGCGTTCTGGAGTGTCCGGAAATCTTTTGTTTCCGAAAAGCATCTGTGATGCATCTGCAGTCACTGACTAAGATGTTACCAAATCGTGCGGAAAACAGACCCTCGTTAAACAGAGCCAATGCCATGAATTTCTTGTGGTGCACTCCAAGAAACGGCAGGTAGTCCACAATAGGCACACACCACGGCCCTGTTGGCAGTTTGCGTATTTTTTGTATAACTTGTCACAGACAAAATTAATACACACATACTGTTCGAAATGTGATTATTCAAACAAACACTACTAGTGAAATAGCATAAATGATTTTGCTGAGACCATCCAAAGTGTACATTAGTGGCGTTCTGGAGTGTCCGGAAATCTTTTGTTTCCGAAAAGCATCTGTGATGCATCTGCAGTCATTGACTAAGATCTTACCAAATCGTGCGAAAAACAGAGCCCCGTTGAACCTTCGTTACAAGAACAACAGGCGTTGTTCGCAAACATTGAATATAACCACTGTATGATAGCTTCACGCACTACTGTTCGAAGTGTCGTAATATTGCTTCAAAAAGTGACACTATTTCATAAAAATTAATACACACATAATTACTGTTCGAAATGTGATTATTCAAACAAACACTACTAGTGAAATAACATGAATGATTTTGCTGAGACCATCCAAAGTGTACATTAGTGGCGTTCTGGAGTGTCCGGAAATCTTTTGTTTCCGAAAAGCATCTGTGATGCATCTGCAGTCATTGACTAAGATCTTACCAAATCGTGCAAAAAACAGAGCCCCGTTGAACCTTCGTTACAAGAATAACAGGCATTGTTCGCAAACACTGAATATAACCACTGTACGATAGCTTCACGCGCTACTGTTCGAAGTGTCGGAATATTGCTTCAAAAAGTGACACTATTTCATAAAAATTAATACACATACTAACTGTTCGAAATGTGATTATTCAAACAAACACTACTAGTGAAATAGCATACATGATTTTGCTGAGACCATCCAAAGTGTACATTAGTGGCGTTCTGGAGTGTCCGGAAATCTTTTGTTTCCGAAAAGCATCTGTGATGCATCTGCAGTCACTGACTAAGATGTTACCAAATCGTGCGGAAAACAGACCCTCGTTAAACAGAGCCAATGCCATGAATTTCTTGTGGTGCACTCCACGAAACGGCAGATAGTCCACAATAGGCACACACCACGGCCCTGTTGGTAGTTTGCATATTTTTCGTATAACTTGTCACAGAAAATATTTATATACACATACTGTTCGAAATGTGATTATTCAAACAAGTACTACTAGTGAAATTGCATAAATGATTTTGCTGAGACCATCCAAAGTGTACATTAGTGGCGTTTTGGAGTGTCCGGAAATCTTTTGTTTCCGAAAAGCATCTGTGATGCATCTGCAGTCATTGACTAAGATCTTAACAAATCGTGCGGAAAACAGAGCCCCGTTGAACCTTCGTTACAAGAACAACAGGCGTTGTTCGCAAACACTGAATATAACCACTGTATGATAGCTTCACGCGCTACTGTTCGAAGTGTCGTAATATTGCTTCAAAAAGTGACACCATTTCATAAAAATTAATAGACACACTGTTCGAAATGTGGTTATTCAAACAAACACTACTAGTGAAATAGCATAAATGATTTTGCTGAGACCATCCAAAGTGTACATTAGTGGCGTTCTGGAGTGTCCGGAAATCTTTTGTTTCCGAAAAGCATCTGTGATGCATCTGCAGTCACTGACTAAGATCTTACGAAATCGTGCGTAAAACAGAGCCCCGTTGAACCTTCGTTACAAAAACAACAGGTGTTGTTCGCAAACACTGAATGTAACCACTGTATGATAGCTTCACGCGCTACTGTTCGAAGTGTCGTAATATTGCTTCAAAAAGTGACACCATTTAATAAAAATTAATACACACATACTGTTCGAAATGTGGTTATTCAAACAAACACTACTAGTGAAATAGCATAAATGATTTTGCTGAGACCATCCAAAGTGTACATTAGTGGCGTATTGGAGTGTCCGGAAATCTTTTGTTTCCGAAAAGCATCTGTGATCCATCTGCAGTCACTGACTTAGATCTTACCAAATAGTGCGAAAAACAGAGCCTCGTTAAACCGAACCAAAGGCATGAATTTCTTTTGGTGTACTCCGAGTAACGGCAGATAGCCTACAAAAGGCACACTCCACGGCCCTGTTGGTAGTGTGCGTATTTATCGTATATTGTCACAGACCCCAAATCTTGTTGAAGTATTGGAGTCAGTCCTTCGTTACAAAAACAGCAGGTGTTGTTCGCAAACACTAAATGTAACCACTGTATGATAGCTTCACGCGCTACTGTTCGAAGTGTCGGAATATTGCTTCGAAAAGTGACACTATTGCATAAAAATTAATACACACATACTAACAGTTCGAAATGTGGTTATTCAAACAAACACTACTAGTGAAATAACATGAATGATTTTGCTGAGACTATCCAAAGTGTACATTAGTGGCGTTTTGGAGTGTCCGGAAATCTTTTGTTTCCGAAAAGCATCTGTGATGCATCTGCAGTCATTGACTAAGATCTTACCAAATCGTGCGAAAAACAGAGCCCCGTTGAACCTTCGTTACAAGAATAACAGGCATTGTTCGCAAACACTGAATATAACCACTGTACGATAGCTTCACGCGCTACTGTTCGAAGTGTCGGAATATTGCTTCAAAAAGTGACACTATTTCATAAAAATTAATACACATACTTACTGTTCGAAATGTGATTATTCAAACAAACACTACTAGTGAAATAGCATACATGATTTTGCTGAGACCATCCAAAGTGTACATTAGTGGCGTTCTGGAGTGTCCGGAAATCTTTTGTTTCCGAAAAGCATCTGTGATGCATCTGCAGTCACTGACTAAGATGTTACCAAATCGTGCGGAAAACAGACCCTCGTTAAACAGAACCAATGCCATGAATTTCTTGTGGTGCACTCCAAGAAACGGCAGGTAGTCCACAATAGGCACACACCACGGCCCTGTTGGCAGTTTGCGTATTTTTTGTATAACTTGTCACAGACAAAATTAATACACACATACTGTTCGAAATGTGATTATTCAAACAAACACTACTAGTGAAATAGCATAAATGATTTTGCTGAGACCATCCAAAGTGTACATTAGTGGCGTATTGGAGTGTCCGGAAATCTTTTGTTTCCGAAAAGCATCTGTGATGCATCTGCAGTCACTGACTTAGATCTTACCAAATAGTGCGAAAAACAGAGCCTCGTTAAACCGAACCAAAGGCATGAATTTCTTTTGGTGAACTCCAAGTAACGGCAGATAGCCTACAAAAGGCACACTCCACGGCCCTGTTGGGAGTGTGCGTATTTATCGTATATTGTCACAGACCCCAAATCTTGTTGAAGTATTGGAGTCAGTCCTTTGTTATAAAAACAACAGGTGTTGTTCGCAAACACTGAATGTAACCACTGTATGATAGCTTCACGCGCTACTGTTCGAAGTGTCGTAATATTGCTTCAAAAAGTGACACCATTTAATAAAAATTAATACACACATACTGTTCGAAATGTGGTTATTCAAACAAACACTACTAGTGAAATAGCATAAATGATTTTGCTGAGACCATCCAAAGTGTACATTAGTGGCGTATTGGAGTGTTCGGAAATCTTTTGTTTCCGAAAAGCATCTGTGATCCATCTGCAGTCACTGACTTAGATCTTACCAAATAGTGCGAAAAACAGAGCCTCGTTAAACCGAACCAAATGCATGAATTTCTTTTGGTGTACTCCAAGTAACGGCAGATAGCCTACAAAAGGCACACTCCACGGCCCTGTTGGTAGTGTGCGTATTTATCGTATATTGTCACAGACCCCAAATCTTGTTGAAGTATTCGAGTCAGTCCTTCGTTACAAAAACAGCAGGTGTTGTTCGCAAACACTAAATGTAACCACTGTATGATAGCTTCACGCGCTACTGTTCGAAGTGTCGGAATATTGCTTCGAAAAGTGACACTATTGCATAAAAATTAATACACACATACTAACTGTTCGAAATGTGGTTATTCAAACAAACACTACTAGTGAAATAACATGAATGATTTTGCTGAGACTATCCAAAGTGTACATTAGTGGCGTTTTGGTGTGTCCGGAAATCTTTTGTTTCCGAAAAGCATCTGTGATGCATCTGCACTCATTGACTAAGATCTTAACAAATCGTGCGGAAAACAGAGCCCCGTTGAACCTTCGTTACAAGAACAACAGGCGTTGTTCGCAAACACTGAATATAACCACTGTATGATAGCTTCACGCGCTACTGTTCGAAGTGTCAGAATATTGCTTCAAAAAGTGACATCATTTAATAAAAATTAATACACACATACTGTTCGAAATGTGGTTATTCAAACAAACACTACTAGTGAAATAGCATAAATGATTTTGCTGAGACCATCCAAAGTGTACATTAGTGGCGTTCTGGAGTGTCCGGAAATCTTTTGTTTCCGAAAAGCATCTGTGATGCATCTGCAGTCATTGACTAAGATCTTACCAAATCGTGCGAAAAACAGAGCCCCGTTGAACCTTCGTTACAAGAATAACAGGCATTGTTCGCAAACACTGAATATAACCACTGTACGATAGCTTCACGCGCTACTGTTCGAAGTGTCGGAATATTGCTTCAAAAAGTGACACTATTTCATAAAAATTAATACACATACTTACTGTTCGAAATGTGATTATTCAAACAAACACTACTAGTGAAATAGCATACATGATTTTGCTGAGACCATCCAAAGTGTACATTAGTGGCGTTCTGGAGTGTCCGGAAATCTTTTGTTTCCGAAAAGCATCTGTGATGCATCTGCAGTCACTGACTAAGATGTTACCAAATCGTGCGGAAAACAGACCCTCGTTAAACAGAGCCAATGCCATGAATTTCTTGTGGTGCACTCCAAGAAACGGCAGGTAGTCCACAATAGGCACACACCACGGCCCTGTTGGCAGTTTGCGTATTTTTTGTATAACTTGTCACAGACAAAATTAATACACACATACTGTTCGAAATGTGATTATTCAAACAAACACTACTAGTGAAATAGCATAAATGATTTTGCTGAGACCATCCAAAGTGTACATTAGTGGCGTATTGGAGTGTCCGGAAATCTTTTGTTTCCGAAAAGCATCTGTGATGCATCTGCAGTCACTGACTTAGATCTTACCAAATAGTGCGAAAAACAGAGCCTCGTTAAACCGAACCAAAGGCATGAATTTCTTTTGGTGAACTCCAAGTAACGGCAGATAGCCTACAAAAGGCACACTCCACGGCCCTGTTGGGAGTGTGCGTATTTATCGTATATTGTCACAGACCCCAAATCTTGTTGAAGTATTGGAGTCAGTCCTTTGTTATAAAAACAACAGGTGTTGTTCGCAAACACTGAATGTAACCACTGTATGATAGCTTCACGCGCTACTGTTCGAAGTGTCGGAATATTGCTTCGAAAAGTGACACTATTTCATAAAAATTAATACACATATACTTACTGTTCGAAATGTGGTTATTCAAACAAACACTACTAGTGAAATAACATGAATGATTTTGCTGAGACCATCCAAAGTGTACATTAGTGGCGTTTTGGAGTGTCAAGAAATATTTTGTTTCCGAAAAGCATCTGTGATGCATCTCCAGTCACTGACTAAGATCTTACGAAATCGTGCGTAAAACAGAGCCCCGTTGAACCTTCGTTACAAAAACAACAGGTGTTGTTCGCAAACACTTAATGTAACCACTGTATGATAGCTTCACGCGCTACTGTTCGAAGTGTCGGAATATTGCTTCAAAAAGAGACACTATTTAATAAAAATTAATACACACATACTGTTCGAAATGTGGTTATTCAAACAAACACTACTAGTGAAATAGCATAAATGATTTTGCTGAGACCATCCAAAGTGTACATTAGTGGCGTTCAGGAGTGTCCGGAAATCTTTTGTTTCGGAAAAGCGTCTGTGATGCATCTGCAGTCACTGACTAAGATCTTACAAAATCGTGCGGAAAACGGAGCCTCGTTAAACCGAGCCAATGCCATGAATTTCTTGTGGTGCACTCCAAGAAACGGCAGATAGCCTACAAAAGGCACACTCCACGGCCCTGTTGGTAGTTTGCGTATTTTTCGTATAACTTGTCACAGGCCCCAAATCTTGTTGAAGTATTGGAGTCAGTCCTTCGTTACAAAAACAACAGGTGTTGTTCGCAAACACTGAATGTAACCACTGTATGATAGCTTCACGCGCTACTGTTCGAAGTGTCGGAATATTGCTTCGAAAAGTGACACTATTTCATAAAAATTAATACACACATACTTACTCTTCGAAATGTGGTTATTCAAACAAACACTACTAGTGAAATAACATGAATGATTTTGCTGAGACTATCCAAAGTGTACATTAGTGGCGTTTTGGAGTGTCCGGAAATCTTTCGTTTCCGAAAAGCATCTGTAATGCATCTCCAGTCACTGACTAAGATCTTACGAAATCGTGCGTAAAACAGAGCCCCGTTGAACATTCGTTACAAAAACAACAGGTGTAGTTCGCAAACACTGAATGTAACCACTGTATGATAGCTTCACGCGCTACTGTTCGAAGTGTCGTAATATTGCTTCAAAAAGAGACACTATTTAACAAAAATTAATACACACATACTGTTCGAAATGTGGTTATTCAAACAAACACTACTAGTGGAATAGAATAAATGATTTTGCTGAGACCATCCAAAGTGTACATTAGTGGCGTTCAAGAGTGTCCGCAAATCTTTTGTTTCGGAAAAGCGTCAGTGATGCATCTGCAGTCACTGACTAAGATCTTACCAAATCGTGCGGAAAACAGAGCCTGGTTAAACCGACCCAATGCCATGAATTTCTTGTGGTGCACTCCAAGAAACGGCAGATAGCCGATAAAAGGCACACTCCACGGCCCTGTTGGTAGTTTGCGTATTTTTCGTATAACTTTTCACAGTCCCCAAATCTTGTTGAAGTATTGGAGTCAGTGCTTCGTTACAAAAACAACCGGTGTTGTTCGCAAACACTGAATGTAACCACTGTATGATAGCTTCACGCGCTAGTGTTCGAAGTGTCGAAATATTGCTTCAAAAAGAGACACTATTTAATAAAAATTAATACACACATACTGTTCGAAATGTGGTTATTCAAACAAACACTACTAGTGAAATAGCATAAATGATTTTGCTGAGACCATCCAAAGTGTACATTAGTGGCGTTCTGAGTGTCCGGAAATCTTTTGTTGCCGAAAAGCATCTGTGATGCATCTGCAGTCACTGACTAAGATCTTACCGAATCGTGCGTAAAACAGAGCCTCGTTAAACCGAGCCAATGCCATGAATTTCTCATGGTGCACTCCAAGAAACGGCAGGTAGTCCACAATAGGCACACACCACGGCCCTGTTGGCAGTTTGCGTATTTTTTGTATAACTTGTCACAGACAAAATTAATACACACATACTGTTCGAAATGTGATTATTCAAACAAACACTACTAGTGAAATAGCATAAATGATTTTGCTGAGACCATCCAAAGTGTACATTAGTGGCGTATTGGAGTGTCCGGAAATCTTTTGTTTCCGAAAAGCATCTGTGATGCATCTGCAGTCACTGACTTAGATCTTACCATATAGTGCGAAAAACAGAGCCTCGTTAAACCGAACCAAAGGCATGAATTTCTTTTGGTGAACTCCAAGTAACGGCAGATAGCCTACAAAAGGCACACTCCACGGCCCTGTTGGGAGTGTGCGTATTTATCGTATATTGTCACAGACCCCAAATCTTGTTGAAGTATTGGAGTCAGTCCTTTGTTATAAAAACAACAGGTGTTGTTCGCAAACACTGAATGTAACCACTGTATGATAGCTTCACGCGCTACTGTTCGAAGTGTCGTAATATTGCTTCAAAAAGTGACACCATTTAATAAAAATTAATACACACATACTGTTCGAAATGTGGTTATTCAAACAAACACTACTAGTGAAATAGCATAAATGATTTTGCTGAAACCATCCAAAGTGTACATTAGTGGCGTATTGGAGTGTCCGGAAATCTTTTGTTTCCGAAAAGCATCTGTGATCCATCTGCAGTCACTGACTTAGATCTTACCAAATAGTGCGAAAAACAGAGCCTCGTTAAACCGAACCAAAGGCATGAATTTCTTTTGGTGTACTCCAAGTAACGGCAGATAGCCTACAAAAGGCACACTCCACGGCCCTGTTGGTAGTGTGCGTATTTATCGTATATTGTCACAGACCCCAAATCTTGTTGAAGTATTCGAGTCAGTCCTTCGTTACAAAAACAGCAGGTGTTGTTCGCAAACACTAAATGTAACCACTGTATGATAGCTTCACGCGCTACTGTTCGAAGTGTCGGAATATTGCTTCGAAAAGTGACACTATTGCATAAAAATTAATACACACATACTAACTGTTCGAAATGTGGTTATTCAAACAAACACTACTAGTGAAATAACATGAATGATTTTGCTGAGACTATCCAAAGTGTACATTAGTGGCGTTTTGGTGTGTCCGGAAATCTTTTGTTTCCGAAAAGCATCTGTGATGCATCTGCACTCATTGACTAAGATCTTAACAAATCGTGCGGAAAACAGAGCCCCGTTGAACCTTCGTTACAAGAACAACAGGCGTTGTTCGCAAACACTGAATATAACCACTGTATGATAGCTTCACGCGCTACTGTTCGAAGTTTCAGAATATTGCTTCAAAAAGTGACATCATTTAATAAAAATTAATACACACATACTGTTCGAAATGTGGTTATTCAAACAAACACTACTAGTGAAATAGCATAAATGATTTTGCTGAGACCATCCAAAGTGTACATTAGTGGCGTTCTGGAGTGTCCGGAAATCTTTTGTTTCCGAAAAGCATCTGTGATGCATCTGCAGTCATTGACTAAGATCTTACCAAATCGTGCGAAAAACAGAGCCCCGTTGAACCTTCGTTACAAGAATAACAGGCATTGTTCGCAAACACTGAATATAACCACTGTACGATAGCTTCACGCGCTACTGTTCGAAGTGTCGGAATATTGCTTCAAAAAGTGACACTATTTCATAAAAATTAATACACATACTTACTGTTCGAAATGTGATTATTCAAACAAACACTACTAGTGAAGTAGCATACATGATTTTGCTGAGACCATCCAAAGTGTACATTAGTGGCGTTCTGGAGTGTCCGGAAATCTTTTGTTTCCGAAAAGCATCTGTGATGCATCTGCAGTCACTGACTAAGATGTTACCAAATCGTGCGGAAAACAGACCCTCGTTAAACAGAGCCAATGCCATGAATTTCTTGTGGTGCACTCCAAGAAACGGCAGGTAGTCCACAATAGGCACACACCACGGCCCTGTTGGCAGTTTGCGTATTTTTTGTATAACTTGTCACAGACAAAATTAATACACACATACTGTTCGAAATGTGATTATTCAAACAAACACTACTAGTGAAATAGCATAAATGATTTTGCTGAGACCATCCAAAGTGTACATTAGTGGCGTATTGGAGTGTCCGGAAATCTTTTGTTTCCGAAAAGCATCTGTGATGCATCTGCAGTCACTGACTTAGATCTTACCAAATAGTGCGAAAAACAGAGCCTCGTTAAACCGAACCAAAGGCATGAATTTCTTTTGGTGAACTCCAAGTAACGGCAGATAGCCTACAAAAGGCACACTCCACGGCCCTGTTGGGAGTGTGCGTATTTATCGTATATTGTCACAGACCCCAAATCTTGTTGAAGTATTGGAGTCAGTCCTTCGTTATAAAAACAACAGGTGTTGTTCGCAAACACTGAATGTAACCACTGTATGATAGCTTCACGCGCTACTGTTCGAAGTGTCGGAATATTGCTTCGAAAAGTGACACTATTTCATAAAAATTAATACACATATACTTACTGTTCGAAATGTGGTTATTCAAACAAACACTACTAGTGAAATAACATGAATGATTTTGCTGAGACCATCCAAAGTGTACATTAGTGGCGTTTTGGAGTGTCCGGAAATCTTTTGTTTCCGAAAAGCATCTGTGATGCATCTCCAGTCACTGACTAAGATCTTACGAAATCGTGCGTAAAACAGAGCCCCGTTGAACCTTCGTTACAAAAACAACAGGTGTTGTTCGCAAACACTTAATGTAACCACTGTATGATAGCTTCACGCGCTACTGTTCGAAGTGTCGGAATATTGCTTCAAAAAGAGACACTATTTAATAAAAATTAATACACACATACTGTTCGAAATGTGGTTATTCAAACAAACACTACTAGTGAAATAGCATAAATGATTTTGCTGAGACCATCCAAAGTGTACATTAGTGGCGTTCAGGAGTGTCCGGAAATCTTTTGTTTCGGAAAAGCGTCTGTGATGCATCTGCAGTCACTGACTAAGATCTTACAAAATCGTGCGGAAAACGGAGCCTCGTTAAACCGAGCCAATGCCATGAATTTCTTGTGGTGCACTCCAAGAAACGGCAGATAGCCTACAAAAGGCACACTCCACGGCCCTGTTGGTAGTTTGCGTATTTTTCGTATAACTTGTCACAGGCCCCAAATCTTGTTGAAGTATTGGAGTCAGTCCTTCGTTACAAAAACAACAGGTGTTGTTCGCAAACACTGAATGTAACCACTGTATGATAGCTTCACGCGCTACTGTTCGAAGTGTCGGAATATTGCTTCGAAAAGTGACACTATTTCATAAAAATTAATACACACATACTTACTCTTCGAAATGTGGTTATTCAAACAAACACTACTAGTGAAATAACATGAATGATTTTGCTGAGACTATCCAAAGTGTACATTAGTGGCGTTTTGGAGTGTCCGGAAATCTTTCGTTTCCGAAAAGCATCTGTAATGCATCTCCAGTCACTGACTAAGATCTTACGAAATCGTGCGTAAAACAGAGCCCCGTTGAACATTCGTTACAAAAACAACAGGTGTAGTTCGCAAACACTGAATGTAACCACTGTATGATAGCTTCACGCGCTACTGTTCGAAGTGTCGTAATATTGCTTCAAAAAGAGACACTGTTTAACAAAAATTAATACACATACTTTTCGAAATGTGGTTATTCAAACAAACACTACTAGTGGAATAGAATAAATGATTTTGCTGAGACCATCCAAAGTGTACATTAGTGGCGTTCAAGAGTGTCCGCAAATCTTTTGTTTCGGAAAAGCGTCAGTGATGCATCTGCAGTCACTGACTAAGATCTTACCAAATCGTGCGGAAAACAGAGCCTGGTTAAACCGAGCCAATGCCATGAATTTCTTGTGGTGCACTCCAAGAAACGGCAGATAGCCGACAAAAGGCACACTCCACGGCCCTGTTGGTAGTTTGCGTATTTTTCGTATAACTTTTCACAGTCCCCAAATCTTGTTGAAGTATTGGAGTCAGTGCTTCGTTACAAAAACAACCGGTGTTGTTCGCAAACACTGAATGTAACCACTGTATGATAGCTTCACGCGCTAGTGTTCGAAGTGTCGAAATATTGCTTCAAAAAGAGACACTATTTAATAAAAATTAATACACACATACTGTTCGAAATGTGGTTATTCAAACAAACACTACTAGTGAAATAGCATAAATGATTTTGCTGAGACCATCCAAAGTGTACATTAGTGGCGTTCTGAGTGTCCGGAAATCTTTTGTTGCCGAAAAGCATCTGTGATGCATCTGCAGTCACTGACTAAGATCTTACCGAATCGTGCGTAAAACAGAGCCTCGTTAAACCGAGCCAATGCCATGAATTTCTCATGGTGCACTCCAAGAAACGGCAGATAGCCTACAATAGGCACACTCCATGGCCCTGTTGGTAGTTTGCGTATTTATCGTAAATTGTCACAGACCACAAATCTTGTTGAAGTATTGGAGTCAGTCCTTGGTTACAAAAACAACCGGTGTTGTTCGCAAACACTGAATGTAACCACTGTATGATAGCTTCACGCGCTAGTGTTCGAAGTGTCGAAATATTGCTTCAAAAAGAGACACTATTTAATAAAAATTAATACACACATACTGTTCGAAATGTGGTTATTCAAACAAACACTAGTAGTGAAATAGCATAAATGATTTTGCTGAGACCATCCAAAGTGTACATTAGTGGCGTTCTGAGTGTCCGGAAATCTTTTGTTTCCGAAAAGCATCTGTGATGCATCTGCAGTCACTGACTAAGATGTTACCAAATCGTGCGGAAAACAGACCCTCGTTAAACAGAGCCAATGCCATGAATTTCTTGTGGTGCACTCCAAGAAACGGCAGATAGTCCACAATAGGCACACACCACGGCCCTGTTGGTAGTTTGCATATTTTTCGTATAACTTGTCACAGAAAAAATTTATACACACATACTGTTCGAAATGTGATTATTCAAACAAGTACTACTAGTGAAATTGCATAAATGATTTTGCTGAGACCATCCAAAGTGTACATTAGTGGCGTTCTGGAGTGTCCGGAAATCTTTTGTTTCCGAAAAGCATCTGTGATGCATCTGCAGTCACTGACTAAGATCTTACCAAATAATGCGAAAAACAGAGCCCCGTTGATCCTTCGTTACAAGTACAACAGGTGTTGTTCGCAAACACTGAATATAACCACTGTATGATAGCTTCACACGCTACTGTTCGAAGATTCGGAATATTGCTTCAAAAAGAGACACTAGTTCATAAAAATTAATACACACACTGTTCGAAATGTGGTTATTCAAACAAACACTACTAGTGAAATAGCATAAATGATTTTGCTGAGACCATCCAAAGTGTACATTAGTGGCGTTCTGGAGTGTCCGGAAATCTTTTGTTTCCGAAAAGCATCTGTGATGCATCTGCAGTCATTGACTAAGATCTTACCAAATCGTGCGAAAAACAGAGCCCCGTTGAACCTTCGTTACAAGAACAACAGGCGTTGTTCGCAAACATTGAATATAACCACTGTATGATAGCTTCACGCACTACTGTTCGAAGTGTCGTAATATTGCTTCGAAAAGTGACACTATTTCATAAAAATTAATACACACATAATTACTGTTCGAAATGTGATTATTCAAACAAACACTACTAGTGAAATAACATGAATGATTTTGCTGAGACCATCCAAAGTGTACATTAGTGGCGTTCTGGAGTGTCCGGAAATCTTTTGTTTCCGAAAAGCATCTGTGATGCATCTGCAGTCATTGACTAAGATCTTACCAAATCGTGCGAAAAACAGAGCCCCGTTGAACCTTCGTTACAAGAATAACAGGCATTGTTCGCAAACACTGAATATAACCACTGTACGATAGCTTCACGCGCTACTGTTCGAAGTGTCGGAATATTGCTTCAAAAAGAGACACTGTTTAACAAAAATTAATACACATACTTTTCGAAATGTGGTTATTCAAACAAACACTACTAGTGGAATAGAATAAATGATTTTGCTGAGACCATCCAAAGTGTACATTAGTGGCGTTCTGGAGTGTCCGGAAATCTTTTGTTTCCGAAAAGCATCTGTGATGCATCTGCAGTCACTGACTAAGATGTTACCAAATCGTGCGGAAAACAGACCCTCGTTAAACAGAGCCAATGCCATGAATTTCTTGTGGTGCACTCCAAGAAACGGCAGGTAGTCCACAATAGGCACACACCACGGCCCTGTTGGCAGTTTGCGTATTTTTTGTATAACTTGTCACAGACAAAATTAATACACACATACTGTTCGAAATGTGATTATTCAAACAAACACTACTAGTGAAATAGCATAAATGATTTTGCTGAGACCATCCAAAGTGTACATTAGTGGCGTATTGGAGTGTCCAGAAATCTTTTGTTTCCGAAAAGCATCTGTGATGCATCTGCAGTCACTGACTTAGATCTTACCAAATAGTGCGAAAAACAGAGCCTCGTTAAACCGAACCAAAGGCATGAATTTCTTTTGGTGAACTCCAAGTAACGGCAGATAGCCTACAAAAGGCACACTCCACGGCCCTGTTGGGAGTGTGCGTATTTATCGTATATTGTCACAGACCCCCAAATCTTGTTGAAGTATTGGAGTCAGTCCTTTGTTATAAAAACAACAGGTGTTGTTCGCAAACACTGAATGTAACCACTGTATGATAGCTTCACGCGCTACTGTTCGAAGTGTCGGAATATTGCTTCGAAAAGTGACACTATTTCATAAAAATTAATACACATATACTTACTGTTCGAAATGTGGTTATTCAAACAAACACTACTAGTGAAATAACATGAATGATTTTGCTGAGACCATCCAAAGTGTACATTAGTGGCGTTTTGGAGTGTCCGGAAATCTTTTGTTTCCGAAAAGCATCTGTGATGCATCTCCAGTCACTGACTAAGATCTTACGAAATCGTGCGTAAAACAGAGCCCCGTTGAACCTTCGTTACAAAAACAACAGGTGTTGTTCGCAAACACTTAATGTAACCACTGTATGATAGCTTCACGCGCTACTGTTCGAAGTGTCGGAATATTGCTTCAAAAAGAGACACTATTTAATAAAAATTAATACACACATACTGTTCGAAATGTGGTTATTCAAACAAACACTACTAGTGAAATAGCATAAATGATTTTGCTGAGACCATCCAAAGTGTACATTAGTGGCGTTCAGGAGTGTCCGGAAATCTTTTGTTTCGGAAAAGCGTCTGTGATGCATCTGCAGTCACTGACTAAGATCTTACAAAATCGTGCGGAAAACGGAGCCTCGTTAAACCGAGCCAATGCCATGAATTTCTTGTGGTGCACTCCAAGAAACGGCAGATAGCCTACAAAAGGCACACTCCACGGCCCTGTTGGTAGTTTGCGTATTTTTCGTATAACTTGTCACAGGCCCCAAATCTTGTTGAAGTATTGGAGTCAGTCCTTCGTTACAAAAACAACAGGTGTTGTTCGCAAACACTGAATGTAACCACTGTATGATAGCTTCACGCGCTACTGTTCGAAGTGTCGGAATATTGCTTCGAAAAGTGACACTATTTCATAAAAATTAATACACACATACTTACTCTTCGAAATGTGGTTATTCAAACAAACACTACTAGTGAAATAACATGAATGATTTTGCTGAGACTATCCAAAGTGTACATTAGTGGCGTTTTGGAGTGTCCGGAAATCTTTCGTTTCCGAAAAGCATCTGTAATGCATCTCCAGTCACTGACTAAGATCTTACGAAATCGTGCGTAAAACAGAGCCCCGTTGAACATTCGTTACAAAAACAACAGGTGTAGTTCGCAAACACTGAATGTAACCACTGTATGATAGCTTCACGCGCTACTGTTCGAAGTGTCGTAATATTGCTTCAAAAAGAGACACTATTTAACAAAAATTAATACACACATACTGTTCGAAATGTGGTTATTCAAACAAACACTACTAGTGGAATAGAATAAATGATTTTGCTGAGACCATCCAAAGTGTACATTAGTGGCGTTCAAGAGTGTCCGCAAATCTTTTGTTTCGGAAAAGCGTCAGTGATGCATCTGCAGTCACTGACTAAGATCTTACCAAATCGTGCGGAAAACAGAGCCTGGTTAAACCGAGCCAATGCCATGAATTTCTTGTGGTGCACTCCAAGAAACGGCAGATAGCCGATAAAAGGCACACTCCACGGCCCTGTTGGTAGTTTGCGTATTTTTCGTATAACTTTTCACAGTCCCCAAATCTTGTTGAAGTATTGGAGTCAGTGCTTCGTTACAAAAACAACCGGTGTTGTTCGCAAACACTGAATGTAACCACTGTATGATAGCTTCACGCGCTAGTGTTCGAAGTGTCGAAATATTGCTTCAAAAAGAGACACTATTTAATAAAAATTAATACACACATACTGTTCGAAATGTGGTTATTCAAACAAACACTACTAGTGAAATAGCATAAATGATTTTGCTGAGACCATCCAAAGTGTACATTAGTGGCGTTCTGAGTGTCCGGAAATCTTTTGTTGCCGAAAAGCATCTGTGATGCATCTGCAGTCACTGACTAAGATCTTACCGAATCGTGCGTAAAACAGAGCCTCGTTAAACCGAGCCAATGCCATGAATTTCTCATGGTGCACTCCAAGAAACGGCAGGTAGTCCACAATAGGCACACACCACGGCCCTGTTGGCAGTTTGCGTATTTTTTGTATAACTTGTCACAGACAAAATTAATACACACATACTGTTCGAAATGTGATTATTCAAACAAACACTACTAGTGAAATAGCATAAATGATTTTGCTGAGACCATCCAAAGTGTACATTAGTGGCGTATTGGAGTGTCCGGAAATCTTTTGTTTCCGAAAAGCATCTGTGATGCATCTGCAGTCACTGACTTAGATCTTACCAAATAGTGCGAAAAACAGAGCCTCGTTAAACCGAACCAAAGGCATGAATTTCTTTTGGTGAACTCCAAGTAACGGCAGATAGCCTACAAAAGGCACACTCCACGGCCCTGTTGGGAGTGTGCGTATTTATCGTATATTGTCACAGACCCCAAATCTTGTTGAAGTATTGGAGTCAGTCCTTTGTTATAAAAACAACAGGTGTTGTTCGCAAACACTGAATGTAACCACTGTATGATAGCTTCACGCGCTACTGTTCGAAGTGTCGTAATATTGCTTCAAAAAGTGACACCATTTAATAAAAATTAATACACACATACTGTTCGAAATGTGGTTATTCAAACAAACACTACTAGTGAAATAGCATAAATGATTTTGCTGAGACCATCCAAAGTGTACATTAGTGGCGTATTGGAGTGTCCGGAAATCTTTTGTTTCCGAAAAGCATCTGTGATCCATCTGCAGTCACTGACTTAGATCTTACCAAATAGTGCGAAAAACAGAGCCTCGTTAAACCGAACCAAAGGCATGAATTTCTTTTGGTGTACTCCAAGTAACGGCAGATAGCCTACAAAAGGCACACTCCACGGCCCTGTTGGTAGTGTGCGTATTTATCGTATATTGTCACAGACCCCAAATCTTGTTGAAGTATTCGAGTCAGTCCTTCGTTACAAAAACAGCAGGTGTTGTTCGCAAACACTGAATATAACCACTGTACGATAGCTTCACGCGCTACTGTTCGAAGTGTCGGAATATTGCTTCAAAAAGTGACACTATTTCATAAAAATTAATACACATACTTACTGTTCGAAATGTGATTATTCAAACAAACACTACTAGTGAAATAGCATACATGATTTTGCTGAGACCATCCGAAGTGTACATTAGTGGCGTTCTGGAGTGTCCGGAAATCTTTTGTTTCCGAAAAGCATCTGTGATGCATCTGCAGTCACTGACTAAGATGTTACCAAATCGTGCGGAAAACAGACCCTCGTTAAACAGAGCCAATGCCATGAATTTCTTGTGGTGCACTCCAAGAAACGGCAGGTAGTCCACAATAGGCACACACCACGGCCCTGTTGGCAGTTTGCGTATTTTTTGTATAACTTGTCACAGACAAAATTAATACACACATACTGTTCGAAATGTGATTATTCAAACAAACACTACTAGTGAAATAGCATAAATGATTTTGCTGAGACCATCCAAAGTGTACATTAGTGGCGTATTGGAGTGTCCGGAAATCTTTTGTTTCCGAAAAGCATCTGTGATGCATCTGCAGTCACTGACTTAGATCTTACCAAATAGTGCGAAAAACAGAGCCTCGTTAAACCGAACCAAAGGCATGAATTTCTTTTGGTGAACTCCAAGTAACGGCAGATAGCCTACAAAAGGCACACTCCACGGCCCTGTTGGGAGTGTGCGTATTTATCGTATATTGTCACAGACCCCAAATCTTGTTGAAGTATTGGAGTCAGTCCTTTGTTATAAAAACAACAGGTGTTGTTCGCAAACACTGAATGTAACCACTGTATGATAGCTTCACGCGCTACTGTTCGAAGTGTCGGAATATTGCTTCGAAAAGTGACACTATTTCATAAAAATTAATACACATATACTTACTGTTCGAAATGTGGTTATTCAAACAAACACTACTAGTGAAATAACATGAATGATTTTGCTGAGACCATCCAAAGTGTACATTAGTGGCGTTTTGGAGTGTCCGGAAATCTTTTGTTTCCGAAAAGCATCTGTGATGCATCTCCAGTCACTGACTAAGATCTTACGAAATCGTGCGTAAAACAGAGCCCCGTTGAACCTTCGTTACAAAAACAACAGGTGTTGTTCGCAAACACTTAATGTAACCACTGTATGATAGCTTCACGCGCTACTGTTCGAAGTGTCGTAATATTGCTTCAAAAAGAGACACTATTTAACAAAAATTAATACACACATACTTTTCGAAATGTGGTTATTCAAACAAACACTACTAGTGGAATAGAATAAATGATTTTGCTGAGACCATCCAAAGTGTACATTAGTGGCGTTCAAGAGTGTCCGGAAATCTTTTGTTTCGGAAAAGCGTCTGTGATGCATCTGCAGTCACTGACTAAGATCTTACAAAATCGTGCGGAAAACGGAGCCTCGTTAAACCGAGCCAATGCCATGAATTTCTTGTGGTGCAATCCAAGAAACGGCAGATAGCCTACAAAAGGCACACTCCACGGCCCTGTTGGTAGTTTGCGTATTTTTCGTATAACTTGTCACAGGCCCCAAATCTTGTTGAAGTATTGGAGTCAGTCCTTCGTTACAAAAACAACAGGTGTTGTTCGCAAACACTGAATGTAACCACTGTATGATAGCTTCACGCGCTACTGTTCGAAGTGTCGGAATATTGCTTCGAAAAGTGACACTATTTCATAAAAATTAATACACACATACTTACTCTTCGAAATGTGGTTATTCAAACAAACACTACTAGTGAAATAACATGAATGATTTTGCTGAGACTATCCAAAGTGTACATTAGTGGCGTTTTGGAGTGTCCGGAAATCTTTCGTTTCCGAAAAGCATCTGTAATGCATCTCCAGTCACTGACTAAGATCTTACGAAATCGTGCGTAAAACAGAGCCCCGTTGAACATTCGTTACAAAAACAACAGGTGTAGTTCGCAAACACTGAATGTAACCACTGTATGATAGCTTCACGCGCTACTGTTCGAAGTGTCGTAATATTGCTTCAAAAAGAGACACTATTTAACAAAAATTAATACACACATACTTTTCGAAATGTGGTTATTCAAACAAACACTACTAGTGGAATAGAATAAATGATTTTGCTGAGACCATCCAAAGTGTACATTAGTGGCGTTCAAGAGTGTCCGCAAATCTTTTGTTTCGGAAAAGCGTCAGTGATGCATCTGCAGTCACTGACTAAGATCTTACCAAATCGTGCGGAAAACAGAGCCTGGTTAAACCGAGCCAATGCCATGAATTTCTTGTGGTGCACTCCAAGAAACGGCAGATAGCCGACAAAAGGCACACTCCACGGCCCTGTTGGTAGTTTGCGTATTTTTCGTATAACTTTTCACAGTCCCCAAATCTTGTTGAAGTATTGGAGTCAGTGCTTCGTTACAAAAACAACCGGTGTTGTTCGCAAACACTGAATGTAACCACTGTATGATAGCTTCACGCGCTAGTGTTCGAAGTGTCGAAATATTGCTTCAAAAAGAGACACTATTTAATAAAAATTAATACACACATACTGTTCGAAATGTGGTTATTCAAACAAACACTACTAGTGAAATAGCATAAATGATTTTGCTGAGACCATCCAAAGTGTACATTAGTGGCGTTCTGAGTGTCCGGAAATCTTTTGTTGCCGAAAAGCATCTGTGATGCATCTGCAGTCACTGACTAAGATCTTACCGAATCGTGCGTAAAACAGAGCCTCGTTAAACCGAGCCAATGCCATGAATTTCTCATGGTGCACTCCAAGAAACGGCAGATAGCCTACAATAGGCACACTCCATGGCCCTGTTGGTAGTTTGCGTATTTATCGTAAATTGTCACAGACCACAAATCTTGTTGAAGTATTGGAGTCAGTCCTTGGTTACAAAAACAACCGGTGTTGTTCGCAAACACTGAATGTAACCACTGTATGATAGCTTCACGCGCTAGTGTTCGAAGTGTCGAAATATTGCTTCAAAAAGAGACACTATTTAATAAAAATTAATACACACATACTGTTCGAAATGTGGTTATTCAAACAAACACTAGTAGTGAAATAGCATAAATGATTTTGCTGAGACCATCCAAAGTGTACATTAGTGGCGTTCTGAGTGTCCGGAAATCTTTTGTTTCCGAAAAGCATCTGTGATGCATCTGCAGTCACTGACTAAGATGTTACCAAATCGTGCGGAAAACAGACCCTCGTTAAACAGAGCCAATGCCATGAATTTCTTGTGGTGCACTCCAAGAAACGGCAGATAGTCCACAATAGGCACACACCACGGCCCTGTTGGTAGTTTGCATATTTTTCGTATAACTTGTCACAGAAAAAATTTATACACACATACTGTTCGAAATGTGATTATTCAAACAAGTACTACTAGTGAAATTGCATAAATGATTTTGCTGAGACCATCCAAAGTGTACATTAGTGGCGTTCTGGAGTGTCCGGAAATCTTTTGTTTCCGAAAAGCATCTGTGATGCATCTGCAGTCACTGACTAAGATCTTACCAAATAATGCGAAAAACAGAGCCCCGTTGATCCTTCGTTACAAGTACAACAGGTGTTGTTCGCAAACACTGAATATAACCACTGTATGATAGCTTCACACGCTACTGTTCGAAGATTCGGAATATTGCTTCAAAAAGAGACACTAGTTCATAAAAATTAATACACACACTGTTCGAAATGTGGTTATTCAAACAAACACTACTAGTGAAATAGCATAAATGATTTTGCTGAGACCATCCAAAGTGTACATTAGTGGCGTTCTGGAGTGTCCGGAAATCTTTTGTTTCCGAAAAGCATCTGTGATGCATCTGCAGTCATTGACTAAGATCTTACCAAATCGTGCGAAAAACAGAGCCCCGTTGAACCTTCGTTACAAGAACAACAGGCGTTGTTCGCAAACATTGAATATAACCACTGTATGATAGCTTCACGCACTACTGTTCGAAGTGTCGTAATATTGCTTCGAAAAGTGACACTATTTCATAAAAATTAATACACACATAATTACTGTTCGAAATGTGATTATTCAAACAAACACTACTAGTGAAATAACATGAATGATTTTGCTGAGACCATCCAAAGTGTACATTAGTGGCGTTCTGGAGTGTCCGGAAATCTTTTGTTTCCGAAAAGCATCTGTGATGCATCTGCAGTCATTGACTAAGATCTTACCAAATCGTGCGAAAAACAGAGCCCCGTTGAACCTTCGTTACAAGAATAACAGGCATTGTTCGCAAACACTGAATATAACCACTGTACGATAGCTTCACGCGCTACTGTTCGAAGTGTCGGAATATTGCTTCAAAAAGTGACACTATTTCATAAAAATTAATACACATACTAACTGTTCGAAATGTGATTATTCAAACAAACACTACTAGTGAAATAGCATACATGATTTTGCTGAGACCATCCAAAGTGTACATTAGTGGCGTTCTGGAGTGTCCGGAAATCTTTTGTTTCCGAAAAGCATCTGTGATGCATCTGCAGTCACTGACTAAGATGTTACCAAATCGTGCGGAAAACAGACCCTCGTTAAACAGAGCCAATGCCATGAATTTCTTGTGGTGCACTCCAAGAAACGGCAGATAGTCCACAATAGGCACACACCACGGCCCTGTTGGTAGTTTGCATATTTTTCGTATAACTTGTCACAGAAAAAATTTATAAACACATACTGTTCGAATTGTGATTATTCAAACAAGTACTACTAGTGAAATTGCATAAATGATTTTGCTGAGACCATCCAAAGTGTACATTAGTGGCGTTCTGAGTGTCCGGAAATCTTTTGTTGCCGAAAAGCATCTGTGATGCATCTGCAGTCACTGACTAAGATGTTACCAAATCGTGCGGAAAACAGACCCTCGTTAAACAGAGCCAATGCCATGAATTTCTTGTGGTGCACTCCAAGAAACGGCAGATAGTCCACAATAGGCACACACCACGGCCCTGTTGGTAGTTTGCATATTTTTCGTATAACTTGTCACAGAAAAAATTTATACACACATACTGTTCGAAATGTGATTATTCAAACAAGTAGGTACTACTAGTGAAATTGCATAAATGATTTTGCTGAGACCATCCAAAGTGTACATTAGTGGCGTTCTGGAGTGTCCGGAAATCTTTTGTTTCCGAAAAGCATCTGTGATGCATCTGCAGTCACTGACTAAGATCTTACCAAATAATGCGAAAAACAGAGCCCCGTTGATCCTTCGTTACAAGTACAACAGGTGTTGTTCGCAAACACTGAATATAACCACTGTATGATAGCTTCACACGCTACTGTTCGAAGATTCGGAATATTGCTTCAAAAAGAGACACTAGTTCATAAAAATTAATACACACATAATTACTGTTCGAAATGTGATTATTGAAACAAACACTACTAGTGAAATAACATGAATGATTTTGCTGAGACCATCCAAAGTGTACATTAGTGGCGTTCTGGAGTGTCCGGAAATCTTTTGTTTCCGAAAAGCATCTGTGATGCATCTGCAGTCATTGACTAAGATCTTACCAAATCGTGCGAAAAACAGAGCCCCGTTGAACCTTCGTTACAAGAATAACAGGCATTGTTCGCAAACACTGAATATAACCACTGTACGATAGCTTCACGCGCTACTGTTCGAAGTGTCGGAATATTGCTTCAAAAAGTGACACTATTTCATAAAAATTAATACACATACTAACTGTTCGAAATGTGATTATTCAAACAAACACTACTAGTGAAATAGCATACATGATTTTGCTGAGACCATCCAAAGTGTACATTAGTGGCGTTCTGGAGTGTCCGGAAATCTTTTGTTTCCGAAAAGCATCTGTGATGCATCTGCAGTCACTGACTAAGATGTTACCAAATCGTGCGGAAAAAAAGAAAGAAAAAGACCCTCGTTAAACAGAGCCAATGCCATGAATTTCTTGTGGTGCACTCCAAGAAACGGCAGATAGTCCACAATAGGCACACACCACGGCCCTGTTGGTAGTTTGCATATTTTTCGTATAACTTGTCACAGAAAAAATTTATAAACACATACTGTTCGAATTGTGATTATTCAAACAAGTACTACTAGTGAAATTGCATAAATGATTTTGCTGAGACCATCCAAAGTGTACATTAGTGGCGTTTTGGAGTGTCCGGAAATCTTTTGTTTCCGAAAAGCATCTGTGATGCAACTCCAGTCACTGACTAAGATCTTACGGAATCGTGCGTAAAACAGAGCCCCGTTGAACCTTCGTTACAAAAACAACAGGTGTTGTTCGCAAACACTAAATGTGACCACTGTATGATAGCTTCACGCGCTACTGTTCGAAGTGTCGCAATATTGCTTCAAAAAGTAACACTATTTCATAAAAATTAATACACACATACTTACTGTTCGAAATGTGATTATTCAAACAAACACTACTAGTGAAATAGCATACATGATTTTGCTGAGACCATCCAAAGTGTACATTAGTGGCGTTCTGGAGTGTCCGGAAATCTTTTGTTTCCGAAAAGCATCTGTGATGCATCTGCAGTCACTGACTAAGATGTTACCAAATCGTGCGGAAAACAGACCCTCGTTAAACAGAGCCAATGCCATGAATTTCTTGTGGTGCACTCCAAGAAACGGCAGGAAGTCCACAATAGGCACACACCACGGCCCTGTAGGCAGTTTGCGTATTTTTCGTATAACTTGTCACAGACAAAATTAATACACACATACTGTTCGAAATGTGATTATTCAAACAAACACTACTAGTGAAATAGCATAAATGATTTTGCTGAGACCATCCAAAGTGTACATTAGTGGCGTATTGGAGTGTCCGGAAATCTTTTGTTTCCGAAAAGCATCTGTGATGCATCTGCAGTCACTGACTTAGATCTTACCAAATAGTGCGAAAAACAGAGCCTCGTTAAACCGAACCAAAGGCATGAATTTCTTTTGGTGAACTCCAAGTAACGGCAGATAGCCTACAAAAGGCACACTCCACGGCCCTGTTGGTAGTGTGCGTATTTATCGTATATTGTCACAGACCCCAAATCTTGTTGAAGTATTGGAGTCAGTCCTTTGTTACAAAAACAACAGGTGTTGTTCGCAAACACTGAATGTAACCACTGTATGATAGCTTCACGCGCTACTGTTCGAAGTGTCGGAATATTGCTTCGAAAAGTGACACTATTTCATAAAAATTAATACACATATACTTACTGTTCGAAATGTGGTTATTCAAACAAACACTACTAGTGAAATAACATGAATGATTTTGCTGAGACCATCCAAAGTGTACATTAGTGGCGTTTTGGAGTGTCCGGAAATCTTTTGTTTCCGAAAAGCATCTGTGATGCATCTCCAGTCACTGACTAAGATCTTACGAAATCGTGCGTAAAACAGAGCCCCGTTGAACCTTCGTTACAAAAACAACAGGTGTTGTTCGCAAACACTGAATGTAACCACTGTATGATAGCTTCACGCGCTACTGTTCGAAGTGTCGGAATATTGCTTCAAAAAGAGACACTATTTAATAAAAATTAATACACACATACTGTTCGAAATGTGGTTATTCAAACAAACACTACTAGTGAAATAACATGAATGATTTTGCTGAGACCATCCAAAGTGTACATTAGTGGCGTTTTGGAGTGTCCGGAAATCTTTTGTTTCCGAAAAGCATCTGTGATGCATCTGCACTCATTGACTAAGATCTTAACAAATCGTGCGGAAAACAGAGCCCCGTTGAACCTTCGTTACAAGAACAACAGGCGTTGTTCGCAAACACTGAATATAACCACTGTATGATAGCTTCACGCGCTACTGTTCGAAGTGTCAGAATATTGCTTCAAAAAGTGACATCATTTAATAAAAATTAATACACACATACTGTTCGAAATGTGGTTATTCAAACAAACACTACTAGTGAAATAGCATAAATGATTTTGCTGAGACCATCCAAAGTGTACATTAGTGGCGTTCTGGAGTGTCCGGAAATCTTTTGTTTCCGAAAAGCATCTGTGATGCATCTGCAGTCATTGACTAAGATCTTACCAAATCGTGCGAAAAACAGAGCCCCGTTGAACCTTCGTTACAAGAATAACAGGCATTGTTCGCAAACACTGAATATAACCACTGTACGATAGCTTCACGCGCTACTGTTCGAAGTGTCGGAATATTGCTTCAAAAAGTGACACTATTTCATAAAAATTAATACACATACTAACTGTTCGAAATGTGATTATTCAAACAAACACTACTAGTGAAATTGCATAAATGATTTTGCTGAGACCATCCAAAGTGTACATTAGTGGCGTTCTGGAGTGTCCGGAAATCTTTTGTTTCCGAAAAGCATCTGTGATGCATCTGCAGTCACTGACTAAGATCTTACCAAATAATGCGAAAAACAGAGCCCCGTTGATCCTACGTTACAAGTACAACAGGTGTTGTTCGCAAACACTGAATATAACCACTGTATGATAGCTTCACACGCTACTGTTCGAAGATTCGGAATATTGCTTCAAAAAGAGACACTAGTTCATAAAAATTAATACACACATAATTACTGTTCGAAATGTGATTATTGAAACAAACACTACTAGTGAAATAACATGAATGATTTTGCTGAGACCATCCAAAGTGTACATTAGTGGCGTTCTGGAGTGTCCGGAAATCTTTTGTTTCCGAAAAGCATCTGTGATGCATCTGCAGTCATTGACTAAGATCTTACCAAATCGTGCGAAAAACAGAGCCCCGTTGAACCTTCGTTACAAGAATAACAGGCATTGTTCGCAAACACTGAATATAACCACTGTACGATAGCTTCACGCGCTACTGTTCGAAGTGTCGGAATATTGCTTCAAAAAGTGACACTATTTCATAAAAATTAATACACATACTAACTGTTCGAAATGTGATTATTCAAACAAACACTACTAGTGAAATAGCATACATGATTTTGCTGAGACCATCCAAAGTGTACATTAGTGGCGTTCTGGAGTGTCCGGAAATCTTTTGTTTCCGAAAAGCATCTGTGATGCATCTGCAGTCACTGACTAAGATGTTACCAAATCGTGCGGAAAAAAAGAAAGAAAAAGACCCTCGTTAAACAGAGCCAATGCCATGAATTTCTTGTGGTGCACTCCAAGAAACGGCAGATAGTCCACAATAGGCACACACCACGGCCCTGTTGGTAGTTTGCATATTTTTCGTATAACTTGTCACAGAAAAAATTTATAAACACATACTGTTCGAATTGTGATTATTCAAACAAGTACTACTAGTGAAATTGCATAAATGATTTTGCTGAGACCATCCAAAGTGTACATTAGTGGCGTTTTGGAGTGTCCGGAAATCTTTTGTTTCCGAAAAGCATCTGTGATGCAACTCCAGTCACTGACTAAGATCTTACGGAATCGTGCGTAAAACAGAGCCCCGTTGAACCTTCGTTACAAAAACAACAGGTGTTGTTCGCAAACACTAAATGTGACCACTGTATGATAGCTTCACGCGCTACTGTTCGAAGTGTCGCAATATTGCTTCAAAAAGTAACACTATTTCATAAAAATTAATACACACATACTTACTGTTCGAAATGTGATTATTCAAACAAACACTACTAGTGAAATAGCATACATGATTTTGCTGAGACCATCCAAAGTGTACATTAGTGGCGTTCTGGAGTGTCCGGAAATCTTTTGTTTCCGAAAAGCATCTGTGATGCATCTGCAGTCACTGACTAAGATGTTACCAAATCGTGCGGAAAACAGACCCTCGTTAAACAGAGCCAATGCCATGAATTTCTTGTGGTGCACTCCAAGAAACGGCAGGAAGTCCACAATAGGCACACACCACGGCCCTGTAGGCAGTTTGCGTATTTTTCGTATAACTTGTCACAGACAAAATTAATACACACATACTGTTCGAAATGTGATTATTCAAACAAACACTACTAGTGAAATAGCATAAATGATTTTGCTGAGACCATCCAAAGTGTACATTAGTGGCGTATTGGAGTGTCCGGAAATCTTTTGTTTCCGAAAAGCATCTGTGATGCATCTGCAGTCACTGACTTAGATCTTACCAAATAGTGCGAAAAACAGAGCCTCGTTAAACCGAACCAAAGGCATGAATTTCTTTTGGTGAACTCCAAGTAACGGCAGATAGCCTACAAAAGGCACACTCCACGGCCCTGTTGGTAGTGTGCGTATTTATCGTATATTGTCACAGACCCCAAATCTTGTTGAAGTATTGGAGTCAGTCCTTTGTTACAAAAACAACAGGTGTTGTTCGCAAACACTGAATGTAACCACTGTATGATAGCTTCACGCGCTACTGTTCGAAGTGTCGGAATATTGCTTCGAAAAGTGACACTATTTCATAAAAATTAATACACATATACTTACTGTTCGAAATGTGGTTATTCAAACAAACACTACTAGTGAAATAACATGAATGATTTTGCTGAGACCATCCAAAGTGTACATTAGTGGCGTTTTGGAGTGTCCGGAAATCTTTTGTTTCCGAAAAGCATCTGTGATGCATCTCCAGTCACTGACTAAGATCTTACGAAATCGTGCGTAAAACAGAGCCCCGTTGAACCTTCGTTACAAAAACAACAGGTGTTGTTCGCAAACACTGAATGTAACCACTGTATGATAGCTTCACGCGCTACTGTTCGAAGTGTCGGAATATTGCTTCAAAAAGAGACACTATTTAATAAAAATTAATACACACATACTGTTCGAAATGTGGTTATTCAAACAAACACTACTAGTGAAATAACATGAATGATTTTGCTGAGACCATCCAAAGTGTACATTAGTGGCGTTTTGGAGTGTCCGGAAATCTTTTGTTTCCGAAAAGCATCTGTGATGCATCTGCACTCATTGACTAAGATCTTAACAAATCGTGCGGAAAACAGAGCCCCGTTGAACCTTCGTTACAAGAACAACAGGCGTTGTTCGCAAACACTGAATATAACCACTGTATGATAGCTTCACGCGCTACTGTTCGAAGTGTCAGAATATTGCTTCAAAAAGTGACATCATTTAATAAAAATTAATACACACATACTGTTCGAAATGTGGTTATTCAAACAAACACTACTAGTGAAATAGCATAAATGATTTTGCTGAGACCATCCAAAGTGTACATTAGTGGCGTTCTGGAGTGTCCGGAAATCTTTTGTTTCCGAAAAGCATCTGTGATGCATCTGCAGTCATTGACTAAGATCTTACCAAATCGTGCGAAAAACAGAGCCCCGTTGAACCTTCGTTACAAGAATAACAGGCATTGTTCGCAAACACTGAATATAACCACTGTACGATAGCTTCACGCGCTACTGTTCGAAGTGTCGGAATATTGCTTCAAAAAGTGACACTATTTCATAAAAATTAATACACATACTTACTGTTCGAAATGTGATTATTCAAACAAACACTACTAGTGAAATAGCATACATGATTTTGCTGAGACCATCCAAAGTGTACATTAGTGGCGTTCTGGAGTGTCCGGAAATCTTTTGTTTCCGAAAAGCATCTGTGATGAATCTGCAGTCACTGACTAAGATGTTACCAAATCGTGCGGAAAACAGACCCTCGTTAAACAGAGCCAATGCCATGAATTTCTTGTGGTGCACTCCAAGAAACGGCAGGTAGTCCACAATAGGCACACACCACGGCCCTGTTGGCAGTTTGCGTATTTTTTGTAAGTATAACTTGTCACAGACAAAATTAATACACACATACTGTTCGAAATGTGATTATTCAAACAAACACTACTAGTGAAATAGCATAAATGATTTTGCTGAGACCATCCAAAGTGTACATTAGTGGCGTATTGGAGTGTCCGGAAATCTTTTGTTTCCGAAAAGCATCTGTGATGCATCTGCAGTCACTGACTTAGATCTTACCAAATAGTGCGAAAAACAGAGCCTCGTTAAACCGAACCAAAGGCATGAATTTCTTTTGGTGAACTCCAAGTAACGGCAGATAGCCTACAAAAGGCACACTCCACGGCCCTGTTGGTAGTGTGCGTATTTATCGTATATTGTCACAGACCCCAAATCTTGTTGAAGTATTGGAGTCAGTCCTTTGTTATAAAAACAACAGGTGTTGTTCGCAAACACTGAATGTAACCACTGTATGATAGCTTCACGCGCTACTGTTCGAAGTGTCAGAATATTGCTTCGAAAAGTGACACTATTTCATAAAAATTAATACACATATACTTACTGTTCGAAATGTGGTTATTCAAACAAACACTACTAGTGAAATAACATGAATGATTTTGCTGAGACCATCCAAAGTGTACATTAGTGGCGTTTTGGAGTGTCCGGAAATCTTTTGTTTCCGAAAAGCATCTGTGATGCATCTCCAGTCACTGACTAAGATCTTACGAAATCGTGCGTAAAACAGAGCCCCGTTGAACCTTCGTTACAAAAACAACAGGTGTTGTTCGCAAACACTGAATGTAACCACTGTATGATAGCTTCACGCGCTACTGTTCGAAGTGTCGGAATATTGCTTCAAAAAGAGACACTATTTAATAAAAATTAATACACACATACTGTTCGAAATGTGGTTATTCAAACAAACACTACTAGTGAAATAGCATAAATGATTTTGCTGAGACCATCCAAAGTGTACATTAGTGGCGTTCAGGAGTGTCCGGAAATCTTTTGTTTCGGAAAAGCGTCTGTGATGCATCTGCAGTCACTGACTAAGATCTTACAAAATCGTGCGGAAAACGGAGCCTCGTTAAACCGAGCCAATGCCATGAATTTCTTGTGGTGCACTCCAAGAAACGGCAGATAGCCTACAAAAGGCACACTCCACGGCCTTGTTGGTAGTTTGCGTACTTTTCGTATAACTTGTCACAGGCTCCAAATCTTGTTGAAGTATTGGAGTCAGTCCTTCGTTACAAAAACAACAGGTGTTGTTCGCAAACACTGAATGTAACCACTGTTATGATAGCTTCACGCGCTACTGTTCGAAGTGTCGGAATATTGCTTCGAAAAGTGACACTATTTCATAAAAATTAATACACACATACTTACTCTTCGAAATGTGGTTATTCAAACAAACACTACTAGTGAAATAACATGAATGATTTTGCTGAGACTATCCAAAGTGTACGTTAGTGGCGTTTTGGAGTGTCCGGAAATCTTTCGTTTCCGAAAAGCATCTGTAATGCATCTCCAGTCACTGACTAAGATCTTACGAAATCGTGCGTAAAACAGAGCCCCGTTGAACCTTCGTTACAAAAACAACAGGTGTAGTTCGCAAACACTGTATGTAACCACTGTATGATAGCTTCACGCGCTACTGTTCGAAGTGTCGTAATATTGCTTCAAAAAGAGACACTATTTAATAAAAATTAATACACACATACTGTTCGAAATGTGGTTATTCAAACAAACACTACTAGTGGAATAGAATAAATGATTTTGCTGAGACCATCCAAAGTGTACATTAGTGGCGTTCAAGAGTGTCCGCAAATCTTTTGTTTCGGAAAAGCGTCAGTGATGCATCTGCAGTCACTGACTAAGATCTTACCAAATCGTGCGGAAAACAGAGCCTGGTTAAACCGAGCCAATGCCATGAATTTCTTGTGGTGCACTCCAAGAAACGGCAGATAGCCGACAAAAGGCACACTCCACGGCCCTGTTGGTACTTTGCGTATTTTTCGTATAACTTTTCACAGTCCCCAAATCTTGTTGAAGTATTGGAGTCAGTGCTTCGTTACAAAAACAACCGGTGTTGTTCGCAAACACTGAATGTAACCACTGTATGATAGCTTCACGCGCTAGTGTTCGAAGTGTCGAAATATTGCTTCAAAAAGAGACACTATTTAATAAAAATTAATACACACATACTGTTCGAAATGTGGTTATTCAAACAAACACTACTAGTGAAATAGCATAAATGATTTTGCTGAGACCATCCAAAGTGTACATTAGTGGCGTTCTGGAGTGTCCGGAAATCTTTTGTTTCCGAAAAGCATCTGTGATGCATCTGCAGTCATTGACTAAGATCTTACCAAATCGTGCGAAAAACAGAGCCCCGTTGAACCTTCGTTACAAGAATAACAGGCATTGTTCGCAAACACTGAATATAACCACTGTACGATAGCTTCACGCGCTACTGTTCGAAGTGTCGGAATATTGCTTCAAAAAGTGACACTATTTCATAAAAATTAATACACATACTTACTGTTCGAAATGTGATTATTCAAACAAACACTACTAGTGAAATAGCATACATGATTTTGCTGAGACCATCCAAAGTGTACATTAGTGGCGTTTTGGAGTGTCCGGAAATCTTTTGTTTCCGAAAAGCATCTGTGATGCATCTGCACTCATTGACTAAGATCTTAACAAATCGTGCGGAAAACAGAGCCCCGTTGAACCTTCGTTACAAGAACAACAGGCGTTGTTCGCAAACACTGAATATAACCACTGTATGATAGCTTCACGCGCTACTGTTCGAAGTGTCAGAATATTGCTTCAAAAAGTGACATCATTTAATAAAAATTAATACACACAAACTGTTCGAAATGTGGTTATTCAAACAAACACTACTAGTGAAATAGCATAAATGATTTTGCTGAGACCATCCAAAGTGTACATTAGTGGCGTTCTGGAGTGTCCGGAAATCTTTTGTTTCCGAAAAGCATCTGTGATGCATCTGCAGTCATTGACTAAGATCTTACCAAATCGTGCGAAAAACAGAGCCCCGTTGAACCTTCGTTACAAGAATAACAGGCATTGTTCGCAAACACTGAATATAACCACTGTACGATAGCTTCACGCGCTACTGTTCGAAGTGTCGGAATATTGCTTCAAAAAGTGACACTATTTCATAAAAATTAATACACATACTTACTGTTCGAAATGTGATTATTCAAACAAACACTACTAGTGAAATAGCATACATGATTTTGCTGAGACCATCCAAAGTGTACATTAGTGGCGTTCTGGAGTGTCCGGAAATCTTTTGTTTCCGAAAAGCATCTGTGATGAATCTGCAGTCACTGACTAAGATGTTACCAAATCGTGCGGAAAACAGACCCTCGTTAAACAGAGCCAATGCCATGAATTTCTTGTGGAGCACTCCAAGAAACGGCAGGTAGTCCACAATAGGCACACACCACGGCCCTGTTGGCAGTTTGCGTATTTTTTGTATAACTTGTCACAGACAAAATTAATACACACATACTGTTCGAAATGTGATTATTCAAACAAACACTACTAGTGAAATAGCATAAATGATTTTGCTGAGACCATCCAAAGTGTACATTAGTGGCGTATTGGAGTGTCCGGAAATCTTTTGTTTCCGAAAAGCATCTGTGATGCATCTGCAGTCACTGACTTAGATCTTACCAAATAGTGCGAAAAACAGAGCCTCGTTAAACCGAACCAAAGGCATGAATTTCTTTTGGTGAACTCCAAGTAACGGCAGATAGCCTACAAAAGGCACACTCCACGGCCCTGTTGGTAGTGTGCGTATTTATCGTATATTGTCACAGACCCCAAATCTTGTTGAAGTATTGGAGTCAGTCCTTTGTTATAAAAACAACAGGTGTTGTTCGCAAACACTGAATGTAACCACTGTATGATAGCTTCACGCGCTACTGTTCGAAGTGTCAGAATATTGCTTCGAAAAGTGACACTATTTCATAAAAATTAATACACATATACTTACTGTTCGAAATGTGGTTATTCAAACAAACACTACTAGTGAAATAACATGAATGATTTTGCTGAGACCATCCAAAGTGTACATTAGTGGCGTTTTGGAGTGTCCGGAAATCTTTTGTTTCCGAAAAGCATCTGTGATGCATCTCCAGTCACTGACTAAGATCTTACGAAATCGTGCGTAAAACAGAGCCCCGTTGAACCTTCGTTACAAAAACAACAGGTGTTGTTCGCAAACACTGAATGTAACCACTGTATGATAGCTTCACGCGCTACTGTTCGAAGTGTCGGAATATTGCTTCAAAAAGAGACACTATTTAATAAAAATTAATACACACATACTGTTCGAAATGTGGTTATTCAAACAAACACTACTAGTGAAATAGCATAAATGATTTTGCTGAGACCATCCAAAGTGTACATTAGTGGCGTTCAGGAGTGTCCGGAAATCTTTTGTTTCGGAAAAGCGTCTGTGATGCATCTGCAGTCACTGACTAAGATCTTACAAAATCGTGCGGAAAACGGAGCCTCGTTAAACCGAGCCAATGCCATGAATTTCTTGTGGTGCACTCCAAGAAACGGCAGATAGCCTACAAAAGGCACACTCCACGGCCCTGTTGGTAGTTTGCGTACTTTTCGTATAACTTGTCACAGGCCCCAAATCTTGTTGAAGTATTGGAGTCAGTCCTTCGTTACAAAAACAACAGGTGTTGTTCGCAAACACTGAATGTAACCACTGTTATGATAGCTTCACGCGCTACTGTTCGAAGTGTCGGAATATTGCTTCGAAAAGTGACACTATTTCATAAAAATTAATACACACATACTTACTCTTCGAAATGTGGTTATTCAAACAAACACTACTAGTGAAATAACATGAATGATTTTGCTGAGACTATCCAAAGTGTACATTAGTGGCGTTTTGGAGTGTCCGGAAATCTTTCGTTTCCGAAAAGCATCTGTAATGCATCTCCAGTCACTGACTAAGATCTTACGAAATCGTGCGTAAAACAGAGCCCCGTTGAACCTTCGTTACAAAAACAACAGGTGTAGTTCGCAAACACTGAATGTAACCACTGTATTATAGCTTCACGCGCTACTGTTCGAAGTGTCGTAATATTGCTTCAAAAAGAGACACTATTTAATAAAAATTAATACACACATACTGTTCGAAATGTGGTTATTCAAACAAACACTACTAGTGGAATAGAATAAATGATTTTGCTGAGACCATCCAAAGTGTACATTAGTGGCGTTCAAGAGTGTCCGCAAATCTTTTGTTTCGGAAAAGCGTCAGTGATGCATCTGCAGTCACTGACTAAGATCTTACCAAATCGTGCGGAAAACAGAGCCTGGTTAAACCGAGCCAATGCCATGAATTTCTTGTGGTGCACTCCAAGAAACGGCAGATAGCCGACAAAAGGCACACTCCACGGCCCTGTTGGTACTTTGCGTATTTTTCGTATAACTTTTCACAGTCCCCAAATCTTGTTGAAGTATTGGAGTCAGTGCTTCGTTACAAAAACAACCGGTGTTGTTCGCAAACACTGAATGTAACCACTGTATGATAGCTTCACGCGCTAGTGTTCGAAGTGTCGAAATATTGCTTCAAAAAGAGACACTATTTAATAAAAATTAATACACACATACTGTTCGAAATGTGGTTATTCAAACAAACACTACTAGTGAAATAGCATAAATGATTTTGCTGAGACCATCCAAAGTGTACATTAGTGGCGTTCTGAGTGTCCGGAAATCTTTTGGTGCCGAAAAGCATCTGTGATGCATCTGCAGTCACTGACTAAGATCTTACCGAATCGTGTGTAAAACAGAGCCTCGTTAAACCGAGCCAATGCCATGAATTTCTCATGGTGCACTCCAAGAAACGGCAGATAGCCTACAATAGGCACACTCCATGGCCCTGTTGGTAGTTTGCGTATTTATCGTAAATTGTCACAGACCACAAATCTTGTTGAAGTATTGGAGTCAGTCCTTGGTTACAAAAACAACCGGTGTTGTTCGCAAACACTGAATGTAACCACTGTATGATAGCTTCACGCGCTAGTGTTCGAAGTGTCGAAATATTGCTTCAAAAAGAGACACTATTTAATAAAAATTAATACACACATACTGTTCGAAATGTGGTTATTCAAACAAACACTACTAGTGAAATAGCATAAATGATTTTGCTGAGACCATCCAAAGTGTACATTAGTGGCGTTCTGAGTGTCTGGAAATCTTTTGTTACCGAAAAGCATCTGTGATGCATCTGCAGTCACTGTCACTGTTGAAGTATTGGAGTCAGTCCTTCGTCACAAAAACAACAGGTGTTGTTGGCAAACACTGAATGTAACCACTGTATGATAGCTTCACGCGCTACTGTTCAAAGTGTCGCAATATTGCTTCAAAAAGTAACACTATTTCATAAAAATTAATACACACATACTTACTGTTCGAAATGTGGTTATTCAAACAAACACTACTAGTGAAATAACATGAATGATTTTGCTGAGACCATCCAAAGTGTACATTAGTGGCGTTTTGGAGTGTCCGGAAATCTTTTGTTTCCGAAAAGCATCTGTGATGCATCTGCAGTCATTGACTAAGATCTTACCAAATCGTGCGGAAAACAGAGCCCCGTTGAACCTTCGTTACAAGAACAACAGGCGTTGCTCGCAAACACTGAATATAACCACTGTATGATAGCTTCACGCGCTACTGTTCGAAGTGTCAGAATATTGCTTCAAAAAGTGACACTATTTCATAAAAATTAATACACACATACTTACTGTTCGAAATGCGAGTATTCAAACAAACACTACTAGTGAAATAGCATACATGATTTTGCTGAGACTATCCAAAGTGTACATTAGTGGCGTTTTGGAGTGTCCGGAAATCTTTTGTTTCCAAAAGCATCTGCGATGCATCTGCAGTCACTGACTAAGATCTTACAAAATCGTGCGGAAAACAGAGCCTCGTTAAACCGAGCCAATGCCATGAATTTCTTGTGGTGCACTCCAAGAAACGGCAGATAGCCTACAATAGGCACACTCCACGGCCCTGTTGGAAGTTTGCGTATTTATCGTATATTGTCACAGACCGCAAATCTTGTTGAAGTATTGGAGTCAGTCCTTCGTTACAAAAACAACAGGTGTTGTTCGCAAACACTGAATGTAACCACTGTATGATAGCTTCACGCGCTACTGTTCGAAGTGTCGGAATATTGCTTCGAAAAGTGACACTATTTCATAAAAATTAATACACACATACTTACTGTTCGAAATGTGGTTATTCAAACAAACACTACTAGTGAAATAACATGAATGATTTTGCTGAGACCATCCAAAGTGTACATTAGTGGCGTTTTGGAGTGTCCGAAAATCTTTCGTTTCCGAAAAGCATCTGTGATGCATCTCCATTCACTGACTAAGATCTTACGAAATCGTGCGTAAAACAGAGCCCCGTTGAACCTTCGTTACAAAAACAACAGGTGTTGTTCGCAAACACTGAATGTAACCACTGTATGATAGCTTCACGCGCTACTGTTCGAAGTGTCGGAATATTGCTTCAAAAAGAGACACTATTTAATAAAAATTAATACACACATACTGTTCGAAATGTGGTTATTCAAACAAACACTACTAGTGAAATAGCATAAATGATTTTGCTGAGACCATCCAAAGTGTACATTAGTGGCGTTCAAGAGTGTCCGCAAATCTTTTGTTTCGGAAAAGCGTCTGTGATGCATCTGCAGTCACTGACTAAGATCTTACCAAATCGTGCGGAAAACAGAGCCTGGTTAAACCGAGCCAATGCCATGAATTTCTTGTGGTGCACTCCAAGAAACGGCAGATAGCCTACAAAAGGCACACTCCACGGCCCTGTAGGTAGTTTGCGTATTTTTCGTATAACTTGTCACAGTCCCCAAATCTTGTTGAAGTATTGGAGTCAGTCCTTCGTTACAAAAACAACAGGTGTTGTTCGCAAACACTGAATGTAACCACTGTATGATAGCTTCACGCGCTAGTGTTCGAAGTGTCGAAATATTGCTTCAAAAAGAGACACTATTTAATAAAAATTAATACACACATACTGTTCGAAATGTGATTATTCAAACAAACACTACTAGTGAAATAACATGAATGATTTTGCTGAGACCATCCAAAGTGTACATTAGTGGCGTTTTGGAGTGTCCGGAAATCTTTTGTTTCCGAAAAGCATCTGTGATGCATCTGCAGTCATTGACTAAGATCTTACCAAATCGTGTGTAAAACAGAGCCCCGTTGAACCTTCGTTACAAGAACAACAGGCGTTGTTCGCAAACACTGAATATAACCACTGTATGATAGCTGAACGCGCTACTGTTCGAAGTGTCGGAATATCGCTTCAAAAAGTGACACTATTTCATAAAAATTAATACACACATACTTACTGTTCGAAATGTGATTATTCAAACAAACACTACTAGTGAAATAGCATAAATGATTTTGCTGAGACCATCCAAAGTGTACATTAGTGGCGTTTTGGAGTGTCCGGAAATCTTTTGTTTCCGAAAAGCATCTGCGATGCATTTGCAGTCACTGACTAAGACCTTATCAAATCGTGCGGAAAACAGAGCCTCGTTAAACCGAGCCAATGCCATGAATTTCTTGTGGTGCACTCCAAGAAACGGCAGATAGCCTACAATAGGCACACTCCATGGCCCTGTTGGTAGTTTGCGTATTTATCGTATATTGTCACAGACCACAAATCTTGTTGAAGTATTGCCTTCGTTACAAAAACAACAGGTGTTGTTCGCAAACACTGAATGTAACTACTGTATGATAGCTTCACGCGCTACTGTTCGAAGTGTCGGAATATTGCTTCAAAAAGAGACACTATTTTATAAAAATTAATACACACATACTGTTCGAAATGTGGTTATTCAAACAAACACTACTAGTGAAATAGCATAAATGATTTTGCTGAGACCATCCAAAGTGTACATTAGTGGCGATCTGGAGTGTCCGGAAATCTCTTGTTTCGGAAAAGCGTCTGTGATGCATCTGCAGTCACTGACTAAGACCTTATCAAATCGTGCGGAAAACAGAGCCTCGTTAAACCGAGCCAATGCCATGAATTTCTTGTGGTGCACTCCAAGAAACGGCAGATAGCCTACAATAGGCACACTCCATGGCCCTGTTGGTAGTTTGCGTATTTATCGTATATTGTCACAGACCACAAATCTTGTTGAAGTATTGGAGTCAGTCCTTCGTTACAAAAACAACAGGCGTTGTTCCCAAACACTGAATATAACCACTGTATGATAGCTGAACGCGCTACTGTTCGAAGTGTCGGAATATTGCTTCAAAAAGAGACACTATTTCATAAAAATTAATACACACATACTGTTCGAAATGTGGTTATTCAAACAAACACTACTAGTGAAATAGCATAAATGATTTTGCTGAGACCATCCAAAATGTACATTAGTGGCGATCTGGAGTGTCCGGAAATCTTTTGTTTCGGAAAAGCGTCTGTGATGCATCTGTAGTCACTGACTAAGATCTTACCAAATCGTGCGGAAAACAGAGCCTCATTAAACCGAGCCAATGCCATGAATTTCTTGTGGTGCACTCCAAGAAACGGCAGATAGCCTACAAAAGGCACACTCCACGGCCCTGTTGGTAGTTTGCGTATTTTTCGTATAACTTGTCACAGTCCCCAAATCTTGTTGAAGTATTGGAGTCAGTCCTTCGTTACACAAACAACAGGTGTTGTTCGCAAACACTGAATGTAACCACTGTATGATAGCTTCACGCGCTACTGACCCTACTTTTATGTCTTTGTCTGTACCTACCTATTGTGATGGTACGGCGCCTAACCAAAGCTGAGTAAATTTCGATTTTACATATTCGACATAAAGCTATGTCGAATGTGCCAGCTCCCCTCTTCTGAGGGGAGATATGAGTGCTCCTCCAGCCGCACAGATATTGTGAAATTCATCCAGAGACAATAATTTCCCCACTGGCATTGGCCGTCTCAATGGACAAAATATGCAATCGCGAATAGAGAATACTCAAGACATATACAATAAACAATTAAATACGCTGATGTCTGTTACTTATCTCGCATATATTCAATCGCACGTATAAATTCGGTGTACAAGCTACCGTACTTCATTGATTCGGTCTCCGTACCATAGGATTTCTAAATCCTAATCTTCCGTCTGTCATATCTGGTCGCACCGGCCTCTGTGCTTGAGAGAGCTGCACTTCGACGCTAGGTCTCCCGTGGGAATCGAACCACACCCGGTCCTAGTTATCCCAGACGACTGTAATTGCATTATACGATAGCAGGGTACGATCTCGGTACGATAACTTGCTCCTCACCTATACGCCCGATGCTCACCACATGCTCACCATCAAGCAAAGCCGCCATCGATTGTAGATTGCAGGGTACGTGGACGACGACCCAAGACTATTCCTTTGAGGATATCCGCAGGTCTCGCAACAACAGGTCCCTGGTCTACCGCCTGACTCTTTACATGTGGTGCTTTTGCATTCATCAAGTCTAAAGGCCATGTAACAACCATCAACGCATTTCTCAACTTCAACAAATAGGTTGATTAATTATACTATACACTTTTATACCTAAAACGCTGTATTACTCAACCTTAGATAGCATTATAAAAGTACTTAAACATTGATATAAAACAATCACTATAAGACAATCACTATGAAACAATCACTATAATTACAAGAGTAATATGAAAGCAACTCACCACGTGTGTAGAGACTTGATAGTGTTTCACTTGATAGTGTTACACCTTAACTTACTCGAGTAACGCCTATGACCCCCGATCCTTCACCAGTTGACGAGCTCGCTCCCAACGACCGACCTCCTCTCCAGACCCAAGTCGAATGCCCCGATCCTACGCTCAGTTCCGTCTCGTAAAACCCTTCCCGAGATGTCCTCATCCCTTGTTTTTATAAGCCTGCACGTGTTTTACCAATTTCTATGGAACACTCGTAATAAATCTAGCGTCTTAATAGTTTCTTTAAGCGTTGCAAAAACAATGACCCTCACTTTAGGGTTTTAAACAAAAGGTCTGCTTTATCTGATTTATGGAGGGTCGAAATAACAACAACGACTATAAGTGAACGACTCCTAATAAATATCAAATTACAAATATATTACAGATGTACCTAGCGGGGTTTATTAATTTCTTATCGTTGAGTAACTAGTGTACCATCACACTATCAATGTGAAAAAAAAGGGGACAATCTTTTATAATTTGCTGATAAAGGGTTCATTGCTAACTCTGCGACGTTCTAAAGCGAGTCCTATTATACCAACACATTCGCGTGTCCGTTTGTGGCGCCTGAGTCAACAGTAGTTATTCAATGAAAAGATATTTTTGCGCAATAGTTACGTTAAAGGAACGCCCTTTCACGTAACTAGTAGGTCCAATTGCCAATCTAATCATATTCTATCGGATTACCTACTAATTAGGTAGGTACTAAGACAATCATAAAATAAGCGCTTAAATCCAATTCGTCAAGTCATTTATGTAACATTATTAACTTAAACTATTCTAGAAGGTTAGGTAGGTAATGAGTAAATATTTGTCAATTACAATCAGGAGAATAACGGTACTTGTAATGAACAGATACTTTGAAAAGATAAGGTTATTTTAAATTCACAAAATAGCAGAACGCGCCGTTGTATTTGCTTTTGAGTAAAAGGGTTGTTTTAACAATTGGGATTATACAATTTGCATGTTGCGACTTCACGTCACTTCTGCGAATATTATCCGAGAAGAGCCGCCATAGATAGTAGATGACTTCTACTATTACAAAAGGCTTGTTGTTATTCGAAGAAGTGATTTGCTAATTTGTACATAAAATTTAACAAAAACCATAATTACAAAATAATAGTATAATTCCAGAGTAGTTACTTACGTCTAACAGATGGCTGCGAAGCTCATATGGACTCGTATCTCTAGATAACTTTTAAATTCTTCGATTCAATGTAGCATTACAGCTGAAGAGGCCGGGAGAAAGTGAGATTCTACTACATGACAGATTACTTACCCGATTATAAAAAGAAATATTATTTTGTTGATATTAAAGGCATTTCAAATTTTAAAGAAATCACACCTTAATGAGTTAAAAAGTACATCGTAGATATAAAACCCACGTGCCGTTGAAGTCTACTGTATGTGAACACTTGAGAAAAGATATTGGATAAGTCACAGACACTCGGTAAACCAACTTGTATGAAAACGTATACACTAGTTATATCCTTTTTCGACTGTACATTGCTCTGCAAGCAAGTTACAGAGGTTTGTATTTAAGTAAATGTTGATTTACCTTACATTTATCGGATCATCACAAATTACTTCAGTTTCGTTTGAAACCTTGACAATGTTGTTCTTAATTTTCTTTCAACATTCTCTAGATACAATATGGTATTTTACAAAAAAAATGTAAACCGTTTTTCATTTCTTCACGCTCCGTGAGCACTACGCGCATATAGTTTGGACATTCGAAACACTGCCCTGGCAAGCAGAAAACTAATTACTCAAAAGTTATCGTCTTTTCAAATCATAACTCGTTTTTAAATTTTGAAAACAGACATTTTCTGATCGACATAACTCCCTAAGGCGTCAGTGAACGCATTCCAGGTGCGCGTTTTAGCTCTTCATATGCCAATTTAGCTTGATTGTATGATTTTCTTTTGTTCCAGTTTACTCAATTTTGCTTTTAAAGTAGATTACTTGCGTTAAGTATTTTTATTACTTATATATATTTTGATTAATCAATTTTTAATTACTTACTAGATTATATTAGGTGCCTATACATAGTTATCCTTACGGGGTCTTGTACTATCGGCAAAGTATAGTTTCACCTTACCGTTGTACAGTCTTTAATAAAATAGTTCAGTGAAAATGTTGATGTCGCCGTATCTAGCGAAGTAACAAACATATTCTTCGTTTAGACAAAAAGCTTATTTTTAAATATTACTTTACCAGAGATAATATAATAAGCATGTTGAGTTACAATAAAGTCTTACTTATATGCAATTTTGTAAAAAGCACCCAAATTCAATGATGCATATCTGTGGAAATATTTACACAGTGAGTATCAAACCCGCACACCTAACATAAAAAGTCGATCGAACGTAGTCTATACCCACGCATAAACTCCCTTCAGGAGAGCATCGCCAACCCTTTACTGCTGCGTCACGTTGCGCGGCGGGTGCAACACTAATTGTGCTAGGGAACCCTGCACAGAGCGCAATATAGCAATATAAACCCTTGCGTGGGTGCGAACTCCATCAGCCATATTTTTGTAATTGTCGATCCGTGGATATTCGCCAGGGTTCTGCAACATTTATCAGTTACTACTGCAATCAGCGCTGAGGCTGTTGTTACGATTGTTTCTATAAGATTTCTCAATACAAGGAAAAATATACCTATAAATTTGTTTCTATTTAAACATGAAGTACATCAGAATATGAAAAGCTATTCGGCTCGGTTGCTCTATTTATTTCTTTAAGGAATTTCTTCCAGCAGCCCTGTGAGACAAAAGAGTTTAGGTACTCCTACTTACCTTAATTTACTTATCAGTACCGTACACCATACCCCTCACGATTATGTTGACATTAGGTAATTATTACTTATGGATTAAATAGAAATAGGCAACATAGTTAAACTACCGAGATTTACCAACTAACAGACCTTAAGTATAATAAATATAAAAAAAAAAGACTAAATTGTTTTAATGGTTGTTTATTCAATATGCTTCATTTTTTTGGCATATTTCAGTTAAGTTGGAACGTTTGAATATCTAACGTATTGTAATTTATTTTTGCATTTAACAAAATTGCACATAAATATACATAATCATCTTAAAAGTAAATTGGTTTTTGCTACAGACAGACTAGAGTAGAGGACTGGATAGAATGAGTGAACGAGAATGCGTCATTTCATTTCGTTGGATATTAAATATTTAAAAGATATAATCATTATATATAGGTATATCATTATTTTTTGTTTACTAAACAAAAAATAAAAATTAAATGTACAAGAAGCTTAATTCAAAACAGCAAAATAAAAAATATAATAATATGTCAATTTTAAATTTAAATATTCCAAACTGTTATGTAACAATAACTAGTAATTATAACACTAAGTAATATTTATAATCAAAACCTTTAATAACAATAATAAGTAAAATTTTCACTAATGACTGAATATTATTTACAAAGATAACCAATATTTACACCTAACTAATAAAGTTCTTTTCGCATCAGTTCACAAAAGTTGACAGTTGACCTGCACACTACGCACACTAAATGGTTGTAAGTGTTACAGCCATCCTGGGTTTTAACGTCGCCACCTTCTTCAGGAAGCTCACCTGAAAAGCCAGTATCATTTCTCCATCGCCTGTCCCTGGATTGTTTGGCACATAAATTAATATTTTCGCATTGTTGTTAATATGCGTTATTTGACTAGCATTTCTGCACAGTCCGTTTAATCCGTGGGCTGTTCACCAAGGACTCATATTTTTCCGCGAGACCCTGAAAAGCGTTCCTTTCAAACACTTGGTGATCTTCGCTCAGAGACTTTGTACCTGAAACATGGAGACCTGATTCTGTAGAAAAGAGTGGACTTGCTGAGTCATACGCCAGCTTCCTGTAGAATCCGGCGATACTATCGAAGCATTCATTCATCGGATATTCGAAACACTGCCCCGGCAAACAGAAAAGTAATTGCTCAAAACGTATCGTCTTTACAAATTGTAATACGTTTTTCATTTTGTCACGTTCCGTGAGCACTACGCGCATATAGTTGGGACATTCGAAACACTGCCCTGGCAAGCAGAAAACTAATTGCTCAAAACTTATCGTCTTTACAAATTGTAATCCGTTTTATATTTGTCACGCTCCGTGAGCACTACGCGCATATAGTTGGGACATTCGAAACACTGCCCTGGCAAGCAGAAAACTAATTGCTCAAAACTTATCGTCTTTACAAATTGTAATCCGTTTTTCAATTTGTCACGTTCCGTGAGCACTACGCGCATATAGTTAGGACATTCGAAACACTGCCCTGGCAAGCAGAAAACTAATTGCTCAAAACTTATCGTCTTTACAAATTGTAATCCGTTTTTTATTTTGTCACGTTCCGTGAGCACTACGCACATATAGTTGGTACATTTGGAGCACTTTACCGTTATAACTTAATAGTAATACGTTTTTAAATGTAGAAAATAGAGATTTTTATTTAAACATTTAACATAACTCCCTGAGGCATTACTAAATGCATTCCAGGTGCGCGTCCAGGTCTTCATATGGTAATTTATCTTGATTGTGTGATTTTCTTTTGTTCCAGTTCATTCAATTTTGCTTTTAAATATATTTTGATTACTCAATATTTAATTACTAGATTATTTTAGGTACATAGTTAGTAGTTAGTAGTAGTAGATACATAGTTATCCTTACGGGGTCTTGTACTATCGGCAAAGTGTAGTTGCACCTGATTGTTGTACAGTCTTTAATTAAATAGTTAAATAAAAATGTTTACATCGACGTATCTAGTGAAGTAACAAAGATATTCTTCGTTTAGACAAAAAGCTTATTATTAAAAGTAATATATTATAAGAGATAATATAATAAGTATGTTGAGATACAATAAAGCCTTACTTATATGCAATTTTGTAAAAAATATCCAAATTCAATTATGCAAATCAGTGGAAATATTTACACAGTAACAGTAAAGCCAAGCCAAATTCGTCAAGTCATTTATGTAACATTATTAACTTAAACTATTCTAGAAGGTTAGGTAGGTAATGTACTAATACATTGAGACAATATAAACTGAATTCAAAAGTAAATATTTGTTAAATACAAACAGGAAAATAACGGCACTGGTAATGAACAGATACTTTGAAAAGTTAAGGTTATTTTAAATTCACAAAATAGCAGAACGCGCCATTGTATCTGCTTTTGAGTAAAAGGGTTGTTCCAACAATTGGGATTGTACAATTTGCATGTTGCGACTTTACATTTCTGGGACTTTGCCTTCAGCTTACCATCAGGCAAGGCGAAGTCCAATTGACGTGTCCTATATAAAAAATAAAAAATAAAAAACATCACTTCTGCGAATATTATCCGAGAAGAGCCGCCATAGATAGTAGATGACTTCCACTATTACAAAAGGCTTCTTTGGAGCGTTTGTGTTGTTACTCGAAGAAGTGATTTTCTAATTTGTACATAAAATTTAACAAAAACCTTAATTACAAAATAAAAGTATAATTCCAGAGTAGTTACCTACGTCTAACAGATGGCTGCGAAGCTCATATGGACTCGTATCTCTAGATAACCTTAAAATTCTTGGATTCAATGTAGCATCACAGCTGAAGAGGCCGGGGGAAAGTAAGATTCTACTACATGACAGATTACTTACCCGATTATAAAAAGAAATATTATTTTGTTGATATTAAAGGCATTTCAAATTTTGAGGAAATCACACCTCAATGAGTTAAGTACATCGTAGATATAAAACCCACTTGCCGTTGAAGTCTACTGTATGTGAACACTTGAGAAAAGATATTGGATAAGTCACAGACACTCGGTAAACCAACTTGTATGAAAACGTATACACTAGTTATATCCTTTTTCGACTGTACATTGCTCTGCAAGCAAGTTACAGAGGTTTGTATTTAAGTAAATGTTGATTTACCTTACATTTATCGGATCATCACAAATTACTTCAGTTTCGTTTGAAACCTGAGCAGTCCGACTGGGGAAGTACCTCCGCCCTACAGAATACCGCGGTTATAATAACTTCGTGTTGTGTTCCCAGCGGTGAGTAGGGTAGCCAGAGCTCACTGGAGAATTTGTGCCGTCAGTGGGAAGACTAAAGGCTTGTCCTGATTTGTCTTCTACTGACGGCACAGAAACTCTGTACGTACAGGGTTGGCAGCTCGACTGTGACTCCTCTGGTGTTACAGACGTCCATAGGCCACGGTAACTACTTTCCATCAGGTGGGCCGTGTGCTTGTCTGCCAACTAAGTGGTATAAAAAAAAAAAAAAAAAAAAAAACCTTGACAATGTTGTTCTTAATTTTCTTTCAACATTCTCTAGATACAATATGGTATTTCACAAAAATATGTGAACCGTTTTTCATTTCTTCACGCTCCGTGAGCACTACACGCATATAGTTTGGACATTCGAAACACTGCCCTAGCAAGCAGAAAACTAATTACTCAAAACTTATCGGCTTTTCAAATCGTAACTCGTTTTTAAATTTTGAAAACAGACATTTTCTGATCGACATAACTCCCTGAGGCGTCACTGAACGCATTCCAGGTGCGCGTTTTAGCTCTTCATATGCCAATTTAGCTTGATTGTGTGATTTTCTTTTGTTCCAGTTTACTCAATTTTGCTTTTAAATATATTTTGATTACTCAATATTTAATTACTAGATCATTTTAGGTACATAGTTAGTAGTTAGTAGTAGTAGATACATAGTTATCCTTACGGGGTCTTGTACTATCGGCAAAGTGTAGTTGCACCTTATTGTTGTACAGTCTTTAATTAAATAGTTAAATAAAAATGTTTACATCGACGTATCTAGTGAAGTAACAAACATATTCTTCGTTTAGGCAAAAAGCTTATTATTAAAAGTAATATATTATAAGAGATAATATAATAAGTATGTTGAGATACAATAAAGCCTTACTTATATGCAATTTTGTAAAAAATATCCAAATTCAATTATGCAAATCAGTGGAAATATTTACACAGTGAGACTCAAACCCGCACACCTAACAGTAAAGCCAATCGAACGTAGTCTATACAGAGAGAGCATAGCCAACCCTTCACTGCTCACGTCACGTTGCACGTCAAATCTTGCTTTTAAAATAGATTACTTGCGTTAAGTAGTTTATTACTTATAGGTTTTTAATTACTCAATATTTAATTACTAGCTTGTTTTAGATACCTATACATAGGCTTGTAGTATCGGCAAAGTGTATGCACTTTACTGTCGTACTGTCTCTAATTCGTCGACGTGTCTAGCGAAGGAACAATCATATTCTTCGTTCAGACAAAAAGCTTATATAGTTACCGACATAGCTTGCAGAATGCAAGCTGAAGTGGCAGTGGGCTGGCCACGTTTGTTGAAGAACCGATGGCCGTTGGAAAAAAATAGTCATAGAAAAATAGTAGTAGAAGGTAGAACATCCCCTAGCCACTTCGACGGACAACCGGAAAAAGTTGGCTGGGACAGACTGGATGTGGAAGGCAGTGTTGGACGAAATGTCGCACTTTGAGAGAGGCCTATGTGGAGTAGTAGTCTGCGGTGGGCTGATTGATGATTGACTTTCAAAGAATAAATAAATTTAATAGAAAGTTTCATAAGTTTAATAATGAGTTGGTTTATTAACTATCGTGTATAAACGGTGACATTTTGCCCAGAAAGAAAAACCTAGGTACCTACGTATACGTACGACTAACGATGGCAATTTATAATTTTAATATAATATCCTTAATATAATATGATATAATATGATATAATATGATAATTTAATATAATATGATATCCTTAAAAACAAAAAAATATAAATACTGTTCCAACTGTTTTTTTTTAAAACGAAGTTTCTCTTTACGAGGCATGTTTATTTTTCACAACAACAATTTTATGGTACCCTTAATCAAATCAGGTATTCTTAAAAAACGGTACGTAGGTATCTTCTTAATTTAAACATCACTGGATATTTTACCAAAAGATAATGTTACGTTCTTAAACAAGCGCTACAGTGAATTTCCCCCCTTTATCTCTCATCTTTTTTTAATAGCGAGGTTTATCTTTTTTTGTTAATATTCTTCACAATAACCTATGAAGAATCATGTCCTTGATTTTCAGCTAAAAATCATCAAGATCCACTTATAATTAACATGACAACAAACTTCTCCTCTTTTCTCCTTCATTAAACTAGTAGGTCCAATCGCCAATCTAATCATATTCTATAGGATTACGTACTAGGTAGGTGGATACTAAGACAATCATAAAATAAGCGCTTAAATCCAATTCGTCAATTCATTTATGTAACATTATTAACTTAAACTATTCTAGAAGGTTAGGTAGGTAAGACAATATAAACTGAATTCAAAAGTAAATAAAAGTAAATATTTGTCAATTACAAACAGGAAAATAACGGTACTGGTAATGAACAGATACTTTGAAAAGTTAAGGTTATTTTAAATTCACAAACTGGCAGAACGTGCCTTTGTAAATGCTTTTGAGTAAAAGGGTTGTTCCAACAATTGGGATTGTACAATTTGCATGTTGCGACTTCAGATCACTTCTGCGAATATTATCCGAGAAGAGCCGCCATAGATAGTAGATTACTTCTACTATTACAAAAGGCTTCTTTGGAGCGTTTGTGTTGTTACTCGAAGAAGTGATTTGCTAATTTGTGCATAAAATTTAACAAAAACCGTAATTACAAAATAAAAGTATAATTCCAGAGTAGTTACCTACGTCTAACAGATGGCTGCGAAGCTCGTATGGACTCGTATCTCTAGATAACCTTAAAATTCTTGGATTCAATGTAGCGTCACAGCTGAAGAGGCCGGGGGAAAGTAAGATTCTACTACATGACAGATTACTTACCCGATTATAAAAAGAAATATTATTTTGTTGATATTAAAGGCATTTCAAATCTTAAAGAAATCACACCTCAATGAGTTAAAAAGTACATCGTAGATATAAAACCCACGTGCCGTTGAAGTCTACTGTATGTGAACACTTGAGAAAAGATATTGGATAAGTCACAGACACTCGGTAAACCAGCTTGTATGAAAACGTATACACTAGTTATATCCTTTTTCGACTGTACATTGCTCTGCAAGCAAGTTACAGAGGTTTGTATTTAAGTAAATGTTGATTTACCTTACATTTATCGGATCATCACCAATTACTTCAGTTTCGTTTGAAACCTTGACAATATTCTTCTTAATTTTCTTTCAACATTCTTTAGATACAATATGGTATTTTACAAAAAAATGTAAACCGTTTCTCATTTCTTCACGCTCCGTGAGCACTACGCGCATATAGTTTGGACATTCGAAACACAGCCCTGGCAAGCAGAAAACTAATTACTCAAAACTTATCGTCTTTTCAAATAGTAACTCGTTTTTAAATTTTGAAAACAGACATTTTCTGATCGACATAACTCCCTGAGGCGTCACTGAACGCATTCCAGGTGCGCGTTTTAGCTCTTTGTATGCTTCTATTCTTCCAGTTTACTCAATTTTGCTTTTAAAGTAGATTACTTGCGTTAAGTATTTTTGTTACTTATATATATTTTGATTAATCAATTTTTAATTACTAAATTATTTAAGGTGCCTATACATAGTTATCTCTACGGGGTATTGTACTATCGGCAAAGTATAGTTGCATCTTATTGTTGTACGGTCTTTAATAAAATAGTTCAGTGAAAATGTTGATGTCGCCGTATCTAGCGAAGTAACAAACATATTCTTCGTTTAGACAAAAAGCTTATTTTTAAATATTACATTACCACAGATAATATAATAAGCATGTTGAGATACAATAAAGTCTTACTTATATGCAATTTTGTAAAAAGCACCCAAATTCAATGATGCATATCTGTGGAAATATTTACACAGTGAGTATCAAACCCGCACACCTAACATAAAAAGTCGATCGAACGTAGTCTATACCCACGCATAAACTCACTTCAGGAGAGCATCATCAAACCTTTACTGCTGCGTCACGTTGCGCGGAGGGTGCAACACTAATTGTGCTAGGGAACCCCTGCACAGAGCGCAATATAGCAATATATAAACCCTTGCGTGGGTGCGAACTCCATCAGCTATATTATTGTAATTGTCGATCCGTGGATATTCGCCAGGGTTCGGCAACATTTATCAGTACCTACTGCAATCAGCGCTGAGGCTGTTGTTACGATTGTTTCTATAAGATTTCTCAATACAAGGAAAAATATACCTATAAATTTGTTTCTATTTAAACATGATGTACATCAGAATATGAAAAGCTATTCGGCTCGGATGCTCTATTTATTTCTTTAAGGAATTTCTTCCAGCAGCCCTGTGAGACAAAAGAGTTTAGGTACTCCTACTTACCTTAATTTACTTATCAGTACCGTACACCATACCCCTCACGATTATGTTGACATTAGGTAATTATTACTTATGGATTAAATAGAAATAGGCAACATAGTTAAACTACCGAGATTTACCAACTAACAGAGCTTAAGTATAATAAATATAAAAAAAAAGACTAAATTGTTTTAATGGTTGTTTATTCAATATGCTTCATTTTTTTGGCATATTTCAGTTAAGTTGGAACGTTTGAATATCTAATGTATTGTAATTTATTTTTGCATTTAACAAAATTGCACATAAATATACATAATCATCTTAAAAGTAAATTGGTTTTTGCTACAGACAGACTAGAGTAGAGGACTGGATAGAATGAGTGAACGAGAATGCGTCATTTCATTTCGTTGGATATTAAATATTTAAAAGATATAATCATTATATATAGGTATATCATTATTTTTTGTTTACTAAACAAAAAATAAAAATTAAATGTACAAGAAGCTTAATTCAAAACAGCAAAATAAAAAATATAATAATATGTCAATTTTAAATTTAAATATTCCAAACTGTTATGTAATTATAACTAGTAAATATAACACTAAGTAATATTTATAATCAAAACCTTTAATAACAATAATAAGTAAAATTTTAACTAATGACTGAATATTATTTACAAAGATAACCAATATTTACACCTAACTAATAAAGTTCATTTCGCATCAGTTCACAAAAGTTGACAGTTGACCTGCACACTACGCACACTAAATGGTTGTAAGTGTTACAGCCATCCTGGGTTTTAACGTCGCCACCTTCTTCAGGAAGCTCACCTGAAAAGCCAGTATCATTTCTCCATCGCCTGTCCCTGGGTTGTTTGGCACATAAATTAATATTTTCGCATTGTTGTTAATATGCGTTATTTGACTAGCATTTCTGCACAGTCCGTTTAATCCGTGGGCTGTTCACCAAGGACTCATAATTTTCCGCGAGACCCTGAAAAGCGTTCCTTTCAAACACTTGGTGATCCATGTCTTCGCTCAGAGACTCTGTACCTGAAACATGGAGACCTGATTCTGTAGAAAAGAGTGGACTTGCTGAGTCATACGCCAGCTTCCTGTAGAATCCGGCGATACTATCGAAGCATTCATTCATCGGATATTCGAAACACTGCCCCGGCAAACAGAAAAGTAATTGCTCAAAACGTATCGTCTTTACAAATTGTAATCCGTTTTATATTTGTCACGCTCCGTGAGCACTACGCGCATATAGTTGGGACATTCGAAACACTGCCCTGGCAAGCAGAAAACTAATTGCTCAAAACTTATCGTCTTTACAAATTGTAATCCGTTTTTCAATTTGTCACGTTCCGTGAGCACTACGCGCATATAGTTAGGACATTCGAAACACTGCCCTGGCAAGCAGAAAACTAATTGCTCAAAACTTATCGTCTTTACAAATTGTAATCCGTTTTTTATTTTGTCACGTTCCGTGAGCACTACGCACATATAGTTGGTACATTCGGAGCACTTTACCGTTATAACTTAATAGTAATACGTTTTTAAATGTAGAAAATAGAGATTTTTATTTAAACATTTAACATAACTCCCTGAGGCATTACTAAATGCATTCCAGGTGCGCGTCCAGGTCTTCATATGGTAATTTATCTTGATTGTGTGATTTTCTTTTGTTCCAGTTCATTCAATTTTGCTTTTAAATATATTTTGATTACTCAATATTTAATTACTAGATTATTTTAGGTGCATAGTTAGTAGTTAGTAGTAGTAGATACATAGTTATCCTTACGGGGTCTTGTACTATCGGCAAAGTGTAGTTGCACCTTATTGTTGTACAGTCTTTAATTAAATAGTTAAATAAAAATGTTTACATCGACGTATCTAGTGAAGTAACAAAGATATTCTTCGTTTAGACAAAAAGCTTATTATTAAAAGTAATATATTATAAGAGATAATATAATAAGAATGTTGAGATACAATAAAGCCTTACTTATATGCAATTTTGTAAAAAATATCCAAATTCAATCATGCAAATCAGTGGAAATATTTACACAGTAACAGTAAAGCCGATCGAACGTAGTCTATACAGAGAGAACATAGCCAACCCTTCACTGCTCACGTCACGTTGCACGTCAAATCTTGCTTTTAAAATAGATTACTTGCGTTAAGTAGTTTATTACTTATAGGTTTTTAATTACTCAATATTTAATTACTAGCTTGTTTTAGATACCTATACATAGTCTTGTAGTATCGGCAAAGTGTATGCACTTTACTGTCGTACTGTCTCTAATTCGTCGACGTGTCTAGCAAAGGAACAATCATATTCTTCGTTCAGACAAAAAGCTTATATAGTTACCGACATAGCTTGCAGAATGCAAGCTGAAGTGGCAGTGGGCTGGCCACGTTTGTTGAAGAACCGATGGCCGTTGGAAAAAAATAGTCCTAGAGTGGAGACCGCGTGAAGATAAACCAAAGGTAGAACATCCCCTAGCCACTTCGACGGACAACCTGAAAAAGTTGGCTGGGACAGACTGGATGTGGAAGGCAGGGTTGGATGAAATGTCGCACTTTGAGAGAGGCCTATGTGGAGTAGTGATCTGCGGTGGGCTGATTGATGATTGACTTTCAAAGAATAAATAAATATAATCGAAAGTTTCAAGGTTTAATAATGAGTTGGTTTATTAACTATCGTGTATAAACGGTGACATTTTGCCCAGAAAGAAGTACCTACCTACGTATACGTACGACTAACGATGGCAATTTATAATTTTAATGAAATTTGATATCCTTAAAAACAAAAAAATATAAATATTGTTCCAACTGTTTTTTTTTTTAAAACGAAGTTTCCCTTTACGAGGCATGTTTATTTCTCACAACAACAATTTTCTGGTACCCTTAATCAAATCAGGTATTCTTAAAAAACGGTACGTAGGTATCTTCTTAATTTAAACAGCACTGGATATTTTACCAAAAGATAATGATACGTTCTTAAACAAGCGCTATAGTGAACTTCCCCCCTTTTTCTCTCATCTTTTTTTAATAGCGAGGTTTATCTTTTTTTGTTAATATTCTTCACAATAACCTGTGAAGAATCATGTCCTTGATTTTCAGCTAAAAATCATCAAGATCCACTTATAATTAACATGACAACAAACTTCTCCTCTTTTCTCCTTCATTTAAACTAGTAGGTCCAATCGCCAATCTAATCATATTCTATAGGATTACGTACTAGGTAGGTGGATAATAAGACAATCATAAAATAAGCGCTTAAATCCAATTCGTCAAGTCATTTATGTAACATTATTAACTTAAACTATTCTATAAGGTTAGGTAGGTAATGTACTAATACATTGAGACAATATAAACTGAATTCAAAAGTAAATATTTGTCAATTACAAACAGGAAAATAACGGCACTGGTAATGAACAGATACTTTGAAAAGTTAAGGTTATTTTAAATTCACAAAATAGCAGAACGCGCCATTGTATCTGCTTTTGAGTAAAAGGGTTGTTCCAACAATTGGGATTGTACAATTTGCATGTTGCGACTTCACATTTCTGGGACTTTGCCTTCAGCTTACCATCAGGCAAGGCGAAGTCCAATTGACGTGTCCTATATAAAAAATAAAAAATAAAAAACATCACTTCTGCGAATATTATCCGAGAAGAGCCGCCATAGATAGTAGATGACTTCCACTATTACAAAAGGCTTCTTTGGAGCGTTTGTGTTGTTACTCGAAGAAGTGATTTTCTAATTTGTACATAAAATTTAACAAAAACTTTAATTACAAAATAAAAGTATAATTCCAGAGTAGTTACCTACGTCTAACAGATGGCTGCGAAGCTCATATGGACTCGTATCTCTAGATAACCTTAAAATTCTTGGATTCAATGTAGCATCACAGCTGAAGAGGCCGGGGGAAAGTAAGATTCTACTACATGACAGATTACTTACCCGATTATAAAAAGAAATATTATTTTGTTGATATTAAAGGCATTTCAAATTTTGAAGAAATCACACCTCAATGAGTTAAAAAGTACATCGTAGATATAAAACCCACTTGCCGTTGAAGTCTACTGTATGTGAACACTTGAGAAAAGATATTGAATAAGTCACAGACACTCGGTAAACCAACTTGTATGAAAACGTATACACTAGCTATATCCTTTTTCGACTGTACATTGCTCTGCAAGCAAGTTACAGAGGTTTGTATTTAAGTAAATGTTGATTTACCTTACATTTATCGGATCATCACAAATTACTTCAGTTTCGTTTGAAACCTTGACAATGTTGTTCTTAATTTTCTTCAACATTCTCTAGATACAATATGGTATTTCACAAAAATATGTAAACCGTTTTTCATTTCTTCACGCTCCGTGAGCACTACACGCATATAGTTTGGACATTCGAAACACTGCCCTGGCAAGCAGAAAACTAATTACTCAAAACTTATCGGCTTTTCAAATCGTAACTCGTTTTTAAATTTTGAAAACAGACATTTTCTGATCGACATAACTCCCTGAGGCGTCACTGAACGCATTCCAGGTGCGCGTTTTAGCTCTTTGTATGCTTCTTTTCTTCCAGTTTACTCAATTTTGCTTTTAAAGTAGATTACTTGCGTTAAGTATTTTTGTTACTTATATATATTTTGATTAATCAATTTTTAATTACTAAATTATTTAAGGTGCCTATACATAGTTATCTCTACGGGGTATTGTACTATCGGCAAAGTATAGTTGCATCTTATTGTTGTACGGTCTTTAATAAAATAGTTCAGTGAAAATGTTGATGTCGCCGTATCTAGCGAAGTAACAAACATATTCTTCGTTTAGACAAAAAGCTTATTTTTAAATATTACATTACCACAGATAATATAATAAGCATGTTGAGATACAATAAAGTCTTACTTATATGCAATTTTGTAAAAAGCACCCAAATTCAATGATGCATTTCTGTGGAAATATTTACACAGTGAGTATCAAACCCGCACACCTAACATGAAAAGTCGATCGAACGTAGTCTATACCCACGCATAAACTCACTTCAGGAGAGCATCGCCAACCCTTTACTGCTGCGTCACGTTGCGCGGAGGGTGCAACACTAATTGTGCTAGGGAACCCCTGCACAGAGCGCAATATAGCAATATATAAACCCTTGCGTGGGTGCGAACTCCATCAGCCATATTATTGTAATTGTCGATCCGTGGATATTCGCCAGGGTTCGGCAACATTTATCAGTACCTACTGCAATCAACGCTGAGGCTGTTGTTACGATTGTTTCTATAAGATTTCTCAATACAAGGAAAAATATACCTATAAATTTGTTTCTATTTAAACATGATGTACATCAGAATATGAAAAGCTATTCGGCTCGGTTGCTCTATTTATTTCTTTAAGGAATTTCTTCCAGCAGCCCTGTGAGACAAAAGAGTTTAGGTACTCCTACTTACCTTAATTTACTTATCAGTACCGTACACCATACCCCTCACGATTATGTTGACATTAGGTAATTATTACTTATGGATTAAATAGAAATAGGCAACATAGTTAAACTACCGAGATTTACCAACTAACAGACCTTAAGTATAATAAATATAAAAAAAAAAGACTAAATTGTTTTAATGGTTGTTTATTCAATATGCTTCATTTTTTTGGCATATTTCAGTTAAGTTGGAACGTTTGAATATCTAACGTATTGTAATTTATTTTTGCATTTAACAAAATTGCACATAAATATACATAATCATCTTAAAAGTAAATTGGTTTTTGCTACAGACAGACTAGAGTAGAGGACTGGATAGAATGAGTGAACGAGAATGCGTCATTTCATTTCGTTGGATATTAAATATTTAAAAGATATAATCATTATATATAGGTATATCATTATTTTTTGTTTACTAAACAAAAAATAAAAATTAAATGTACAAGAAACTTAATTCAAAACAGCAAAATAAAAAATATAATAATATGTCAATTTTAAATTTAAATATTCCAAACTGTTATGTAACAATAACTAGTAATTATAACACTAAGTAATATTTATAATCAAAACCTTTAATAACAATAATAAGTAAAATTTTCACTAATGACTGAATATTATTTACAAAGATAACCAATATTTACACCTAACTAATAAAGTTCATTTCGCATCAGTTCACAAAAGTTGACAGTTGACCTGCACACTACGCACACTAAATGGTTGTAAGTGTTACAGCCATCCTGGGTTTTAACGTCGCCACCTTCTTCAGGAAGCTCACCTGAAAAGCCAGTATCATTTCTCCATCGCCTGTCCCTGGGTTGTTTGGCACATAAATTAATATTTTCGCATTGTTGTTAATATGCGTTATTTGACTAGCATTTCTGCACAGTCCGTTTAATCCGTGGGCTGTTCACCAAGGACTCATAATTTTCCGCGAGACCCTGAAAAGCGTTCCTTTCAAACACTTGGTGATCCATGTCTTCGCTCAGAGACTCTGTACCTGAAACATGGAGACCTGATTCTGTAGAAAAGAGTGGACTTGCTGAGTCATACGCCAGCTTCCTGTAGAATCCGGCGATACTATCGAAGCATTCATTCATCGGATATTCGAAACACTGCCCCGGCAAACAGAAAAGTAATTGCTCAAAACGTATCGTCTTTACAAATTGTAATCCGTTTTATATTTGTCACGCTCCGTGAGCACTACGCGCATATAGTTGGGACATTCGAAACACTGCCCTGGCAAGCAGAAAACTAATTGCTCAAAACTTATCGTCTTTACAAATTGTAATCCGTTTTTCAATTTGTCACGTTCCGTGAGCACTACGCGCATATAGTTAGGACATTCGAAACACTGCCCTGGCAAGCAGAAAACTAATTGCTCAAAACTTATCGTCTTTACAAATTGTAATCCGTTTTTTATTTTGTCACGTTCCGTGAGCACTACGCACATATAGTTGGTACATTCGGAGCACTTTACCGTTATAACTTAATAGTAATACGTTTTTAAATGTAGAAAATAGAGATTTTTATTTAAACATTTAACATAACTCCCTGAGGCATTACTAAATGCATTCCAGGTGCGCGTCCAGGTCTTCATATGGTAATTTATCTTGATTGTGTGATTTTCTTTTGTTCCAGTTCATTCAATTTTGCTTTTAAATATATTTTGATTACTCAATATTTAATTACTAGATTATTTTAGGTGCATAGTTAGTAGTTAGTAGTAGTAGATACATAGTTATCCTTACGGGGTCTTGTACTATCGGCAAAGTGTAGTTGCACCTTATTGTTGTACAGTCTTTAATTAAATAGTTAAATAAAAATGTTTACATCGACGTATCTAGTGAAGTAACAAAGATATTCTTCGTTTAGACAAAAAGCTTATTATTAAAAGTAATATATTATAAGAGATAATATAATAAGAATGTTGAGATACAATAAAGCCTTACTTATATGCAATTTTGTAAAAAATATCCAAATTCAATCATGCAAATCAGTGGAAATATTTACACAGTAACAGTAAAGCCGATCGAACGTAGTCTATACAGAGAGAACATAGCCAACCCTTCACTGCTCACGTCACGTTGCACGTCAAATCTTGCTTTTAAAATAGATTACTTGCGTTAAGTAGTTTATTACTTATAGGTTTTTAATTACTCAATATTTAATTACTAGCTTGTTTTAGATACCTATACATAGTCTTGTAGTATCGGCAAAGTGTATGCACTTTACTGTCGTACTGTCTCTAATTCGTCGACGTGTCTAGCAAAGGAACAATCATATTCTTCGTTCAGACAAAAAGCTTATATAGTTACCGACATAGCTTGCAGAATGCAAGCTGAAGTGGCAGTGGGCTGGCCACGTTTGTTGAAGAACCGATGGCCGTTGGAAAAAAATAGTCCTAGAGTGGAGACCGCGTGAAGATAAACCAAAGGTAGAACATCCCCTAGCCACTTCGACGGACAACCTGAAAAAGTTGGCTGGGACAGACTGGATGTGGAAGGCAGGGTTGGATGAAATGTCGCACTTTGAGAGAGGCCTATGTGGAGTAGTGATCTGCGGTGGGCTGATTGATGATTGACTTTCAAAGAATAAATAAATATAATCGAAAGTTTCAAGGTTTAATAATGGGTTGGTTTATTAACTATCGTGTATAAACGGTGACATTTTGCCCAGAAAGAAGTACCTACCTACGTATACGTACGACTAACGATGGCAATTTATAATTTTAATGAAATTTGATATCCTTAAAAACAAAAAAATATAAATATTGTTCCAACTGTTTTTTTTTTTAAAACGAAGTTTCCCTTTACGAGGCATGTTTATTTCTCACAACAACAATTTTCTGGTACCCTTAATCAAATCAGGTATTCTTAAAAAACGGTACGTAGGTATCTTCTTAATTTAAACAGCACTGGATATTTTACCAAAAGATAATGATACGTTCTTAAACAAGCGCTATAGTGAACTTCCCCCCTTTTTCTCTCATCTTTTTTTAATAGCGAGGTTTATCTTTTTTTGTTAATATTCTTCACAATAACCTGTGAAGAATCATGTCCTTGATTTTCAGCTAAAAATCATCAAGATCCACTTATAATTAACATGACAACAAACTTCTCCTCTTTTCTCCTTCATTTAAACTAGTAGGTCCAATCGCCAATCTAATCATATTCTATAGGATTACGTACTAGGTAGGTGGATAATAAGACAATCATAAAATAAGCGCTTAAATCCAATTCGTCAAGTCATTTATGTAACATTATTAACTTAAACTATTCTATAAGGTTAGGTAGGTAATGTACTAATACATTGAGACAATATAAACTGAATTCAAAAGTAAATATTTGTCAATTACAAACAGGAAAATAACGGCACTGGTAATGAACAGATACTTTGAAAAGTTAAGGTTATTTTAAATTCACAAAATAGCAGAACGCGCCATTGTATCTGCTTTTGAGTAAAAGGGTTGTTCCAACAATTGGGATTGTACAATTTGCATGTTGCGACTTCACATTTCTGGGACTTTGCCTTCAGCTTACCATCAGGCAAGGCGAAGTCCAATTGACGTGTCCTATATAAAAAATAAAAAATAAAAAACATCACTTCTGCGAATATTATCCGAGAAGAGCCGCCATAGATAGTAGATGACTTCCACTATTACAAAAGGCTTCTTTGGAGCGTTTGTGTTGTTACTCGAAGAAGTGATTTTCTAATTTGTACATAAAATTTAACAAAAACTTTAATTACAAAATAAAAGTATAATTCCAGAGTAGTTACCTACGTCTAACAGATGGCTGCGAAGCTCATATGGACTCGTATCTCTAGATAACCTTAAAATTCTTGGATTCAATGTAGCATCACAGCTGAAGAGGCCGGGGGAAAGTAAGATTCTACTACATGACAGATTACTTACCCGATTATAAAAAGAAATATTATTTTGTTGATATTAAAGGCATTTCAAATTTTGAAGAAATCACACCTCAATGAGTTAAAAAGTACATCGTAGATATAAAACCCACTTGCCGTTGAAGTCTACTGTATGTGAACACTTGAGAAAAGATATTGAATAAGTCACAGACACTCGGTAAACCAACTTGTATGAAAACGTATACACTAGCTATATCCTTTTTCGACTGTACATTGCTCTGCAAGCAAGTTACAGAGGTTTGTATTTAAGTAAATGTTGATTTACCTTACATTTATCGGATCATCACAAATTACTTCAGTTTCGTTTGAAACCTTGACAATGTTGTTCTTAATTTTCTTTCAACATTCTCTAGATACAATATGGTATTTCACAAAAATATGTAAACCGTTTTTCATTTCTTCACGCTCCGTGAGCACTACACGCATATAGTTTGGACATTCGAAACACTGCCCTGGCAAGCAGAAAACTAATTACTCAAAACTTATCGGCTTTTCAAATCGTAACTCGTTTTTAAATTTTGAAAACAGACATTTTCTGATCGACATAACTCCCTGAGGCGTCACTGAACGCATTCCAGGTGCGCGTTTTAGCTCTTTGTATGCTTCTTTTCTTCCAGTTTACTCAATTTTGCTTTTAAAGTAGATTACTTGCGTTAAGTATTTTTGTTACTTATATATATTTTGATTAATCAATTTTTAATTACTAAATTATTTAAGGTGCCTATACATAGTTATCTCTACGGGGTATTGTACTATCGGCAAAGTATAGTTGCATCTTATTGTTGTACGGTCTTTAATAAAATAGTTCAGTGAAAATGTTGATGTCGCCGTATCTAGCGAAGTAACAAACATATTCTTCGTTTAGACAAAAAGCTTATTTTTAAATATTACATTACCACAGATAATATAATAAGCATGTTGAGATACAATAAAGTCTTACTTATATGCAATTTTGTAAAAAGCACCCAAATTCAATGATGCATTTCTGTGGAAATATTTACACAGTGAGTATCAAACCCGCACACCTAACATGAAAAGTCGATCGAACGTAGTCTATACCCACGCATAAACTCACTTCAGGAGAGCATCGCCAACCCTTTACTGCTGCGTCACGTTGCGCGGAGGGTGCAACACTAATTGTGCTAGGGAACCCCTGCACAGAGCGCAATATAGCAATATATAAACCCTTGCGTGGGTGCGAACTCCATCAGCCATATTATTGTAATTGTCGATCCGTGGATATTCGCCAGGGTTCGGCAACATTTATCAGTACCTACTGCAATCAACGCTGAGGCTGTTGTTACGATTGTTTCTATAAGATTTCTCAATACAAGGAAAAATATACCTATAAATTTGTTTCTATTTAAACATGATGTACATCAGAATATGAAAAGCTATTCGGCTCGGTTGCTCTATTTATTTCTTTAAGGAATTTCTTCCAGCAGCCCTGTGAGACAAAAGAGTTTAGGTACTCCTACTTACCTTAATTTACTTATCAGTACCGTACACCATACCCCTCACGATTATGTTGACATTAGGTAATTATTACTTATGGATTAAATAGAAATAGGCAACATAGTTAAACTACCGAGATTTACCAACTAACAGACCTTAAGTATAATAAATATAAAAAAAAAAGACTAAATTGTTTTAATGGTTGTTTATTCAATATGCTTCATTTTTTTGGCATATTTCAGTTAAGTTGGAACGTTTGAATATCTAACGTATTGTAATTTATTTTTGCATTTAACAAAATTGCACATAAATATACATAATCATCTTAAAAGTAAATTGGTTTTTGCTACAGACAGACTAGAGTAGAGGACTGGATAGAATGAGTGAACGAGAATGCGTCCTTTCATTTCGTTGGATATTAAATATTTAAAAGATATAATCATTATATATAGGTATATCATTATTTTTTGTTTACTAAACAAAAAATAAAAATTAAATGTACAAGAAACTTAATTCAAAACAGCAAAATAAAAAATATAATAATATGTCAATTTTAAATTTAAATATTCCAAACTGTTATGTAACAATAACTAGTAATTATAACACTAAGTAATATTTATAATCAAAACCTTTAATAACAATAATAAGTAAAATTTTCACTAATGACTGAATATTATTTACAAAGATAACCAATATTTACACCTAACTAATAAAGTTCATTTCGCATCAGTTCACAAAAGTTGACAGTTGACCTGCACACTACGCACACTAAATGGTTGTAAGTGTTACAGCCATCCTGGGTTTTAACGTCGCCACCTTCTTCAGGAAGCTCACCTGAAAAGCCAGTATCATTTCTCCATCGCCTGTCCCTGGGTTGTTTGGCACATAAATTAATATTTTCGCATTGTTGTTAATATGCGTTATTTGACTAGCATTTCTGCACAGTCCGTTTAATCCGTGGGCTGTTCACCAAGGACTCATAATTTTCCGCGAGACCCTGAAAAGCGTTCCTTTCAAACACTTGGTGATCCATGTCTTCGCTCAGAGACTCTGTACCTGAAACATGGAGACCTGATTCTGTAGAAAAGAGTGGACTTGCTGAGTCATACGCCAGCTTCCTGTAGAATCCGGCGATACTATCGAAGCATTCATTCATCGGATATTCGAAACACTGCCCCGGCAAACAGAAAAGTAATTGCTCAAAACGTATCGTCTTTACAAATTGTAATACGTTTTTCATTTTGTCACGTTCCGTGAGCACTACGCGCATATAGTTGGGACATTCGAAACACTGCCCTGGCAAGCAGAAAACTAATTGCTCAAAACTTATCGTCTTTACAAATTGTAATCCGTTTTATATTTGTCACGCTCCGTGAGCACTACGCGCATATAGTTGGGACATTCGAAACACTGCCCTGGCAAGCAGAAAACTAATTGCTCAAAACTTATCGTCTTTACAAATTGTAATCCGTTTTTCAATTTGTCACGTTCCGTGAGCACTACGCGCATATAGTTAGGACATTCGAAACACTGCCCTGGCAAGCAGAAAACTAATTGCTCAAAACTTATCGTCTTTACAAATTGTAATCCGTTTTTTATTTTGTCACGTTCCGTGAGCACTACGCACATATAGTTGGTACATTCGGAGCACTTTACCGTTATAACTTAATAGTAATACGTTTTTAAATGTAGAAAACAGAGATTTTTATTTCGATCATCACCTACCTACCAACATAACTCCCTGAGGCATTACTAAATGCATTCCAGGTGCGCGTCCAGGTCTTCATATGGTAATTTATCTTGATTGTGTGATTTTCTTTTGTTCCAGTTCATTCAATTTTGCTTTTAAATATATTTTGATTACTCAATATTTAATTACTAGATTATTTTAGGTACATAGTTAGTAGTTAGTAGTAGTAGTAGATACATAGTTATCCTTACGGGGTCTTGTACTATCGGCAAAGTGTAGTTGCACCTGATTGTTGTACAGTCTTTAATTAAATAGTTAAATAAAAATGTTTACATCGACGTATCTAGTGAAGTAACAAAGATATTCTTCGTTTAGACAAAAAGCTTATTATTAAAAGTAATATATTATAAGAGATAATATAATAAGTATGTTGAGATACAATACATGGCTGTACATGGAGGAGTATTGGTGCCGACTCTTATGTATGGTAATGAAAGTTGGGTGTGGCAGAAAAAGCATCAGTGTAGAGTGAATGCAGTAGAAATGCGTGCTTTGCGAAGTATGTGTGGCTTGACCTTGAAAGATAGAGTGAGAAATAGCGTGATAAGAGAGAGAGAGGAATGTTGAGATGGTTTGGTCATGTTGAGAGAATGAATGAAAGAAGACTAACGAAACAGGTGTATGAGGCGAGTGTGGATGGTACCGTCGGAAGGGGAAGACCTAGGCGCACATACCTGGACCAAATTGGGGATTGGGGTCAGGAGTACTCTAAACCGACGAGCATGCATGAAGAATGTAATGAGAGTGAAGGAAGCGAGAGTAATATGTCAGGATCGTAGCAAATGGAGATCCGTGATCTCTGCCTACCCCTATGGGAGACAGGCGTGATTTTATGTATGTATGTATGTATGAGATACAATAAAGCCTTACTTATACGCAATTTTGTAAAAAATATCCAAATTCAATCATGCAAATCAGTGGAAATATTTACACAGTGAGACTCAAACCCGCACACCTAACAGTAAAGCCGATCGAACGTAGTCTATACAGAGAGAGCATAGCCAACCCTTCACTGCTCACGTCACGTTGCACGTCAAATCTTGCTTTTAAAATAGATTACTTGCGTTAAGTAGTTTATTACTTATAGGTTTTTAATTACTCAATATTTAATTACTAGCTTGTTTTAGATACCTATACATAGTCTTGTAGTATCGGCAAAGTGTATGCACTTTACTGTCGTACTGTCTCTAATTCGTCGACGTGTCTAGCGAATCATAGAATCAAAGAAGAATCAAAGAATCAATTTCATTTATTCAGTTTAGGCACACAAAGAGCACATATGAACGTCAAAATTATACAATTGAGTATGTCAAGAAATAATATTAAAATATTAAATAATGTACAAATAAACCATTGGAAAATGATTCTTTCGCTGGTTCGGTAGGTTAGTTCTACTGAGAAGATACCAGCAAGAAACTCAGCGAACTATATTAGAACTAGATTATTTTTTTTTTTTTTTTAATTTGCTTTAGTTTACAATTTATTTTGTGCGAGCAAGCAAGAGACTTATGTTGACCACGCATTGATATCATTAAGATACTCATCCACTTTATAATAACCTTTACTCATTAAAGTTTTTTTCACTTCTAATTTAAATTTATTTATCGGCATATTAATCAAATCCTGAGGAATTTTATTAAATATTTTTATGCTGCTTCCTACAAATGAATCACCAACCTTGTGAAGCCTAAGTTTAGGCACAACTAGTTTATTTTTGCTTCTCGTATTAAAATTGTGTACATCAGATAGTTTTTCGAAAATATTTATGTTTTTTCGTACATATATGATATTATCATAAATGTATTGAGAAGCAACTGTTAAAATATTAATTTCTTTGAAAACTTCTTTTAGCGAGTCACGGGGTCTGAGGCTATAGATCGCTCGTATCGCTCGTTTCTGTAGTACAAATATAGTCTCAATATCGGCAGCCGAGCCCCACAGCAGCAGACCGTATGACATAACGCTATGGAAGTAACTAAAATAAACTAATCGTGCAGTTTCCTCATCAGTCAGTGACCTTATCTTTCTAACCGCATAGGCAGCTGAGCTAAGTCTTCCTGCCAAGGCTTTGATATGAGAGCCCCATTGCAGTTTACTATCTAAAGTTATTCCAAGAAAAACTGTGGTATTGATTATTTGGACAGATTCATTATTCATTTTAATATTAATATCTGTCTGTCTTACATTAGGCATAGTAAACTTTACACATTTAGTTTTTTTCGCATTGAGCAGCAAGTTGTTACTTGTAAACCAATGCAATATTTCAGAAAGGGCATTATTTACTTCGTCAAGTACTATTTTATGTCTATCAGTCTTAAAAATTAATGATGTATCATCAGCAAATAATACAATTTCACAAAAATTTGTAGCGAAATAAGGAAGATCATTAACATAAATCAAGAATAGAAGGGGTCCTAATATCGAGCCCTGGGGTACTCCCATAACTAATGGGGCACCAGAAGAGTTAGTGCCATTAACGTTAACTTTTTGAATTCTGTCAGTGAGGTAAGACGTAAGTAATCTAAGTGAGCCGCTTGAAACACCATAATATTCTAATTTTAGTAACAACGTCTCATGATCAACACAATCAAAAGCTTTTGATAGATCACAAAAAATACCAATGGCATCCTGCTTCTTTTCCCATGCATCAAATATATGTTTTACAAGTGCAACTCCTGCATCTGTCGTGTTTCTACCTTTAGTGAAACCAAACTGTTTATCATGAAGTAAATTATTTTCTGTAAAATGTGAAAGCAGTTGATTAAATATTATTTTTTCAAAAATTTTACTTAGAGCTGGAAGTATGGAGATGGGTCTAAAATTTGAAGGATCACTTTTGTCCCCTGCTTTAAATAACGGAATGATTTTACTGTACTTCATAAGATTAGGAAATTGGTTTTCATCTATACATTTATTGAAAATGAATGCCAGGTAAGGCGCGATAGCGGGCATTATTGATTGTATTATATTGATTGAAATGCCCCAAAGATCCTCAGTCTTTTTTACATTTAGTTGCTTAAAAGTTTTAAGTATAGTTACAAAGTCAATATACTGAAAATCAAAGTTAATACCACATTTATCAACACTAGATTTAAGAAGAGAAGCAGCTATATTTTTTGAAGAATTAAATCTGTTTGTAGTGGTAATTGGAATATTTGTGAAAAAAGATTCAAATGCATTAGCCACAGCAGCATCAGTATTAATGTGTTTACCATCTATTTCTAACTCGAAGGAACGATCACGTGACTTTGTCTTACAGGTTTCTTTGTTAATAACATTCCATGTTGCCTTAATTTTATTATCAGATTTTTCTATTTTAGCCCGAATATAATTAGATTTGGCTATTGAACAGACTTTCTTAAACAGTTTTGAGTATTTTTTAATATGTTCGATTACTTGTGGCTCATTTGTACATGCCTTTGTCTCATATAATTCATACAATTTTTTTCTACTTTTAAAGATTCGATGGAATTTTTTTTCTACTTTTAAAGAAGGAACAATCATATTCTTCGTTCAGACAAAAAGCTTATATAGTTACCGACATAGCTTGCAGAATGCAAGCTGAAGTGGCAGTGGGCTGGCCACGTTTGTTGAAGAACCGATGGCCGTTGGAAAAAAAATAGTCCTAGAGTGGAGACCGCGTGAAGATAAACCAAAGGTAGAACACCCCCTAGCCACTTCGACGGACAACCTGAAAAAGTTGGCTGGGACAGACTGGATGTGGAAGGCAGGGTTGGATGAAATGTCGCACTTTGAGAGAGGCCTATGTGGAGTAGTGGTCTGCGGTGGGCTGATTGATGATTGACTTTCAAAGGATAAATAAATATAATCGAAAGTTTCAAGGTTTAATAATGAGTTGGTTTATTAACTATCGTGTATAAACGGTGACATTTTGCTCAGAAAAAAGTACCTACCTACGTATACGTACGACTAACGATGGAAATTTGTAATTCTAATGAAATTTGATATCCTCAAAAACAAAAAAATATAAATACTGTTCCACCTGTTTTTTTTTAAAACGAAGTTTCCCTTTACGAGGCATATTTATTTTTCACAACAACAATTTTCTGGTACCCTTAATCAAATCAGGTATTCTTAAAAAACTGTACGTAGATATCTTCTTAATTTAAACAGCGCTGGATATTTTACCAAAAGATAATGTTACGCTCCTAAACAAGCGCTACAGTGAACTTCCCCCTCTTTTTCTCTCATCTTTTTTTAATAGCGAGGTTTATCTTTTTTTGTTAATATTCTTCACAATAACATATGAAGAATCATGACCTTGATTTTCAGCTAAAAATCATCAAGATCCACTTATAATTATTAACATAACAACAAACTTCTCCTCTTTTCTCCTTCATTTAAACTAGTAGGTCCAATCGCCAATCTAATCATATTCTATAGGATTACGTACTAGGTAGGTGGATAATAAGACAATCATAAAATAAGCGCTTAAATCCAATTCGTCAAGTCATTTATGTAACATTATTGACTTAAAATATTCTAGAAGGTTAGGTAGGTAATGTACATTAAGACAATATAAACTAAATTCAAAAGTAAATATTTGTCAATTACAATCAGGAAAATAACGGTACTTGTAATGAACAGATACTTTGAAAAGTTAAGGTTGTTTTAAATTCACAAAATAGCAGAACGCGCCATTGTATCTGCTTTTGAGTAAAAAGGTTGTTCCAACAATTGGGATTGTACAATTTGCATGTTGCGACTTCAGATCACTTCTGCGAATATTATCCGAGAAGAGCCGCCATAGATAGTAGATGACTTCTATTATTACAAAAGGCTTCTTTGGAGCGTTTGTATTGTTACTCGAAGAAGTGATTTGCTAATTTGTACATAAAATTTAACAAAAACCATAATTACAAAATAAAACTATAATTCCAGAGTAGTTACCTACGTCTAGCAGATGGCTGCGAAGCTCATATGAACTCGTATCTCTAGATAACCTTAAAATTCTTGGATTCAATGTAGCATCACAGCTGAAGAGGCCGGGGGAAAGTAAGATTCTACTACATGACAGATTACTTACCCGATTATAAAAATGTTGATATTAAAGGCATTTCAAATCTTAAAGAAATCACACCTCAATGAGTTAAAAAGTACATCGTAGATATAAAACCCACGTGCCGTTGAAGTCTACTGTATGTGAACACTTGAGAAAAGATATTGGATAAGTCACAGACACTCGGTAAACCAGCTTGTATGAAAACGTATACACTAGTTATATCCTTTTTCGACTGAAAATTGCTCTGCAAGCAAGTTACAGAGGGTTGTATTTAAGTAAATGTTGATTTACCTTACATTTATCGGATCATCACAAATTACTTCAGTTTCGTTTGAAACCTTGACAATATTGTTCTTAATTTTCTTTCAACATTCTTTAGATACAATATGGTATTTTACAAAAAATGTAAACCGTTTTTCATTTCTTCACGCTCCGTGAGCACTACGCGCATATAGTTTGGACATTCGAAACACTGCCCTGGCAAGCAGAAAACTAATTACTCAAAACTTATCGTCTTTTCAAATCGTAACTCATTTTTAAATTTTGAAAACAGACATTTTCTGATCGACATAACTCCCTGAGGCGTCACTGAACGCATTCCAGGTGCGCGTTTTAGCTCTTCATATGCCAATTTAGCTTGATTGTGTGATTTTCTTTTGTTGCAGTTCACTCAATTTTGCTTTTAAAGTAGATTACTTGCGTTAAGTACATATTATATATATTTTGATTAATCAAGTTTTAATTACTAGATTATTTTAGGTGCCTATACATAGTTATCCTTACGGGGTATTGTACTATCGGCAAAGTGTAGTTGCACCTTATTGTTGTACAGTCTTTAATAAAATAGTTCAGTGAAAATGTTGATGTCGCCGTATCTAGCGAAGTAACAAACATATTCTTCGTTTAGACAAAAAGCTTAGTTTTAAATATTACATTACCAGAGATAATATAATAAGCATGTTGAGATACAATAAAGTCTTACTTATATGCAATTTTGTAAAAAGCACCCAAATTCAATGATGCATATCTGTGAAAATATTTACACAGTGAGTATCAAACCCGCACACCTAACATATAAAGTCGATCGAACGTAGTCTATACCCACGCATAAACTCACTTCAGGAGAGCATCGCCAACCCTTTACTGCTGCGTCACGTTGCGCGGAGGGTACAACACTAATTGTGCTAGGGAACCCCTGCACAGACCGCAATATAGCAATATAAACCCTTGCGTGGGTGCGAACTCCATCAGCCATATTTTCGTAATTATCGATCCGTGGATATTCGCCAGGGTTCGGCAACATTTATCAGTACCTACTGCAATCAGCGCTGAGGCTGTTGTTACGATTGTTTCTATAAGATTTTTCAATACAAGGAAAAATATACCTATAAATTTGTTTCTATTTAAACATGAAGTACATCAGAATATGAAAAGCTAGTCGGCTCGGTTGCTCTATTTATTTCTTTAAGGAATTTCTTCCAGCAGCCCTGCGAGACAAAGGAGTTTAGGTAGGTACTCCTACTTACCTTAATTTACTTATCAGTACCGTACACCATACCCCTCACGATTATGTTGACATTAGGTAATTATTACTTATGGATTAAATACAAATAGGCAACATAGTTAAACTATCGAGATTTACCAACTAACAGAGCTTAAGTATAATAAATATAAAAAAAAAGACTAAATTGTTTTAATGGTTGTTTATTCAATATGCTTCATTTTTTTGGTATATTTCAGTCAAGTTGGAACGTTTGAATATCTAATGTACTGTAATTTATTTTTGCATTTAACAAAATTGCACATAAATATACATAATCATCTTAAAAGTAAATTGGTTTTTGCTAGAGACAGACTAGAGTAGAGGACTGGATAGAATGAGTGAACGAGAATGCGTCATTTCATTTCGTTGGATATTAAATATTTAAAAGATATTATCATTATATATAGGTATATCAATATTTTTTGTTTACTAAACAAAAATTAAAAATTAAATGTACAAGAAACTTAATTCAAAACAGCAAAATAAAAAATATAATAATATGTCAATTTTAAATTTAAATATTCCAAACTGTTATGTAACAATAACTAGTAATTATAACACTAAGTAATATTTATAATCAAAACCTTTAATAACAATAATAAGTAAAATTTTCACTAATGACTGGATATTATTTACAAAGATAACCAATATTTACACCTAACTAATAAAGTTAATTTCGCATCAGTTCACAAAAGTTGACAGTTGACCTGCACACTACGCACACTAGATGGTTGTAAGTGTTCAGCCATCCTGGGTTTTAACGTCGCCACCTTCTTCAGGAAGCTCACCTGAAAAGCCAGTATCATTTCTCCACCGCCTGTCCCTGGGTTGTTTGGCACATAAATTAATATTTTCGCATTGTTGTTAATATGCGTTATTTGACTAGCATTTCTGCACAGTCCGTTTAATCCAAGGACTCATATTTTTCCGCGAGACCCTGAAAAGCGTTCCTTTCAAACACTTGGTGATCCATGTCTTCGCTCAGAGACTCTGTACCTGAAATATGGAGACCTGATTCTGTAGAAAAGAGTGGACTTGCTGAGTCATACGCCAGCTTCCTGTAGAATCCGGCGATACTATCGAAGCATTCATTCATCGGATATTCGAAACACTGCCCCGCAAACAGAAAAGTAATTGCTCAAAACGTATCGTCTTTACAAATTGTAATACGTTTTTCATTTTGTCACGCTCCGTGAGCACTACGCGCATATAGTTGGGACATTCGAAACACTGCCCTGGCAAGCAGAAAACTAATTGCTCAAAACTTATCGTCTTTACAAATTGTAATCCGTTTTTCAATTTGTCACGTTCCGTGAGCACTACGTGCATATAGTTAGGACATTCGAAACACTGCCCTGGCAAGCAGAAAACTAATTGCTCTTAACTTATCGTCTTTACAAATTGTAATCCGTTTTTTATTTTGTCACGTTCCGTGAGCACTACGCACATATAGTTGGTACATTCGGAGCACTTTACCGTTATAATTTAATAGTAATACGTTTTGAAATTTAGAAAATAGAGATTTTTATTTCGATCATCACCTTCCTACCGACATAGCTCCCTGAGGCGTCACTGAACGCATTCCAGGTGCGCGTTTTAGCTCTTCATATGCCAATTTAGCTTGATTGTGTGATTTTCTTTTGTTCCAGTTTACTCAATTTTGCTTTTAAATATATTTTGATTACTCAATATTTAATTACTAGATTATTTTAGGTACATAGTTAGTAGTTAGTAGTAGTAGATACATAGTTATCCTTACGGGGTCTTGTACTATCGGCAAAGTGTAGTTGCACCTTATTGTTGTACAGTCTTTAATTAAATAGTTAAATAAAAATGTTTACATCGACGTATCTAGTGAAGTAACAAACATATTCTTCGTTTAGACAAAAAGCTTATTATTAAAAGTAATATAGTATAAGAGATAATATAATAAGTATGTTGAAATACAATAAAGCCTTACTTATATGCAATTTTGTAAAAAATATCCAAATTCAATCATGCAAATCAGTGGAAATATTTACACAGTGAGACTCAAACCCGCACACCTAACAGTAAAGCCGATCGAACGTAGTCAATACAGAGAGAGCATAGCCAACCCTTCACTGCTCACGTCACGTTGCACGTCAAATCTTGCTTTTAAAATAGATTACTTACGTTAAGTATTTTATTACTTATAGGTTTTTAATTACTCAATATTTAATTACTAGCTTGTTTTAGGTACCTATAGATAGTCTTGTAGTATCGGCAAAGTGTATGCACTTTACTGTCGTACTGTCTCTAATTCGTCGACGTGTCTAGCGAAGGAACAATCATATTCTTCGTTCAGACAAAAAGCTTATATAGTTACCGACATAGCTTGCAGAATGCAAGCTGAAGTGGCAGTGGGCTGGCCACGTTTGTTGAAGAACCGATGGCCGTTGGAAAAAAATAGTCCTCGAGTGGAGACCGCGTGAAGATAAACCGAAGGTAGAACATCCCCTAGCCACTTCGACGGACAATCTGAAAAAGTTGGCTGGGACAGACTGGATGTGGAAGGCAGGGTTGGATGAAATGTCGCACTTTGAGAGAGGCCTATGTGGAGTAGTGATCTGCGGTGTGCTGATTGATGATTGACTTTCAAAGGATAAATAAATATAATCGAAAGTTTCAAGGTTTAATAATGAGTTGGTTTATTAACTATCGTGTATAAACGGTGACATTTTGCCCAGAAAGAAGTACCTACCTACGTATACGTACGACTAACGATGGCAATTTATAATTTTAATGAAATTTGATATCCTTAAAAACAAAAAAATATAAATACTGTTGCAACTGTTTTTTTTAAACGAAGTTTCCCTTTTCGAGGCATGTTTATTTTTCACAACAACAATTTTCTGGTACCCTTAATAAAATCAGGTATTCTTAAAAAACGGTACGTAGATAATGATACGTTCTTAAGAAAGCGCCACAGTGAACCCCTTTTACTCTCATCTTTTTTTAATAGCGAGGTTTATCTTCATGATGTTAATATTCTTCACAATAACCTATGAAGAATCATGTCCTTGATTTTCAGCTAAAAATCATCAAGATCCACTTATAATTACCATGACAACAAACTTCTCCTCTTTTCTCCTTCATTTTCCCTCGTATTAAAAAAAGTTCTCGCGGGTTCAGACGGGGTACAGACGGACGTGTAATAGTTACCTAAGTGTTACAGCCATCTTGAGTTTTAACGTCGCCATCTTTTTCTTCAGCTCATCTGAAAATCCAGTATAATTTCTCGCAATTTCCGCCTGTCCCTGCTTTGTTTGGCAAATAAATTATTTTATTCACATTGTTGTTAATATGCGTCATTTGACAGGCATTTCTGCACAGTCCGTTTATTCCGTGGGCTGTTAACCAAAGACCCATATTTCTCCGCGAGACGCTAAAAAGCGTTCCTTTCAAACACTTGGTACTCCATGTCTTCACTCAAAGATACTGTACCTGAAACATGGAGACCTGATTCTGTAGAAAAGAGTGGATTTGCTGAGTCATACACCAGTTCCTGTAGAATCCGACGATACCATCGAATCATCATCATTCGAAGCAGGCACGACTTAGGGTACCGTAAACGTGAAATATGGTTCTGCAGGTGGCAGGTAAGGCGTGGCTGGCTGGTAGCAGTACCCGTAATGATGCCGAGTATCCGGATACGTCGCGTAGAATCAATGGACAGGCAGTAGCTCAAGACTACTATGTGATGGGCACGACGATACATCCTCTGATTTGAAACCATTTCTGTATTAATCTAAGGGCCCTACTGACCGCTGTCTAAAATATTCAAACAAATTCGATAGCTGGCGATACCCAAACATAAACTGCATTCAAAAGTAAATATTTTTCAATTACAATCAGGAAAATAACGGTACTTGTAATGAACAGATACTTTGAATAGTTAAGGTTATTTTAAATTCACAAAATAGCAGAACGCGCCATTGTATCTGCTTTTGAGTAAAAGGGTAGTTCCAACAATTGGGATTATACAATTTGCATGTTGCGACTTCACATCACTTCTGCGAATATTATCCGAGAAGAGCCGCCATAGATAGTAGATGACTTCTACTATTACAAAAGGCTTCTTTGGAGCGTTTGTGTTGTTATTCGAAGAAGTGATTTGCTAATTTGTGCATAAAATTTAACAAAAACCATAATTACAAAATAAAAGTATAATTCCAGAGTAGTTACCTACGTCTAGCAGATGTCTGCGAAGCTCATATGAACTCGTATCTCTAGATAACCTTAAAATTCTTGGATTCAATGTAGCATCACAGCTGAAGAGGCCGGGGGAAAGTAAGATTCTACTACATGACAGATTACTTACCCGATTATAATATGAAATATTATTTTGTTGATATTAAAGGCATTTCAAATTTTAAAGAAATCACACCTCAATGAGTTAAAAAGTACATCGTAGATGTCGTCATGTCATCGTACTGTATGTGAACACTTGAGAAAAGATATTGGATAAGTCACAGACACTCGGTAAACCAGCTTGCATGAAAACGTATACACTAGTTATATCCTTTTTCGACTGTACATTGCTCTGCAAGCAAGTTACAGAGGTTTGTATTTAAGTAAATGTTGATTTACCTTACATTTATCGGATCATCACAAATTACTTCAGTTTCGTTTGAAACCTTGACAATGTTTTTCTTAATTTTCTTTCAACATTCTTTAGATACAATATGGTATTTTACAAAAAAATGTAAACCGTTTTTCATTTCTTCACGCTCCGTGAGCACTACATCGTTTAAACATCTTTTTCATGGTTATTAGGTATGTTAAAGATCTAATCACATTACAAAGTCTCTTTATATTTGTAGGTTAGAAAATACTGAAGAGAAGAGAAATGTACATCACAGATAATGTACTTAATTTTTTAAGAAACGTTTCTGGCAGTAGAGCGACTATTGCCCAAAGTTGTGGAATCAATTTTCCAATCAATGTAAATATGATGTACAGATATTGCAATCCACGAAGACGCGCCCTTCTCCGATCAGTTTACAGTACATGTGTGCACGCTTATGTCTGAGTGTTATCCGTACACACTAATAATCTATGTGTGCACGCACACACTATAATTAATAGACTAATCAGGAGAGAGCGTCATAGTCAAAAAGAAAGATGCTCTACTTCAATTTTAAATTTTATACCCGACTGCGAGAAAAGGGTTGTTTTATTTTTAGGTGTAGATATTTTATGTGATTCTTTAATATAATGATAATATTACCATTTTTATTATAGGGGTAATTATAGACATACGTGAAATTTTTTATAGAACTTTATTAAGAAATAAAATAGATAGTCAATCACTCGTTTCAGAATTATCTAATTCAGAGTCTGATGTATCGCCGACATTTATAATAAAACTAAAATCAAGATCACAGTGTCTCAGGTATTCGTCTTCTATTTTTTCCACGTGCTTACAAGTATTGAACCAGACATCTTTATTTACGCGATCAAATGCTTCATTTAAAATGGGCATAATCGAAGTGTAATTTTGACTGATATTGCGACTAGCAACGTCGTTTTTTATAATACCCCAAATATTTTCGATTGGGTTCAATTCTGGATGATAAGGAGGCAGCCGAAGCACTGTGAAACCATGCTCTTTCAATAAATCGTCCACTTTGTACTTGCGAAAGTTTTCTTTGTTTTTTAATATAAGATTATAAAGTTCAGGTTTTTTGTAGCTTGGTTCAAAATGGATATTTTTTGCAATCAGCCAAGTCTGCATGTCTGATTTGTTGGAGTTGGATGTAGGAATTTTTTCCGAACTCGTATTGTGATAAGCTGCATTACCCAAGATTACCACGGCATTAATTGGGAGATTTGGTATTAGTTTCTCCTTAAGCCACTTTAAGTAATTTTCTGTGTTCATGTTATCGTGGTAGTCTCCAGATTTGATCTCTGCTCTATATGTCAACAATGCATTTGGAACGAAACCCTCTGCACTTCCACGATGTACTATAATTATGCGCACTCCTTTTGATAAATTTTGTTTTATTGCTGTATTAGAATCTTTTTCGGCCCAAGATTTTTTTTGCACGAGATTGGTATGAATATATGATTCGTCTGTGTAGACTATAGGTCTACCTGCATTACGAAAAGACTTTACTTGTTTTAAATATTTCAATCTTAACATCTGCATATCATGTTTTTCGGTTAGCACCTTCCTGTTATTCTCAGTTTTTCTCCATTTATAACCAAGTTTAAGTAACAATGTCCTTAGGGTTGTTAAACATCCATCAAATTGTATACGGTCTTTTAAAACAATATTTAAGTCGTGATAATGTTGGAAATTGACGATGTTCTATATGATAATTGTGAATGGTTCTTCGGATTACACCTATATCAAATTCGTCAAAATTAATTTTTCGTGGTCTTACCCTTCTCTTCTTCATAGGTGATGTAAAAATAGTAGCACTTCTGCCCACTAAATTAGAATGCGACGTGCTCGTTTCATTTTCACACTCAGTATCCACTTCCGTAGTCAGCTCTGTTGTACGCTCCACACTTGGGACTATGGGAACTATACCATCCGTCTCCATAGTTATATTGGATTCTATAGTAGGAGCTGTAATAGGCTGCATTGTATCAGTATATTCCTTTCTTTCGCGTAGAATTCTAGTCACTGTGCTTTCAGAAACTCCAGCAGCCTGTGCGGTTCTCCGTCGTGCATCAGTGAGTTTTTCTGCATATTTGTTACTTGCTTCTTTTTTCATAAAATCATAAACTTTAGAAATAATTTCTCTCGCCTAAAATTAAAAAAATATATATTTTTACTTATTTATAAAAAAATCCTTTATTTATTTCATGTGTTTTAATAACTGTAAAATTATAAACAGTCATTTACATACCTGGCTTTTAAGTACAATACGCTGAGATTTTTTCGACATTTCAAAAAAAAAATTAAGTGGAGCAACTTTCGTAACGAGTCTGGAATTTCGCAACATAGATTTCACTACCCGTCTGCATCGAACCGCTGACGGTTCGCGACTGAGGCCGGAGCAAACTCCCCGCACCCCGCAATCCCCTCAACCATAAACAAGTGGGGTGTGTCTTCGTGGATTGAAATATCTGTATGCATGACAGAGAGAATGATCTTGATAGATCATTACTATCTAGATAGATGATCATAATTTACAAAACAGAAGTGAAGCCAATCAAAGTTAGAGATTAGACGAAACCTCGCTCTTAAAAAAAAACTGGGACCACAGTTGAATACTTACCTACTTTGTCTGTTTTTCATTCAGACACTCATGACAATAATCAAAATACAAAACTATTCAATCTAAGTTCCAAAAATTAACACAACTATTTTTATCCAATAGTCATCAACCTTATGCTTATCTTCAAACCCATAATTCATCAACGTAGGAACAGCTGACAACGAAGCATTTAATTTCCTCAAACCATCTGAGATCAAGCCGTTATAATAATTCTTATGGCTTGGTCTACCTAAAATATTGATCTATCTCTCACGATCCACCGGAAAATATTTCTGTGATTATGTGCTATAACATACAATCATACTATAACCGACCGTAAATATATTATTATCATCATCACATAATTGTTAGCCGCGGCTGAATCCTCCCCTTTTTTTCTTAAATTAAAAAAGGAAATTCAAGAAAAAAGTAAATCAAATTCGCAAAACTGACGAAATGCCTTAAACCAATTCAAAATTCATAACAGTTCGCAAAGTTCAATAAAAAGCATTTGCAAATAGTCGAATTACAATTTAATATACAGTATACTGTGAATATTGCTGACAAATTACTATTGAAAAATAAACATCATGTAATGCGCTTAGTGTTATGATTGTTTAAAGCCATATTTGCCATATATTTTTATTTCGATTCATGGATATTCGCCAGGGTTCGGCAACATTTATCAGTACCTACTGCAATCAGCGCTGAGGCTGTTGTTACGATTGTTTCTATAAGATTTCTTAATACAAGGAAAAATATATATGAAATATAATATGTGAGCACTACGCGCACATAGTTGGGACATTCGAAACACTGCCCTGGCAAGCAGAAAACTAATTGCTCAAAACTTATCGTCTTTACAAATTGTAATCTGTTTTTCATTTAGTCACGCTCCGTGAGCATTACGCGCATATAGTTGGGACATTCTAAACACTGCCCTGGCAAGCAGAAAACTAATTGCTCTTAACTTATCGTCTTTACAAATTGTAATCCGTTTTTCATTTTGGCACGCTCCGTGAGCACTACGCGCATATAGTTGGGACATTCGAAATACTGCCCTGGCAAGCAGAAAACTAATTGCTCAAAACTTATCGTCTTTACAAATTTTAATCCGTTTTTCATATTGTCACGCTCGGTGAGCACTACGCGCATATAGTTGGGACATTCGAAACACTGGCCTGGCAAGCAGAAAACTAATTGCTCAAAACTTATTGTCTTTACAAATAATAATCCGTTTTTCATTTTGTCACACTTCGTGAGCACTACGCGCATATAGTTGGGACATTCGAAACACTGCCCTGGCAAGCAGAAAACTAATTGCTCAAAACTTATCGTCTTTACAAATTGTAATCCGTTTTTCATTTTGTCACGCTCCGTGAGCACTACGCGCATATAGTTGGGATATTCAAAACACTGCCCTGGCAAGCAGAAAACTAATTGTTCAAAACTTATCGTCTTTACAAATTGTAATCCGTTTTTCATATTGTCACGCTCGGTAAGCACTACGCGCATATAGTTGGGACATTCGCATCACTGGCTTGGCAAGCAGAAAGCTAATTGCTCAAAACTTATCGTCTTTACTAATTGTAATCTGTTTTTCATTTAGTCACGCTCCGTGAGCATTACGCGCATATAGTTGGGACATTCTAAACACTGCCCTGGCAAGCAGAAAACTAATTGCTCAAAACTTATCGTCTTTACAAATTGTAATCCGTTTTTCATTTAGTCACGCTCCGTGAGCACTACGCGCACATAGTTGGGACATTCGAAACACTGCCCTGGTAAGCAGAAAACTAATTGCTCTTAACTTATCGTCTTTACAAATTGTAATCCGCTTTTCATTTTGTCACGCTCCGTGAGCACTACGCGCATATAGTTGGGACATTCTAAACACTGCCCTGGCAAGCAGAAAACTAATTGCTCAAAACTTATCGTCTTTACAAATTGTAATCCGTTTTTCATTTAGTCACGCTCCGTGAGCACTACGCGCACATAGTTGGGACATTCGAAATACTGCCCTGGCAAGCAGAAAACTAATTGCTCAAAACTTATCGTCTTTACAAATTTTAATCCGTTTTTCATATTGTCACGCTCGGTGAGCACTACGCGCATATAGTTGGGACATTCGAAACACTGGCCTGGCAAGCAGAAAACTAATTGCTCAAAACTTATTGTCTTTACAAATAATAATCCGTTTTTCATTTTGTCACACTTCGTGAGCACTACGCGCATATAGTTGGGACATTCGAAACACTGCCCTGGCAAGCAGAAAACTAATTGCTCAAAACTTATCGTCTTTACAAATTGTAATCCGTTTTTCATTTTGTCACGCTCCGTGAGCACTACGCGCATATAGTTGGGACATTCAAAACACTGCCCTGGCAAGCAGAAAACTAATTGTTAGAAACTTATCGTCTTTACAAATTGTAATCCGTTTTTCATATTGTCACGCTCGATAAGCACTACGCGCATATAGTTGAGACATTCGCATCACTGGCTTGGCAAGCAGAAAGCTAATTGCTCAAAACTTATCGTCTTAACAAATTGTAATCTGTTTTTCATTTAGTCACGCTCCGTGAGCATTACGCGCATATAGTTGGGACATTCTAAACACTGCCCTGGCAAGCAGAAAACTAATTGCTCAAAACTTATCGTCTTTACAAATTGTAATCCGTTTTTCATTTTGTCACGCTCCGTGAGCACTACGCGCACATAGTTGGGACATTCGAAACACTGCCCTGGTAAGCAGAAAACTAATTGCTCTTAACTTATCGTCCTTACAAATCGTAATCCGCTTTTCATTTTGTCACGCTCCGTGAGCACTACGCGCATATAGTTGGGACATTCGAAACACTGCCCTGGCAAGCAGAAAACTAATTGTTCAAAACTTATCGTCTTTACAAATTTAATCCGTTTTTTATTTTGTCACGCTCCGTGAGCACTACGCACATATAGTTGGAACATTCGAAACACTGCCCTGGCAAGCAGAAAACTAATTGCTCAAAACTTATCGTCTTTACAAATTGTAATTCGTTTTTCATATTGTCACGCTCAGTGAGCACTACGCGCATATAGTTGGGACATTCGAAACACTGGCCCGGCAAGCAGAAAACTAATTGCTCAAAACTTATTGTCTTTACAAATTATAATCCGTTTTTCATTTTGTCACACTTCGTGAGCACTACGCGCATATAGTTGGGACATTCGAAATACTGCCCTGGCAAGCAGAAAACTAATTGCTCAAAACTTATCGTCTTTATAAATTTTAATCCGTTTTTCATATTGTTACGCTCGGTAAGCACTACGCGCATATAGTTGGGACATTCGCATCACTGGCTTGGCAAGCAGAAAGCTAATTGCTCAAAACTTATTGTCTTTACAAATTTCAATCCGTTTTTCATTTTATCACGCTTCGTGAGCACTACGCGCATATAGTTGGGACATTCGAAATACTGCCCTGGCAAGCAGAAAACTAATTGCTCTTAACTTATCGTCTTTACAAATTGTAATCCGTTTTTTATTTTGTCACGCTCCGTGAGCACTACGCGCATATAGTTGGGACATTCGAAACACTGCCCTGGTAAGCAGAAAACTGATTGTTCAAAACTTATCGTCTTAACAAATTGTAATCCGTTTTTCATATTGTCACGCTCGGTGAGCACTACGCGCATATAGTTGGGACATTCGTAGCACTGGCCTGGCAAGCAGAAAACTAATTGCTCAAAACTTATTGTCTTTACAATTTTTTATCCTTTTTTCATTTTGTCACGCTTCGTGAGCACTACGCGCATATAATTGGGACATTCGAAACACTGCCCTGGCAAGCAGAAAACTAATTGCTCTTAACTTATCGTCTTTACAAATTGTAATCCGTTTTTCATTTTGTCACGCTCCGTGAGCGCTATACTACATTCGGAGCACTTAACCGTTATAACTTAATAGTAATACATTCTTAAATTTAGGAAATGGAGATTTTTGTTTCGATCATCACCTACCTACCGACATAACTCCCTGAGGCATCACTGAACACATTTCAGGTGCGCGTTTTAGGTCTTCATATGTTAATTTAGCTCGATTGTGTGATTTTCTTTTGTTCCAGTTTATTCAATTTTGCTTTTAAAGTAGATTACTTACGTTAAGTATTTTCATTACTTAAATAATTTTTATTATTCAATATTTAATTACTAGATTATTTAAGGTGCCCATACATAGTTATCCTTACGGGGTCTTGTACTATCGGCAAAGTGTAGTTGCACCTTATTGTTGTACAGTCTTTAATTAAATAGTTAAGTAAAAACGTTTATATCGACGTATCTAGTGAAGTAACAAACATATTCTTCATTTAGACAAAAAGCTTATTATTAAAAGTAATATATTATCAGAGATAAGATAAGTATGTTGAGATACAATTAAAACTTACTTATATGCAATTTTGTAAAAAACACCTAAATTTAATCATGCAAATCTGTGGAAATATTTACACAGTGAGTATCAAACCAACACACCTAACAGTAAAGCTGATCGAACATTGCCAACCCTTCACTGCTCACGTCACGTTGCGCTGAGGGTGCAACACTAATTATGTTACGGAACCCCTGCACAGAGCGCAATATAGAAATATATAAATATAGTAATTATCGATCCGTGGATCGGCATCGCCAGGGTTCGGCAACATTTATTAGTACCTACAGCAATCAGCACTGAAGCTGTTGTTACGATTGTTTCTATAACAGTTCTCAATACAAATAGATAAGAATAAGAATAAGAATATTTATTTCCTAGAATATGGTTGGTTACAGGTGTTGGGGTGATTTAGGATATACAGCATATTCTGCCATTTGTGGCGTGCAAATATTAACTTTCTATTCCCTACCAGATTTATTACATGCATTACCTTCACACATTTGTAATTAGTAATTGCTTCATAGGCTAAGTTTTAACTCGTCCAAACTAAAATTCAACAAAAAAAATGAGATATACCTATTAATTTGTTTCTGTTTAAACATAAAGTAAGATATCAGAATTTGAAATCTGAAAACTAGTTGGATCGTTTGCCTTTAAGGAATTTCTTCTAGCAGCCCTGCGAGACAAAAGAGTTATCACTACCGTACACCATTACCCGTCACGATTTTGTTTACATTAGGTAATTACTTATTTAAATAGAAATAGGCAAGATAGTTCAACTACCGAGATTTACTAACTAGCTTAAGTATAATAAATGAAAAAAAAATAGACTAAATTGTATTAATGGTTGTTTATTCAATATGCTTTTGCATTTTTTGGCATATTTCATTAAGTTAGTTACGTTTCAATATCTAATATATTATAATTTATATTTGCATTTAACAAATTTTTACATAAATATACATAATCATGTATTTTAGTAGGTACCTAATAATAGTTTTCAGTTTTAAATTTCATTCAAGTACCTACCTATATGGCATATTATTTAATGAATCATGTTAAAATTAAATTGGTTTTTACTACAGACAGACTAGAGTAGAGGACTGGATAGAATGAGTGAACGAGAATGTGTCATTTCATTTCGTTGGATATTAAATATTTAAAAGATATTATCATTATATATAGATATATCATTAGTATTTGTTTACTAAACAAAAATTATGGTTTAATCGTACAAGAAACTTAATTCAAAACAGCAAAATAAACAATCGAATATTATGTCAATTTAAAACTTAAATATTCCAAACTGTTATGTAGCAATAAATATTAATAATAATACGTAAGTAAAAATTGTCCTTAACGACGGGATATTATTTACAAAGGTACCCAATATTTATACTTAACTAATAAAGTTTATTTCATAACAGTTCACAAACGTTGACAGTTGACCTGCACACTATGCTCACTAGATGGCTGTAAGTGTTACAGCCATCCTGGGTTTTAACGTCGCCACATTTTTCATCAGCTCACCTGAAAAGCCAGTATGATTTTTCGCAATTTCCGCCTGTCCTTGCTTTATTTGGCAGATAAATTATTTATTTCGCGTTGTCAAATGACGCGTATCAACAACGCGTCATTTGACTGTCTTTTCTGCACAGTCCGTTTAATCCGTGGGCTGTTCACCAAAGACCCATATTTCTCTGTGAGACCCTGAAAAGCGTTTCTTTCAAACACTTGGTACTCCATGTCTTCGCTCAGAGACTCTATACCTGAAACATGGAGACCTGATTATATAGTGTTACGTGCACGGGGTTAAATGCCGTTTACCCAACGAAGAGATTTATTAGCTCGCCACAAACTAGACAATTAAATCACTAGTACACACAGTACTCTTCAACAGTTCCAGTCGCTCAATAGTTTACAGTAGTCCACAGTCGTTGCTCAGGTCGGAGGTAGAATCCTCTCTGATCGCTTAAGCTCGCTGTGTTTTTATCGGTCTCAACGACAGAATGACTCGTATCGCTATGCGAGCGTGTTTTATACCTATCAATTAGGAATATAGATCCAGGAGGTCGAATCATCTGGAAAATACGCAAGCGCTAACTACATACCTATTCTTTTTTGTAGTTTTCCGCCGTCGCTGACCTTCGAGTTCAGTCTCGATTTTTACCTATTCTTTTGTACTTGTTGGTAGGTAGGTTGTGACTTTGTGTTGACGATTCTAGATTTTTCTTTCGGTAGAGTACCTCGTCACTAACAATGCGTTTTAATTTCTAGAAGATTCGATTACTAGTTTTTGAGATATCGATGTATGTCGTTACAGTAGAAAAGAGGGGATTTGCTGAGTCAAACAGCAGCTTCCTGTAGAATCCGGTGATACCATCGAAGCATCATCGTTCTTAATTTTCTTTCAACATTCTCTAGATACAATATGGTATTTTACAAAAAATTGTAATCAGTTATTCATCTTGTCACGCTCCGTGAGCACTACGCGCATATATTTGGGACATTCGAAACACTGCCCTGGCAAGCAGAAAACGAATTGCTCAAAACTTATCATCTTTATAAATTTTAATTCGTTTATAAATTTAGAAAATAGACATTTTCTATAGTTTATTTCACAAATGTTCATAAAAGTTGACAGTTGACCAGCATACCACGCATACTGAATGACTGTAACACTTACAGCCATCCATTATTTTCTGTCGTAGAAGGCGGGTTTGGCTGTATCAGGCGTCAGGTTGCTGTAGAGTCCGGTAAAACCCTGGATGCAAGGAGAACCTAACGCACTGCAGGTGGAACGTAAGGCATCGCTGGCGGAACGTTTGATGTGGCATGGTGGTAGAAGTATCCATAGTGATGTCGAGTGCCAGGATATGATGCACAGTATCCGTGGACTTTCAGTAGCTCATGGCTACTATGTGATGTGTGTGGCGAAACTTCCTCGGACTAGAGAGAATTTTTGCTCAAGTCTAGAGGCTTCTCTTATGCGTGTGGAATCCACAAGGCCATAGTGATGTTGTAGAGGTAGTCTGATAGAATTAAGGATTTATTTATTATTTTTCGGGTACTATCAATACCAAGCGCATATAATTTGGACACTCAGAAAGGGTACCCTCCACAAATAGCAATTAATTCTAAAATGTTGATGATTAAGATATTTTGCCTTCGACCATCATACACATAGCTTCCTGAATGGAAAGCTCCTCCAAATCTACGATAAAAGAGATTTTATTTTACTAGATTAAATTTAGAATAAGTACTAACCAATATTTACAATAATAACATTATGAGCTATAAATCTGGTTGGCCATCACTTTAAAGTGGGGTGATAATTGATACCAACTATTATTCACAATAATTACTAGATACTTAATATTTACTCTTAACTAACACAGTTTATTTATAGCTTATAACTTTTACTATGAACTAAATAGAATATACTTTAAACTAAACTACACTTCAGTATATACCTACAATATATTTAACCACCACACCGCGCACACACCTTCCGCAATCTTTTTTCGGGCCACCTATTTGTAAATCAACGTAGTGAAAGTGCACTGGACAATCCTTAATATTATATCTACATGATGATATCTGAATGATAATAATTTTACTCAAATTAGGCGTTTTAAATGTTAAAGAAATGAATCAAAGCCTCAATACATTACTGAACACATCCCTGGTCTAAAACATCAAGTCCCGTTAAAGTCCGTACTTGTACTGTGAAAAGATTTTTGATAAATTACTCGTTAGTCGTGCAATAAGCGATCAACCAAGTTGTATGAAAAGGTATATATCCTTTGTCGACTATACAATACTCGAAGAAGCAACATACATAAACTTACAATAAAATCAACTTCCTTCAGTTTCTTTGGAGAACTTCACAATGTTATTCTCGAATTCATTCAAACGTTCACTGGATACAATGTGATTCTTACAACAATAATGCTAATTTGTTTGCATACTTCTCTCATTATCCCTTCGGGTACCATCAATACCAAGCGCATATAATTTGGACACTTGAATCACTCAGAAAGGATTCCCTCCACAAATAGCAATTAATTCTAAAATGTTGGTAATAAAGATAACATTATAAACTCCGACCTGGTTGGTCATCACTATAAAGTGCGGCAATAATTGATACCAACTATTACTTACAATAATTACTAGATATTATATTTACACTTATCGCTTTAAGGGATTTCTACCTGGAAACTTTTGGATAGAAATAATGGTTGTAGGATTGAGTGGCACTTGTTTTGGCGATGAACCAGGATCTACCTGCATCTTAAATGATTCGCTCAGTTGTTTGACAACTCAGCTAATCATTTAAGATGCAGGTTCCTAAAGAAAATTCAGTTAGATATAAGTAGTAGTACCTAAATATATTCAAGAAGAGCCTCTAAACTTGAGCAGAAATTCTTTCAAATCTTAAGAGGTTCCACCGCACCCCAAGTTTAGTAGCCCTGAGCTATCGATCGCGACCGGAGTAGTAAACTCCTACACCCCATACCCATATAACATTATAACCTTCTCAACCAGCAGTCAACCTTTGTCACACCTGCACTGACTGCAACTCAAATATCGCCTGATACCACGCAGTACACCTTACCGTCTTCTTCCGCATCACGTCTCCATGACTGCGATGAGAAATCATTCAGCGGAGACCTGGAGTACCAGGCCTTTGAGAGAGCTGCTATCGAGGTCTGGCAGAAAAGAACGGCGGGTCTCTTCTCGGTAATAGTCCGAGAATTAGACGGGCTGTGCATTGAACGTGATCAGGCGAGTAACAAGTGTAACGAATAATCACGCTGTGAAACAGAGCAGGGAAAGGAGGAAGATAAGGGAACTGAGACTTGCTTTTCAAGTGAGTTATCTGAAAATTATAGGTAGATTAAGTTTTAACTATTAAGATTAAGATAAGATAGAATAAATACATTTTTTATTGTATTGTTTGTTATTTAATTTTTTAGTCGTTTAGTTTGGTTTTATTATTAAAGTTTAGTGTAAAATATAAGTACAAACCTTATGTAGCTAGTTGATACATCGTAAGTGAAGAAAAACCCGATACATAGCCTTTTACCAAGCCATCTGCACTAAAAACACTACCATAATAAGAAGCCACGTCAACAGTACATGGTCCTGCTATTCCCAACTATGGTAGTGGCAGTGACAGGGTTGCCAAGAATCTCTGAGGCACGGGAGGCTACCACTGACCACAGCTATCAATGTACATCTTACAGTTAGGTACCCTTCGCCTGGACCATCACCTCACGGAACTCCAAGTTGAACGGGGTTAGATAAGCCATGTTATTTGTTTATTTTATTTCTTTTAGTTTAGTTAGAATTATGATGGTAGGTAGTAAATTTAAAGTGAGGTAAAATGCTTTCAAGCCGAGATTTTTTAATGTAATGTCGACTATCTTGAAAATTACTAGAATTATCGCGAAAATAATATAAAATAGAATGAATCAATTTGTAATAGACCTCTTCTAGTTATTTTAAGTAGGTACTGTATGGCGCATTGTTACGAGTAATACATTATGAAAGCACCGCGTAGTACCTATACCTACCACCAACCTGCGTCAGACACGACTGAATGAGGCAGTGTATATTTGTAGACTGTATACTCTACGAGGCAATTAATGTGAAACTAAAATGAGTAGAACAATAATAAGTTATTATAATTTTGTTTTAATTGTTAGTTTATTTAGTAATAATTTTGATTTTGCTCAATTTATTATTATCAAGTTTTGTACAAATGCATTATTAAAATAAGTAGAAGATAGAAAGAAATAGATGTTTTAGTTTTTGCTTTACTTTCGTTAGCTTTTTTAGTTTAGTTCAACGTGAGTTTAGTTTTGTGTACTAATGTAATGACACTTGTTCTCTCATGTGCTGTCACACATCATAACTGAAATGTAAATGTCATTCTTGATATATTACAAATACATAACCTACCAGTATCTGTCAACCTCACCTTCGGCAACCGAAACGACCCACAGGCGGCGTGCGTTTTAGTCGGTTCGAGTCCGACATAACCTCCTCCACCGGCTCCGGTGGGGAGGTATCCGTGGGGATTTTGCGCACGTAAAAAAAAAAAAAAAAAAAAAAAAAAAAAAAAAAAAAAAAAAAACCTACCAGTATAGTGACTTCAGACAGCTAGTGGAGCAGACATACTTGGTACAAAATCGGATGAACTTAGTATTTTTACATGAGTAGGTACACAATTCACTTCACTACCAAAATCCTTATTAAGACAATAATACATACGGATATTCATGCATGTAAATCCCAGGAGGGAGATGCAGAGATATATTTAGACCCACACTGTGATTTTTGATCTCACATAATAGGAGGCGAGCCTAATGTCGTCACGCAAGCACTTTTTTTGATATCAGCTATGCTCAAAACAACCTGCTGTTTAGCGGACGAGCCTCTGGTTCAGGCGTTTCCATGTACGCCAAAGTAAATTAACGAAATCGAATGGAGAAGAAAGATGAAACGAACCCCGGGCTCCAAGGTGACGGCATTCTGTGATACCGGGAACAACGTTAAGATATAGATGGCGCTGATATCTACCAGCAGATTAGTTATTCTGTGAATAAAGTGTAAATTAACGTCAATTATAAAACAGATGTCTTAAACGGTACAGTGAAACTATTTGTGACTATTTGTGCTGTCAGTGGGAAGACTAAAGGCTTGTCCTGCTTTGTCTTCTACACTGACGGCACAGAAACTCTGTACTTACAGGGTTGGCAGCGCGACTGTGACTCCTCTGGTGTTACAAACGTCCATAGGCCACGGTAACTACTTTCCATCAGGTGGGCCGTGTGCTTGTCTGCCACTTAAGTGGTATAAAAAAATTATTAGATAATATTAAGTAGATATATTAGCTATTGTCAAAGTGATGTTTCAAGACTCTGCTGATTTACAAATAGGTAGGCGAAAAACGCCCCGCCTATTTTTCAAACTCGCTTTGTTGGCAAAGTGGTGCATCAATCCTGATCTGTATTTCGAGTAAAAAAATACTGATTTTACTATACTGGCTTTGTGGAGGCCGTACGCCGAACAGACTCGAGAAGAACCTGTAGATGTAAGCAATAAAAGTGCTTTTAAGTTTGAAGAGGTTTCACCGCACTGCTTGTTTAGTAACACTGAGTTACCAATTGCACAAAGAGCAATTTTCTATCGGAATGACCATGAATAAAGATATATGTTTAAGTGCTAAATATAGATTATTGAACATTATTGTAAGAATTATTAGTTATTGTTGTAAATATAAGTTACGGGGACAGAACAAATTGATATACCTAGTTTTTTACATTATTCAAGTTAATAAACTAAGTTATATAAATATCTGCCGTTTTGATTTCTGTCACTTTTATATTACATACATACAAACATATAATCACGCCTTTATCCCTAGAGGGTTAGGCAGAGAGAGATATTTCACCAATAATTTCATTCGGTTCCACGTAATAGGCGGTGAGCCTATTGCCGTATTCCGGGCACTATTTGTTGTTGTTTGTAGTTAAACTCCTCTGAAACATACATTTATACATGGCTAAAAAACGTTCGCCGGTTCAGCTAGTAATATATAAGATTACAAAGTAATATTTGCAGCTGGTAGTGTGATAGCAGTTCTATAATTGACATATTTTGAGCATTCATGGCACGGGCCCGGAAACAAAATGATTGATTGATTGAATTCTAGATATATATGCCAATGTCCAGTAAGCAGTACGCCTTTTTTTATTCTTTCACGCCCTTTTCTCCTTTTCACCTTTATCATGACAGCGTATTATTGGGTAACACAGCGGCTCTTCAAACTCGCACAAGCTCGCTATTTGAGGTGGAGTCCACTAACATCTGTGAACTCCATGCGAACCTCAACGCCACCAACACCTTGAGACGGCAAAACCAGTCATGCTCTTTCTCTCGGAGACACAAATAGGCCGCCACAATTAGCAGTATATCTTCCCATGTGAACAAATATCAAGCTATTCGGAACTGCATCATTAAATATTATCTACCCATCTATTATGCCAAACTAATTTTGCCGGACACCGTCGTTGTGCAGGCACCAAGTGACTGGTCAAACTATTATATTATTAACAATATTCATACATACGTCCATTTCCGTGACGTTTCAGTTCTGCGCCACTCGTGCGCATATCCGCGACTAATCGTCGGTAAAGTCGGCAAAAATGTCTTTACTGCAATTATTATGTGACGGTGGTTCGGTGAAAGTATTGAATTGGATCTCAATCGTATAAAAAAATGACACGGAGATGATAATGACGATGACAGTTCGAATGGGCATTTCTTTAAACTTAAAAAAAATATTGTTATCTTATGTCAATTTAATATTGACATAAGATAACATTTTTTTTTTAAGTTTAACAAAAAAATACACAGTATATCTCCATGATTATGTCTTGTCAAACAACCCACCCCGTTTGTACAATTTGTTCCCGGCGTAAAGGTACCCATGATGCTAACCACGTTACCTCGTTGAATTGCAATGGCCATCCTTAACCCCAGGAACGAGTCGGAGCGGGAGTCTCCGCCTTGGTCGTGGATACAGTTGCCAATTTCAGCGATCACCCTCTTCGGCCAATTTCTGCGATCAACCTCTTCTCTCGCAGCTACCCTGGCTTTCAAAATTACAAATTGATATTGCTGGTTATATCCAGTTAGTGTGCGTAGAGAGTTACTGCGTGTAAATCAAGCACAATACAAAATTAGGAAGATATTTTTTCTTTTTAATTTTAATTTATCTGATGAACTGCCATTGAACTTAAGCTACTGCACTAAAGGTCGACAGTTAGTTCCTTACCCCTTACGCTACATTTGTCTGCAGCACCCACACACACCGGCAGCTATCATAACCCGTAACTTCTTTCCAAGTTAACTCACCTGAAAGGCTAGTCGCAGTACCCTCTACTTCCTCCCATCCCTACTCAGTTTTACAGCGTGCCTATTACTCTCATGCTGCTTTCGGTGTGAATCTATCTTGCCAGAAGAAGTCTATCTTACTAGTGTCGGCACTTGGACAAAGGCTACAAAGGTCGGTTTGATTCTGACACACTTTATCTATCGGTTAGTATCGGTATCTAGAAGTAAAACTATCGGTTTTATAGTATTACTTCTTATATTTAAACACATAAAAACTCAACACCTTCAATCTAGACATTTAATAAATTATTAAATCTCAATCATTGCGAAAAAGTAGATAGGTACAAAACATAACATCTGTGAAAATCTTCATAAGATGCGCCTTTTCTAAAACCATCCTCTCACAATTAGTGTGTGAAAACTACCCCATTCGTTCTTACCGTTATGCACCCAGAAGTGACCAAGTTTGAAAAGGACATGTGTTAATTATACATTGTAGCACTAGATTAACACATTGGAAATCATGAAGTCAATAAAGAGAAAAACCATTGCAGGAATATGAACTCTAATGCTATTGAAATACAAAGGTAACGATTTTGGAATGTTTACGAAAGGGCTAACATAAAACTGGTATAAGGAAGACTTTGAGGCGTTCCCGCAATTCACATTGTATCAATTGTGAGCATTGTGTGCGCGGCTTGATTGATATGCCAATCAATCTGCAATCTGTCTGCCAATCTCTGGGCAGTTTGTGGTTTTTTATTGAGAAAGTATAAAAAAGCTCGATAACCCAGGAAAACCAAAGACCTATTTAAAATATAAAGTATCAATTTTGCAATGACAGAGTTACCGCTTGTAAGGAAAAATAGAAGTAGATAATGCAGAAATGCTGCTTGCCTCCGCCGCCGGTGGCGAGCCATTGTCTTCGCCTGCCAAAAGTAATTTGAACTCTTTTCATAACCCAGAATGAGTTTATTTTAATATTTTACAACTTAATCTAAAAAGGTTCCTCTTACTGCCTCTGCAAGGTTTGCTCAAATTGTAAACCGCACCTGCGCCAACGCCCATTTATTGTCTTCTATTATTCTAGAGAAGAATTGGAATCAAAGACAGTGTTTAAGATATTAAGTAATGTTTTTGGTATAAGTGCTCGCGGTCCGAGTCGCCGGAAACCTCGGTTCATATTGTAAAGTATTTTTGAAATTTGGTGTGAGAGGGACTACCTTATGACCAAACTTGAGAGGAAACACTGCACCAGAGCGTCAATTGATAGATTCTGCGATCTACAGGCTTGTAGATTTAGGCAGAATGTCTTGGTAACAACCCCCTGCGGGGATTTATTCAATATTTGAGAGGCGAAATCAGACTTCACTGATTTACCAATAGTTAGATTGAAAATAAATTCATTAAGTGAACATTTTATAACAATAACATTTTCCAACAAACGTTTCCCGTTACCGCACAAACCGGAACGACAAAAAAACCACGCAGACCCGTTAGGGCGGCTACCTGCTCAACCCTTCCACTGTGGGGTACGGTCGTTTACGCCCCATCTCTTTTCAACTTCGCTCGCGTGCCAAAATTGTGCATCAGTCGTGTTCTGCACTTCGAGTGAACAAGTATTTTTTCCGATCTACCCCGTCACCATTCACCATGGCCTTATGGACTCCGTACGCCCAAACAGACAATCCTCTAGACTTGAGCAAAAGTGCTCTCAAGTCAGAGGAGATTTCACCGCGATCCTCGTTTACTAGTCCTGAGCTGCCGCCACCTGTGCAAGCTGCCGCCGGGTACCTCCCAACGTATCCGGCCACTCAACATCCTTACGTATACCTCTACCAGCCTGCCGCGCACATTCCACATGCAGTACCCTGCGTAGTGCCTGCTTCGCCATATGTTGCGTCGACGATATCGCCGGACTCCACTGGAAGCTGGTGTCTGACACAGCCAATACCGCCTTCTTCGACAAAATCAGGTCTCCATATCTCTGATACCGAGTCTCTGAGCGGAGATCAGGAATACCAAGCCTTCGAGAATGATGCATTCCGAGGTCTCGCAGAGAAGAATGGCGGTTCCTTATTAGGCAATAACCCAAGGATGAGAAGGGCTGTGCAGACAAGCCAGTCTAATGACTCCTATCACTTGAAACGCGAAAGAAATAACCTCGCTGCTAAACAAAGCAGGAATAGGAGGAAATTGAGGGAGATTAGACTGGCTTTACAAGTCAGCTTCCTTAAGAAGAAGATGGCGGCACTAAAAGCCAGGATGGCTGCAGGAGTTTGTGCGCGGTGTGCTGGCAGAATGTAGTGTAATTTAGTGTAGTGTAGTTTAGTGTAGTGTAAGTTTAAGGGAACTTTGTTTAATTTAAGTTAAAACGTTACGTATAATAAGTGAAGATATTTTTTTATGTTTGTAAATACACTTTACTGAATGTTGTAAACATTGCCTATTTTCGTTGATTTAGGTTTTTATTGTAAATATAAATATGTATTTTGAGTATTTAGTATTAATTAAATATAGTATTAGTTATTAGTATTAATATTAGTTACTATTACAACTATTAGTCATTGTTGCAAATATAACAAGATTGTCAATATTTTGGCCCCGATACCAAGCAATAATACTATTATTGTAAATATCTGTTATTATTATAAATATAAGTATTAGTGATTATTGCACAGAATGGTGCATTATTTAAGTTAAGAATCGATTGTCTGTATTATTATGTTTGTTATTTTGACACCATTTACAAAATTGGTGTTTATTTTTATAAATACGTGTTATTTTATATTCATGAACGAAAATGACACATTCTCGTATCTACTCGATACATTAGCTACAATTATTTTTTGTTGCCTCTACTTGTATATTCAATATACATCTATATCTATAAATCTATTTTAGTCAGTTGGTAGCAATAAATTAATTTAATTTTAATGCTATTTTGTGAATTAATGCGCAATCTTATTAAATGTTACAAGAAATTACATTGCATTAAGTAGCTATCTAAATTTAACTAACTTAATGAAATATTCCAAAAAATGAAGCATATTGAATAAATAACCATCAACACCACTCAATCTATGTTTTAAGTTATTTGATATACCCTAGTCGGTAATACCTTCCTAGGTAGGTTTTTTTTTTTTTTTTTTCATTATGATGTACTCGTTGTTAAACGATTACTCATACAATTACAATCTAGACCTTGAGGCTAATAAGTAATTTAAATTTAACTTAATTTACTAACACTTACAAGTTAAGAATGTATCCATTGACACTTTTCTTATAGTCTCTATTGAAATTAAAAGACACTTTGTTCTTGTGTTCTTTAAACGTAGCACTCACTGTACTTAGTTACACTGACTTTACTAAAGTAACTCAAAAGGTTTAGTTCTTTTTAGTCTTCTCACTATGTCCGTGGTGTCAAGTAGCTGAATAGCCTCGACGTTCACATGATGAAGAAGCCTTTGTTCGTGTGCTTCAGCGTGTTTCTTTATAACATCAGTTACAAGATCCACTCCAAGGTCTCGGTGGATGTCCTCATTTCTGACGTACCAGGGAGCATTTACTATAGTCCGAAGTACCTTATTTTGGAATCTTTGTATGATTTCAACGTTAGTCCGTCTTGTACATCCCCAAAGTTGAATGCCGTATGTCCATACAGGCATGAGTACTTGCTTGTATAAAAGTACTTTGTTATACACTGACAAGGTGGAATGTCTGCCAAGTAGCCAGTACATATTTTTATAACGTATGTCTAGCGCCTGTCGTTTCTTTTTGACATGAGCCTTCCAGCGAAGTTTTGCATCTAGCGTCATGCCCAAGTATTTTGCCGTATTTTCGTATGGTATTACACGATTATTAATGTATACTGATGTATGTTCAGCTCTTTGGTTTGTGAAATCAATATGTGTCGATTTTGACTCATTTAGTTTGATTTTCCATTTTTTTGTCCAGTCGGTGATGGCATTGACGGCAATTTGTACCTTCTCCACTGCTTCTTTGTGATTGACACCCGTAGCCATGATAGCTGTGTCGTCTGCAAATGTAGCTATGACGCTGTTGTTTGTTTCAGGGATATCGCAGGTATACAATAGGTACAGGATAGGTCCAAGAACACTTCCTTGCGGTACACCAGCTTTTATTTGTTTGATATCTGAGTAAGCATCTTCATGTCTCACTCTAAATGTCCTCTTAGTTAAATAGGATTCTAAAATGTCCACAAATTGTTTAGGGATCATTTTACCTAATTTATATATAAGACCTCTATGCCATACTTTATCAAATGCCTGAGCTACATCCAGAAATACTGTAGAACAAACTTTCTTTTCTTCTAATGTTTTTTCGATAATATTGGTTATTCTGTGTATTTGGTCTATTGTGGAGTGTTTTTCTCTGAAACCAAATTGGTAGTTAGGAATCAGTTCTTTATCTTCAATAATAACTTTTAAACGCCTGAGTAGTAGTTTTTCGAACAATTTTGCTATAATTGGCAAGAGTGATATGGGTCTGTATGATGTTACTTCATGAGGTGGTTTTCCTGGTTTAGGTATCATGATAACTTCAGCAACTTTCCACATACTAGGCACATGTTTTAATCTAAATGTGGCATTGATGAGTGTTGTAAGCTTTACAATTGCTTTACGTGGGAGATTTTGTAGGAGTTCTCCAGTGATTAGGTCGTATCCCGGTGATTTCCTTTTAGCCAAATTTTTGATCATGTTTTTAACTTCTTTTGGGGTAACAAGTTTTATTTCTAAGTTGTCATACTGCGTCACGTCCAGTGCTATACTTTCAGAGCTTTCCTCGCTGTTCGTTTGAAAAATTTGCTCGAGATGTTCTGCAAATACAGTTGCTTTCTGTTCATTATTTATGGCCCAATTGCCATCTATTTTTTGAATAGGCGAAATGTGAGTGATGGGCTTTTTTAAGCTTTTAGTGGCTTTCCATAGTGAGTAATCAGAAGTGCCATTACTTGATAGTTGACTAAGGTAATTATTTGTTGTCTCGTCGTGAAAATCCTGAATTGCTCTACTTAATCTTTTTGTGAGTTTATTTAGCAGAGTTTTATCAGGTGGATATCTACATTGTTGCCACTTTTGCCTCTGGATTCGCTTTATGGCTATAAGATTTCTAATTTCCACTGGATATCTTTGAGTTGCAACTCTTCTTTTCATTTCAGGTGTATTTCGCCAAGCGCAACGTTGGATGTCCGTAATAAACTTTGCAACTTCGTCATCTACTTGCTGTTTGTCTTTAAGGGATACTTTGAGGTCTATACAGCAGTCTAAATCAAATTGGAAGCTCTCCCAGTCAGTGTATTTGTTCACTAAGGTTGGACTGCTTTCTTTTTGTATTATTGTCTCGCTTAGAGTTAAGATGATGGGTGAATGATCGGAATGCATGTCATAGCCTTCTTCTATATTAAGGTATGCAGCTGATAGATTCTTATAAATAAAGAAGTCTATCAAATCTGGTTTTCTTCCAATATCGGTAGGCCAATAAGTGGGTTTACCCGTTGAAATCACATTGCACTTGATTTCTCTGATAGCACATAGCAATTCCTTACCCTTGGTATTAGTCAGTCTAGACCCCCAAAAAGTGTTCTTTGCGTTAAAATCACCTCCAAATATGAATGTGTTTCCTAGAGCTTTCAGCATATTACTGTACTGCTCTGTTTTCAGCGCATACTTGGGTGGAATATATACAGCTGATATAGTAATATCATGGAGTTTGGTTCGGATTACAACAGCTACAGTTTGTACAAATTGTTCTTCACATTTATGTCTTAAGTAATGGTAGATTCTTTCTTTAATAATGATGGCACTGCCACCACTCGCAGTGTTGTTGGGATGCAGTGCATGATATATGTTATAGCCTTTAATATGAATAAAAGATTCTCTTGTAAAGTGAGATTCTGATATGAGGCATACATCAATTTGCTTTGTTGTTAAGACTGCTTGCAACTCGTTTCGATGCTTAAGGAGACCGTTTGCATTCCACGTCATAATTTTTAGTACGTTTTTCATTTTTGGATGTATTGAAAAGGTAATTGTTTGTTCTCAATGTTTCTTAACCTTTGGTCAAAGGAAGTCAACATGCTTAAAATTCTACTAATATTTTCGTCTGTAGTAGTGTTATCAGAATTCGGGGACACCGTTGGCTGTGACAGTGACTGCGTTGCTTTTGTCATTTGCGCAAAAGACACACTACTTGTTACCTTTTTATGAGTAGAACGGGGTGGTTGTTGTCTCTCAGCAGCAGGGGCCGGGATATTAAGCGTAGCTACTTTTCTTTTGGAGGCTTTATTTTTCAATTGCTGTAGTTCTTTAGCTACAATACACCCTCTGTAATTGGCTGGGTGAGGCTCGCCACAGTGCACACATTTAGGTTTTGTAGCTATTGATTTTGTACAGTCCTTGGTGAGGTGTTTGCCAGTGCACTTCACACACCTTGGTTCCTTTGAACAGTATTTTTGGGTATGACCATATGCTTGACACCTTTTGCATTGTGGGATTAATTTAGATGTTTTTAAAGGCTGCACATCTACCTTACAGCCAAGTATGGCCTTAATGTCATAGATGTGGTTAATGTCTTCATCTTTTTGGAATGATAACATAAACATGTTAAGAGGTTCCTTCGTCCTCCAGCTTAGTTTATTGACAGCTTCCTGAATTTTATAGCCTTTAGCATTCAGGTCTTCTACTATTCGGTTTGGCAGACACGACGAGTGCAGGTTTTTGACCATAACTCGTATTGGTCTGTCTTGTTTATTCTCATACGAGTGCCAGAGACAGTTATTTTGCAACAATAATTTCGTTACAGCTCTGTATGAGTCTTCATCCTTGGCGTTTATTTTAACGGTTTCCCCGTTCATCATCTTTACGATGAATGAATCCCCGTTTAGACTGGTCAAAAGAAGGTCGTAGAACTGTTGGTAGTTCCTGATTTTTTCGACTATGATTGGTGGAGGTTGTGGTACCCTTTTTTCTTTTGGTTTCTCGGGTTTTGTGCCATCCTGAGATTCTTTTATGCTTCCTCCTTGTGAAGGAGGAGATAGTGAAATGTCTAATTTCCGTTTCTTCCTACTTTTTTGTCTTACCCACTCTGTTTCTCGGGCAAGTTCCTCATCATCAGTCCCATATTCGACTGCCTCTTGTGGTTTGTTGTTCGTTAATTGTTCCTTCTCTAAAGGAACATTCTTTTGTTCCTGAATCAGTTTCAGCTGTTGTTGAAGTGATTCTATCTGACTACTGAGGTCTTTTACTAGTTTTTGTAGTTCGAGGCGTTCATTCTGTTCCTCTTTGTATCGGGTGTACAACTGATGCTCGAGTTCAGTTTTGAGAACTACTTTGCTTGGTGAACCCATAATTGAGTACAAGTTATAATTTTAAAAACTATAACTTACCATTTGTTTTCACAATTACACATGATTCACTTAAGGCGGTATGTAGGTCATCGCGGCGACTGTGTCGTCAAGACGCGCCGGAATGGGCTGCTGCGTCAACAGTTTTACACGAGCGCGAACTTGTGCAAGAGCGTATATGACGCGACCGTTCTCGTTAGAAGTCAACTGACCACTAGGTAGGTACGAATCAAATCTCCGAAGTTAAACTTAAACAACTTGTCATTGTCTCTCTTCTATCTTGCTTATACTTTCTTATTCTTTACTTCGAATTCTTAAAATTATCTTAATACTAAGGCAAAACAAACTGTTTTATTTAGTAAAAGTGCATTAGTGTCTGAACTAACGAAAGATGTAGACCATTTGGTACAGAACAATAAATTAACAGAAAGGGCATCCAGATCATTTTGAGTTCTTAGTTCGTCAAGATTGATATAATGTGGACTGTACCTACTTGTAAAAAAATTTAAGTGTGTGAAATACTTTCTTCCCTCTCGTTTTGCAGGAGGAAAATTCTTGGAGAGGTAAATAAAGCCTATTTACCTATTACTTTTTAGCCGACTACGGCGAAGCAAAAGGGGGGATATGATTTTGACAGGCTATGTTTGTGAAAATGAAATGAAATAAAATTTATTCACGGAAAACAAGCATTATTACAATAATTTTTCTTCTTGCATGTATATACGGTCATTTGTTCCGTCAAAGCTCCTCAACTACTTATTAAAAATGGAAAAATGATATATCGTTAGAAGGATCTTAGTCTTCCGCTGGTTTTAGACTACATTACTTCTTCCTGAATCTAACTTGGCGTCCCCTAGCGGTCATAAAGTACTGTATTATAAAATAAATTTGAGATAAATATGTAGTGTTTGGTATGAAATGACTTAATTAGTACATTTCAAATATATATAAATAATAGTTATTGCTTGTTCCAAAATAACAAAAATAAAAAAAATACCGCCTACCCGAAAAATCATACATTAATTAAAATTTTAAAAAAGCCCCGTCACAATAACAATCCCCAAAAAATTGAAAATAAGTTGTACTAGTTAGCCCTATAACTTTGATATACCTAGTAATATATATTTTGATTCAAGCGTTGTCATGTCGGGGGACCCTGCCTGGTAGAGCACTACATCATATTATCGGAACGATTCAAGGTCCGAGTCACGTACGAGTCCGACATAACTTCTCCCACCGACTTCGGCGGGAGTAAGTATCAGTGGGGATTATTCGCACATTAAAAAAGTAAAAAACAACTAACTAAGATATAAAAGTTTTATTTACACCACTTTGTTGACAGACAAGCACTTGGCCCACCTGATGGAAAGTGGTTACCGTGGCCTATGGACGTGTGCACCACCAAGGGAGTCGCACTCGCGCTGCCAACCTTGTAAATGTCAATGTAAAAGACAAAGCAGGAAAAGCTTTTGGTCTTCTCCCTGACAGCACAAAAACTCACCAGTGAGCTCTGGCTACCCTGCTCACTGCTGGCAACACAATACGAGGTTATTATGGCCGCGGTATTCTGTAGGGCGGTGGTACTTCCCTAGTCGGAGATAATAACAGTCTTTCTACTTACATGTGCTGTTGAATTTGTTTTACGAGTAAAAGTTCGTAAAAAAATATCCGAACCTAGACAAACCTACGTCCAAATACTGTCTAATTATTCGACAAGAAATAATAACAATGGAAAAGGAACTGTTTAATCTACAAAAGTGCTGTTGAATGCAACACAAATTGTGGAATTTAATAATCAGACACTGAAACACTACTGTGAAAAAATGTTACGTCTGACTTCTTTACTTTATCTAAATGCCACTGCAAAATGTTAGTAACACAATTCAGTTGATTACATAATAGATGCAAAACCAAAGCTATTGTAAAAATTCAACCTTTCGCAATTGTCCTTCATTCATTCACTTAACAAAGACGCAACAAATAACAAGAATGTGTTTTTGTCTGTTAATCCTCGCAGCGTGACGCGGGAAGGCACTCTTTCATATTTTCACAGAAGGACCTGTTATGATTTTACTTAAGTCGTCTCGCATTGTACTTAGTAGTTATGATATTTCAAGTAATATAATGCAATTTCGAGACTTTTGTAATTATAATGAACATTTTTCTATAAGTATTTAATACTTTCAAATCCCAAATAGTGTAAATATCAAAACTACATAACGCCTAAAAAGTCGAACTCTAACGCCTAATTTATGTAACAAGAAGAAATATGCAACATTTTATGCAGTAACGGTTAGTTGCAAGAACATTTTAATGAAGTTAAAGATAATTTACACATAAAAGATCTCAACTTCCGTTAGGATGTTCTTAGAAGATTAATATTTGCAAGAATGGTTCTCTATAAACCAAGGAATGACACAACACTGGGCATTTTTCTATAATAAAAAAAAAATAGCACACGGGGAGGTCCAACGTTACGCCTTTATAACGTTGCGACAAGAGAAACCAATTTTTTTTTAATGTTTTTAATTGACTAGATGTTAATAGGTATAATATATTAATAGGGCTAAATTAAATACTTTAGGGAAATTTATTATATTTGCCGACGTTTCGGATGCATTGCAACATCCGTGGTCCTGACCCGTTTTTAAATTATGAAATTTGATCGCGTTATTTTAAAAGTAACTTTAGGGAGAGTTATGTCCTTGTTTTAGTCACAAAAAGCCAGCAGTAACAGACCTCACTCCTTAGCAAAGACACATTTAGAGCTAAAAATAAACGATTCAAAATCTATTTAAATCCTTAAACTCCAATCTCCTTAACATTATTAGGTATCTACTCCTGTACCTAATAATGTTCAGGAGATTGGTTGTTTTGGAACTGGAAGAAATAAAACAAGCTAGTAATCTAAATTCCTCCGGTTGGTAGTGCTTAAGGAAAAATTGCAAATAGAAATTATTTATCCCACAAAACATGCTTTTCTCAAAACTTCCTTAAAACACGAAGAAACCAAGGATTGCTACAGTTCACACTAGCACCGACTTAGTACTCGTAGAAGTTTCAAACTTCAAATACTTAGGAAGTCGTTTAAGATGTGATAACACTCTGACATCAGAGATACCAGCCCGAATGGCAGGTGCGGCAGCCTTTGGCAAACTTGGGCGCGTGTTTGTAACTCGCATGACATTAAACTGTAAACTAAAATATTATTAATAATAATAATAATAACGTCTTTATTGTACACCAATAACATATTACATTACAATATGAGATTAATTAAGTTTTGTGGTACGTACTGTTGGCGGCCTTATAGCTCTGCGGCAATTTCTTGCAGGCAACTATAGGATGGAGAGAGAAAATAGGAGAAACATAGTTTAGGGCAGTTAGGCGTACATAGAGAATATATAAAGAAGATAAAACAATAATAATAAAAAAGAAAACACATAAACATAGGTATATACAACTAAATGTAAGCATACACACCATAAATATCCCAGAAAACCGCACACTACCTTATTATTTCACAAAGCATATTTACAAAGCAATCGTCCTGCCTACCTTGCTCTATGCGGCGGAGACCTACAGAGCAGACATTAAGCAGCTGGACACCTTTCATCTCAAGTGTTTAAGGTCTATACTGCGTATCAGGTGACAGGATCGTGTTCCAAATACTGAAGTTCTACGTCGAACCGTCTTGCCCGGAGTCGAAGCACTCATAATGAAACATCAACTTACATGGAGTGGACACGTCGTACGCATAAATGTTGGAAGATTGCCGAAGGCTGTCTTCTACTCAGAGCTACAAAGATGTGTTTTTCGATCGATGTTCGATCACTACTGATGGTTGGGAGGAGATTGACCATCTTAGACCGGAATGGCGTCATACCGTCCGCACTGGTATTGACACTTTTGAAAAAAAAATGTCTGGAAGACCTTGACACGAAACGCCAAGCAAGGAAGACTCGTCCAAAACCCTCCTACTCTTACACGTATAATTTATCTGCTCAGCTGTACTGTACGTCTTGCGATCATGTCTTCAAGTCGAAGTTCGGCTTTGCAAACCACATTAAAGCCTATCATAAGGATCAACTAAATATTTAGGAGTCACCATCGCCGGATACGGTTTGGACGACATGAAAATAGGTTTGATCACGAGGGGCAGAATATGATTAGGGTTGGATTCTTTCAAACCTCAGAGCAATAATTTATTTGTTTGGGAGTAAGACATATATTATTTTGAATAAATAGAAAAATACAGTCGCGACCGCACTAGCGGATACGAGCACAATGGGGGATATGAATGGGTACAAAGTACAGTTACGGTCAGCAATGTACTGCTGACTCACTGCAACCCTTCAGTGTAAACTGTATTAGATACGGTTCGCAGAAAAAATACATATTTGGCTACTCAATACCGAATTACAATAAAATTAAAGTGGCAGACAAGCACACAATCCACGTGATGGAAAGTGGTTACCGTGACCAATGAACGTGTGTAACATCAGGGAATCACACTCGTGCTGCCGACCCTGAAAGAACAGTTACTGTGCCGTCAGTGCAAAACACAAAATCAGGACAAAATTAAAATAATAAACTTCTTCCCTAAATAGGCAGTCACTATCAATCAAACCGCGTGAAAGCGAATATTTCTTTAGAAAAATGTGTAAACTCCGTCAGAGAAAGGTATATGCCGATTATTTTTTAAATCTGTCAGATCTAATGGAAATTAAAATTAAATCGCCAGCGATTGCAACAACGTAAACTTATTAAATAAATGAAGCACCAATAAAAATAAAGTGCCGTTACTTGGCATATCTACTGTTTTGCTAACTCTCCGGGACGTAATCTGTGTCCACGCGGAAGGGTTCTCAAATGACAGGCGCGTGACAATTATAGTATTATTTATTTCGGAAATGGTTCTTATTTTGTTGGTGTTTGAGAATATAGTTGCGTGTCAACAATGCTGCTGCAGCTGCATACACAAATGTCGATCGTTGTCAGTATTTGACAGTAATGTGAAATTGTCAATACTTTGGCTAATGATCTGTCCCAGAATTAGTTTCTCAAATTCTTTAGATCTGTCCCAGAATTAGTTTCTCAAATTCTTTACTCCAGGTCGACAACACAGAAACTAGAAGTGTCTGTGCCCATGCCAGCCTTGAACAAAGGTAGGTATGACTTTGCTGTTTCATGAAATCAGAATAATATAAATGTACCATTGATGTCACAGACATTAAACACAGTTGCTATATGGGGAGCAATGACATCAAAGTTACTTGATATTGTCTTGACTGATAATCCCCATAGATCCACGGTCTTTTTAATATCAATCAATTTAAACGCTTTGGTGATGTCCTCGCTATTAACAACGGAGAATAAGAAAGTCTCCTCATACTTCTTCATTGATTCCATAAGCAATGACTCAGCAGAATTGGAAGATGACTGAATAGTTTCGATTGTTGCTAAGCAGGGACGTAATTGTATGATTATTCCGAATATAGATCATACAATCTCCTCCAGCTTCTATAAATCCCCGATGTTGCCCAGTGACTGAAAACAGGACGGCTGCTTGATGAATGATTTTGGCGTACTCAGTATTGATCATGTGAATTCAATAGAGTATACAAGGCAGGATCATTTTCCCTGGTTCGAAGATCCATCTTCTCTTTGTATTAAAGAAACATCTCACCTCGTTCTCCACAATACTAAGAATAAAAGTACTACATGCAATGAAAGTAGTTCACAATAGATTGAAAGTTCACAATGTACACTTGTCCTAACATTGACCTACCTACCTAAACATACCATTGACTTAACCTGACGACTTATGCGTGTGCATATGATTATAAAAGAAGAAAAAATATAGCTGGCCTGAGCAGCGTACCAGAAGGCGATGAGGCCGGGGAAGGCGACCCTTAGCTTGATCTCACAGAAAAAGTAACATTATTAACTTAAACTTTTCTAGAAGGTCAGGTAGGTAATATACCGACACATGAAAACAATTTAAACTGCTTTCAAGAGCAACTTCTTTCAATTACAGTCAGGAAAATAACGGTCCCTAAAATGGATAGATATTGAGAATAGATATGGTTATTTCAATTTTGCAAAGTGAACCATTGTTCCTGCTTTGAGTAAAAGGGTTGTTTCAACAAAGAGGATTATATAAATTGCATGTCGCGACTTCACGTCACTTCTTCGAATATTGTTCGAGAACCTCCATAGATAACAAATGATTTACACTATTTTTTACAGATTACTTACCATTAGCTAAATATCAATCAATTTAAACGCTTTGGTGATATCCTCGCTATTAACAACGGAGAACATGAAAGTGTCCTCATACTTCTTCATTGATTCCATAAGCAATGACTCAGCAGAATTGGAAGATGACTGAATAGTTTCGATGGTTGCTAAGGAGGGATGTACTTAATTGTATGATTATTCCGAATATAGATCATACAATCTCCTCCAGCTTCTATAAATCCCCGATGTTGCCCAGTGACTAAAAACAGGACGGCTGCTTGATGAATGATTTTGGCGTACTCAGTATTGATCAGGTGAATTCAATAGAGTATACAAGGCAGGATCATTTTCCCTGGTTCGAAGATCCATCTTCTCTTTGTATTAAAGAAACATCTCACCTCGTTCTCCACAATACTAAGAATAAAAGTACTACATGCAATGAAAGTAGTTCACAATAGATTGAAAGTTCACAATGTACACTTGTCCTAACATTGACCTACCTACCTAAACATACCATTGACTTAACCTGACGACTTATGCGTGTGCATATGATTATAAAAGAAGAAAAAATATAGCTGGCCTGAGCAGCGTACCAGAAGGCGATGGGGCCGGGGAAGGCGACCCTTAGCTTGATCTCACAGAAAAAGTAACATTATTAACTTAAACTTTTCTAGAAGGTCAGGTAGGTAATATACTGACACATGAAAACAATTTAAACTGCTTTCAAGAGCAACTTCTTTCAATTACAGTCAGGAATAAACGGTCCCTAAAATGGATAGATATTGAGAATACATATGATTATTTCAATTTTGCAAAGTGAACCATTGTTCCTGCTTTGAGTAAAAGGGTTGTTTCAACAAAGAGGATTATATAAATTGCATGTCGCGACTTCACGTCACTTCTTCGAATATTGTTCGAGAACCTCCATAGATAATAAATGATTTACACTATTTTTTACAGATTACTTACCATTAGCTGAAATTCTTCAAACTTCATAGTTTCAAAGCCGACATGACGATATGAAGGTAAGTTTAAAAGAGAGTTGGTTTATCAATGGCAATTTATAATTTTGATCTGGAATGCCCATTCTAACTATCATCAGCATCTTCGTCATCTTCGCGAAAGGCTTTCATAATATTGTTGTGGTACCCTTGAATCATACATCTCAATACTTCAATCCCTTATCAACAAGTGTCCACAGAGAATCATGAAACATCTACTTATATAAACTGTGCTAAGCTCGTACATTCTCTCGGAACATTCGCAGAAGAATTACTCAACGAGCGTCTCCACGAACAAAAGAGAAATAATATCCCAGTAACTGAACAACATACGAGATGACGAGAGGATATCTTCCAAGAAGAACATACGACATTTCTGTTATTAATTAAATAACTATCTACACTCCGTAGTTCTATTTGTCCCAAATCTAGTTTGCGAACTTGTTACACACAAGTCAGAAAGGTTATAAAAATTAAACCCCTACTTCAAAGTAGGACCAATGAGAGCGTATGAGGCCCCGTAGTGTATTGTACAATACAATACGCCTGAGTTAATAGGCGGGCCCGAGAGCTTGCGCAACCAATGCGCTCGCGCAATAGGTACTAACTGGCAATACTTTATGTAAACATTTTCCATTCATTCTGCAACTAAACCAAGTCAAAATCTTTATTCGTTGAATATGGTACACAATGGTGTTTATGTACATAATGTTCATATTCTGCCGGTTCTGGCATACAAATTTTACATTGATTAATTTCATTATTTATCATTACATACAATAGGTACAATTTTAAAATTAACATGTCAGTGTTTAATTAAATTGCATCATTTAAAAAATCGTCAATATTATAGTAACATTTATCATATAGCATGTCCTTTAATTTCTTTTTAAACATGTCAATACTCAATTTTTTTACAGCTATTAGGTATCTTATCATAATATATTTTTGGAAATGGAAAAGCTAAGCAAAATATACTACTGCACATAAGGGTTGTCTTAAATTTTCGAATTCATAGTATATTCCTACGCCATTTGCGATTTACCACATCAGACAGCTGTGAAAGCAAATGTGGGTTCAATTTAACAAAGATAGCTGTTTCATAAATAATATATAGACGGAAGTGTCAGAACTTTGTATCTTTTAAAATATTGGACACAGCTGTCCGTTACTCTAAGACTAAACATTCTTTATTTGTGAAATTGCCCCAAAATATCACACCGTATCTCAGTACCGACGAAACCATACCGTGATACGCAGTAAGTCTAGCATCTAAAGTAACTACCTTAGACAGTTTACGCAGTGCGTATGATGAACTATTTAGTCTACTAGCCCCTCAATATGTTTTTTCCATTTTAGTTCTCGGTCAATTATTAGTCCTAAGAATTTAGCGTTATCTGTGGCAAGAATTTTGTTATTTTGATTCTGTATATCCATTGCATTTGAGGGACGTCTTTGACTAAAATACATTGTATTTTTTTATTAGTAAATATTGGTATCCATAGACCCCAGGGTCCATGATTTTGAGAGATTTGTGTAAATTTTTTGTTTTGTGATTAATGCTTTATTAGACTATAGCCTTTGACTCGGCTTTATCACAGCATCGTGATAGTGATAGATGATTTGAATAAAGTGTATAGTAATGTATGTTATTTCATTATATAGTTATTATAAATTGTGTGTATATACTTATATAATAATGAAGTAAATAGTAAGATAAATTAGATAGATAATTAAGTGGTTATTGTAATTATTTATGCCGATTTGCTGTATCGACGATCTGGCGTATAACCTTCTCGTCTCTATGGTGCATTGCCATCATTAGGTTGTGATCGATGACTGCTTGGGTGTTTGCCTCTATTGCCAGCTTGGTCATTTTCCCAAAGGTGTCCTCCATGTCGTCTGCATAGTAAGTGAAGGTCTTTGTGTGTCTGGACATTGCCACCACCGCGTGAGGCACGCTGTCGTGTATTTGTAAATGTTTTGACTCTTTTTATTACATTTTCGTAGCAGAGACCTTGCGCTTCGTGGATGGTCATGGTCCTTGATTCCTCTCCTCTGCCGTATCCCTCCTGGATCAATGCAGCTTTCTCCAGCTGTGTGTAGGTCAGGAATAGGGTTTTAGCGGATTTTTGAGGATTACTGTTCCCGTGAAGCTCTTATATGCTATGGTGTTGGTTCTGCTACTTGATGAGTAAATGCTGTCGTATATCTCTTTGCGAGGATAGGCCACGTCCATTGGGCACCTGTGAGTGCACAGTAGTTCCTGTTTGGTGTCAATGTTCTGGACGGTGATATTGGATGGTGAATAGATTTTATCTCTCGATGTACGGTTGTTGGTTGATGTCGCCTACTATTAAAAATTCTTTGGCTTCCGTTATTCGTATTGTCATCATTATTTCACTGAAGTGGTTCATAAGTGCCTCATCCACTATTGGAAGGTGCATTCTTCCCCTTGCTTTGATGGTATTCCATTTGTTAGGACTGATGCCATTGTACGGATTTTTTAGCAGTGTCTGCTCCTTTTTTCTTTGATATTTTGTCTCGGAGATCATTTTTTGCTTTTATAGTTGTTGTTATTACGAGGTCGGTAGTCTCTATGAAATCGTTTATTATCCATGTTGTCTTCCCACATCCGGGGACGTCGTTTACTAGTGTTATTTTTGGTACCACCCAGTCTTCGTAGTCACTGGCGTGCGACAATTTTCCTGCTCTATCGAGTTCACTGTCATCCAGCCAGATCTCGGTACATTTTGCAGTGACCACTATTGGGTCATCCTCATAACTCATAACTCATTTATTGGTAAAAAAATCCGGTGCTAAGTATGCTATGTGGCCTGTACTCTCTGTCTTGGACTTTTCAAGTAGGACTATTCCGCAAGTGACGCTGTATGCCGCGATATGTGGCTTCATTTCCTTTCCCCTTATCACTTCCGTCGTCTCATTGTTGTAGATCGTTGCTTCAGCTTCGTCCAGTAACACCTTCAGCAGCCCTCCGTTTTGATGCTCAAACGATTCTAGGATTTTGCTGCATTGCTTGATCTGCAGAGTCCTTGCTCCTTTGACTAGTGCGATGTACTCGACAAATGCGTTGATCAGATGAGTCTTGGGAGCGGTGATAGGTCTAAAGTGCGGTGGTTGTGCAAACCCGATGTCGGCGTATGTTCTAGTGGTAGTTGGCCCAACTGGAGCCCGAGGTTTCTTCTTGAGGAAACTGGCGAGAGCCGAGCCTTGGGATTCGCTTTTGGTTTGTTTCTGTTTAGATTTTGTATTTGCCTTGATCTTATGAGGGATCCACATCGCCGCCGTTGTGATGCTCTGGAGGGTTGAGTTTGACGGTGGTGTGTCTTTTCCCTGGTTCTTGATAACACGGCTTTCCTCGAACTTTTTTGCAGACGTTCCAAGCCGCTGGGGTGGCGGTGCTAGGGCCGGTGCTGGGGTCGGGCTGAGGCGTTTTGAGGGTTATTTTTGTTATCGCGGTCAATTGAATTCTATTAATCAAATACGTTTTAAGTAAGTCCAATATGTTTCCCCTTATACCATAGCAGTCCAATTTATTTACCAATATGTCATGATCTACGTAGTCAAATACCTGTGTCATATCACAGTACGCACCACATATCGGTATTCTATTATCTACATTTATCATTATCGTATTTAAAATTTACAAAGAATGTTGCATTTCTTTAGATATACGTAGATTTGAATATGTAGAATACCTATAGGGGCGGTCAAGATTTGACTGACTGCATTTGACTGACAGAAATCCACTTTCTGTGAGCCAATTGTGTAAATATAGATTTGCGAAGGTGAATTCAGTAGTATATTTGCATGTACCTACTTGAAATAACAAACGCGACTGCAACTGACTGCTGGTCACGTAGTGGACAGTGCGGCGCGTTGTGCTGTTATTGTTAGCCAACTGAACATCCCGTGGGACTATGATGGGTATTGACAAGCTTGCATCTGCTGATACAAGCAAATATGAAAAGGTGAGGTACAATAGATAAGATGAAAGCGAAGACGATAATTTTAATCTTAAATAACCAAATATTCAAATTCTAATGATGTGCTACGTTCATAAACCATATCCATAAAACCTGTAGTATGTTTAATATGATCTCGGTTTTTGCTTCTGCGTTAAGACGTCCATTGCCCTGTACCTAACAGAAGAATATATAACTTCCAATACATCACGTTAGTGATGTAAGAGTTCATAGTAAGTCCCAATACGCTCGATCCTCATAACTTGCTCCCCGCACGCGACGGTACCTGCACTTCTTGCGGGTTATAATCCGTTAATAGTGGGCATTGTCCGCAGATGACGGACACACAAACTTAATGCCGTTCTTTGACAACGGACTCCAGTTTCAGTAAAACGAATGTCCCACACAATGGGCAAGAGTTAACCAGCATTTCCCTTTCCAGAATAATAAATCATATTTGTATTACATTGTTAAATAGTAATGATAACAATCTCCAAGTTGGTGAAATGTGCAAGACCCTCAATATTGTGTAGTTGTGAATGCAATTTTTACCCGACTACGGCAAAACCAAAGGAGGGTTATGATTTTGTATGTATGCAGGTTAATCTGTTCCCTCATAGCTGCAAAAGGGTGATAACACTAAAGTATTTACTAACGATATTTGCCAATCTAATATACAATAAGAAAAAATCTAATTACAAGTAAACAACTTAACTAATCAGTTATTATTACTTATGTGGTACTTACCTAGTTTACTGAAGCAAAATTCATTATGTGGTATCATGTACCCACACAAAAAAACAACCTGGTGAAGCTCAATAACCCAAAAAATCCAAAAAACCTATTTAAAATATAAAGTATCAATTTTGCAATGATAGAGTTCTCGCTTATAAGCGAAAATAGTAACAATATATTAGGTAGGTAATGCTAAAAACGGGCGGGCCATTGTCTTCGCCTGCCAAAACTAATTTGGAACTCTTTTCATAACCCAGAATGATGCGGGTCTATTTTAATATTTTGCAACTTAATCTAAAAACGTTGCCATTTTTACTATTTGAAACAATTCAAGTTCTTCTTACTGCCTTAGCAAGGTTTACTTAAATTGTAAACCGCATCTGCGCCAACGTTCATTTATTGTCTTCTATTGTTCTAGAGAAGGATTGGAATCAAAGACAGTGTTTAAGATATGTAGTAATGTTTTTGTTTTTTGTATTAAACTTAGAGTTAGAATAAAATATATAATGCTAAGACTACTTCGAAGTGGAAGAATCTATAATCTGTTATTGGACAGTGAATGCGGTAATATCATGAATTTCTATATTGTCATTGTAACATACGATGAGACAGTTTTTTCTGAGCAATTTGGGTATTTTATTACCTTCAGCTGCAGTAGATTTATAAATTCGGTTCTAGAATATTGTTAGGTATTTTCGAAATTTGGTGTGAGAGGGACTGCCTTATAAACAAACTTGAGAGGAAGCACAGCGCCAGTGCGCCAATTGACAGGTACTGTGACCTGCAGGCTAGTAGGCAACATATGATATGTGAAATCGTCAAACTTCGCTGATTTACAAATAGGTAGCTTATTTATTTATTTATTAATAGACACACCAACAGTATACATGTAAATCGTTGACATCGTAGAATACAAAGTATAAGTTCTGATATGTGCACCAATTAGAGGCATGTACAGTTCACACCATAAGATAGCTTATTGATTAAGGATGAATATTTTAGATTCATAACATTTTCCAGCAAACGTTTCCCGTTATCGCACAAACCCAACCGGCAAAAAAATCACGCAATTAAATGCTCACAGACCCGTTAGGGCGGCTACCTGCTCAACCCTTCCACCGCGGGGTACGGTCGTCTACGCCCCGCCTCTTTTCATCCTCGCTCGCTAGCCAAAATTATGCATCAGTCGTGTTCTGCACTTCGAGCGAACAAGTCTTCTTCTTCCGAACTACCCCGTGACCATTCACCATGGCCTTGTGGACACCGTACGCCCAATTCGACGAACCTCTAGATTTGAGCAAAAGTGCTCTCAAAGCAGAGGAAGTTCCACCGCGCCCTTCGTTTGGTAGTCCTGAGCTGCCACCGCCTATGCAAGGAGCCGCCGCCGAATATTTAACAACGTATCCGGACACTCAACATCCTTACGGATACCTCTACCAGCCTGCCGCGCACATTCCACCTGCAGTACCCTACGTTGTGCCTGTTCTGCCGTACGCTGCGTCAACGATATCGCCGGACTCCACTGGAAGCTGGTGCCGGCCAAAACCGCCTTCTTCGACGGAATCAGGTCTCCATAACTCTGATACCGAGTCCTTGAGCGGAGATGTGGAATACCAAATCTTCGAGGAAGACGCATTCCGAGGTCTCGCAGAGAAGAATGGCGGTTCATTATTGGCCAATAACCCAAGAATGAGGCGGGCTGTACAAACAAACCAGTGTGATCGCTCCTATCGCCTGCAGCGCGATAAGAATAACCTCGCTGCTAAACAAAGCAGGGATAGGAGAAAATTAAGGGAGATGAGACTGGCTTTCCAGGTCATCTTTCTTAAGAAGAAGGTGGCGGCACTGAAAGCCAGGATGACTGCAGGAGTTTGTGCGCGGTGTGCTGGCAGATAGTGACTGTAGAGTAGTTTAGTGTAGTGTTAGTTTAGTAGGTATAAGGAACTTAATTTATAATAAGTTACATATTATAATAAGTGTAGATATTTTTATGTCTGTAAATACTATTTATTTAATATTGTAAGCATGTCATTTTTTATAGATTAAGGTTTTTATTATAAATATTACTTAGTATTATAATTAGGAGTTATTACTGTTATTAGTGTTATTATTAGTTATTATTATAAATATTAGTCATTATTAGAAATATTGCCCGCTTCATAGCGAGATCGTCAAATTTTGGCTTCGATTATAGCCAATAATGTTATTATTGAGTGCGATGCAATGCAATATTTAAGTTAAAAATAATTTTTCTGTGTTATTATGTTTATTATTTTTACACCATTTATAAAACGAGAATGTGTAATTTTTGTTCATAAATATTCGTTACTTTTTTTGTCGCCTTTACTTGTATATTCAATATCCGATACATTAGTTACATTATTTTTTTGTCGCCTTTACTTGTATATTCAATATCCGATACATTAGTTACATTATTTTTGTCGCCTTTACTTGTATATTCAATATCCGATACATTAGTTATATTATTTTTTTGTCGCCTTTACTTGTATATTCAATATCGGCTATCTGTCGGTAGCAATAAATTAATTTAATTTTATTGCGACTTTGTGAGTTTATATGATCTTGTTAAATGTTGCAACAAATACACAAAATAACTTAATAAATATACCAAAAAATGAAGCATATTGAATAAACAACCATCAACACTGTTCAATCTATTTTATTATGTTATTTGATATACCCTAGTCGGTAAGTACCTACCTAGGTAGGTATGAATGAAATCTCCGAAATTAAACCTAAACAACTTGTCATCATTCTCTCTTCTACCTTGCTTAAATCTACCAAATCAATGAGTCAAGTAACTACCTAATACAGATATTTATTTATTTATTAACATAAATTGCAAATATGGTAGGTACAGGATGTCATTTTCTTAAATTAAGGTAACACTGTATTTAGCCTTGCGGCATGCAATATTTTAACCTTAAAAGTTAAGAAATATAAAAGTACCTAACACATTAACAGCAAATAAATTAACATATTAATCAAATTATAACTTATATACTTACATGCTAGTTTAAATTACAATCATTCAAATAAACATCCACAGAGTAGAAACATTTTTCTAGTAACATTTTTTTAAGTAACTTTTTTGCAACTTCAATATAAGGCTTTTCAAAAATTGTCTTTGGTAGGTGATTAAATATTCTAGGAGCCATATAGAAAATGCTCCTGTTTAAGTATGCAGTGGAGTTGGAGGGAATACAAATTTTTGAGTTATGTCTCTTAGTTTTAAGCTTCTCGAACAAATCAATATTCTTTTTTACAAAGATAACCGTCTCTCTCTAAGATATACACAGGGGAGAGTCAAAATGTTTAATTTAATGATAAAGGGACGACAGCTACCAATAGTTTTTATATTGCAGATGGCCCTTATGATTTCTTTTGCGCTTTAAACGCATATTCCACATCAGTAGAGTTTCCCCAGAAAATTATGCCATATTTTATTTTTGGGCGACAAATCCATGATAGGCAGTCAGGACTGTGGACATGTTTGATGTTTTGGACAATTAATAAAGAGCATATGAATACTGGTTTAACTTCAAATGCAGACCCGCAATGTGACTCTTCCAATTCAAATTTTCGTCAATGTTCAAACCTAAAAAGAATTCTGTTTGAACCTGTTTTATGTTCTTATTGTCATATTGTATATTTAAGTTCATAAGTTTGTTGACCCTATTGCTATAGCACTAGTTTTATTAATGTTTAGTTTTAATTTATTCTGAGTTAACCAACCTATACTGATAGTCAAAGTGTCATTTATTTCATGCTCAGTCTCTTGTCGTGATTGTCGTGAAGGCAACGATCTTGACCACAAATTCTCAAAATTATAAATTAAAATTAAATACTCAGGTAGTATGAGCAAATCAAACTGTTTTATTTATTTAAAGTGCATTATTGTCTGAATTAAAGGTGTGTACCATTTGGTACAGAACAATAAATTAACAGAAAGTCGGTTAGAAATTCAGTACCTAGTCGAGTTTGAAATGAATACCTATATCTTGATTGAAATGTTAAATCTACTAGACTAACAACGATCACCGAGGAGAGCTAGATTGAGAGAAATGGCCCTGGGTCGCCAGGAATGGCGAGGGATATGCCTGTCAACCTCAACTGCGGCAACCAACAACGACCCACTGACGTCGTGCGTTTTTAGTCGATTTGAGCCCGACATAACCTCTCCCACTGACTCCGGCGGGGGGAATCCGTGGGGATTATTCGCACTTAAAATAAAAGTAAAAACAAACCAACTACGATTGAACAATAACGATATAAACGATAATAACAGTCCTACTTAAATAAACTGTTGAATTTGTTTTACAAGTAAAAGTTAGGAAAAAATAATCCAGACCTAAAAAAATCTACGTCTAAATCCTGTCTAATTATTCGAGAAGAAATAAGAATAATGGAACAAGAACTGTTTTACTAACAAAAGTGCTGTTGAATACAACACAAATTGTGGATTTCAATAATCCAATACTGAAACTGTACTGTGAAAAAATGTTATGTTTGACTTCTTAACTTTATCTAAATGCCTCTGCAAAACTCAATTCAGCTGATTATATAATAGATGCAAAACCAAGCCATTGTAGAAGCACACCCTTTTGCAATTGTCATTCATTCATTCAATTGGCAAAGACGCAACAAATAAACAGAATGTGTTGTGGGGTGTTAATCCTCGCAGCGTGACACGGGAGAGCACTCTTTCATATTTTACCTGAAGGACCTGTTATGATTTTACTTAAGTCATCTCGTATTGTAGTTATGATATTTTGTAATGAAACTTTTTTAAATATAATTAACATATTTCTAAAAGTGTTTAATACTTTCACGCGGCAGCCTAGTGGTATGGGTAATGGACTGCTGAGACGAGGTCTCGGGTTCGATCCCAGGTTTTACCATGGCACACACCAATGACTTTACGATGCTTTTCGAAGTTATGTGTGTATTTATCGCAGGTTTATAAGTGCCCGGTTAATGTCAATAGGCTCGCCACCTATTACATTGGGACCTAAACATAAACTGGCGAAATGTGAGTGCTAGCACCTCTGTCTACCCCTTCGGGGATATAGGCGTGAGTTTATGTTTAATGTTTATGTATGTTTAATACTTTCAAATTCCAAATAGTGTAAATATCAAAACTACATAAGGCCTATTACGCCTTTATGTTTAGGTCCCAATGTAATAGGTAGGTGGCGAGCCTATTACCACTAACCAAGCACTTATAAACCTGCGATAAATACACACATAACTTCGAAAAGCATCGAAAAGTCATTGGTGTGTGCCATGGTAAAACCTGGGATCGAACCCGAGACTACGTCTCAGCAGTCCATTACCCATACCACTAGAAGCAATATGCAACCCTTTCTTGCATAGAAAGCTATGCAAGAACATTGTAATGATGTTAAAGATAATTTAGACATGAAAGATCTCAACTTCCGTTTGGATGTTTTTAGAAGATAAATATTTGCAAGAACGGTTCTCTATGAACCAAGGGATGACACAATAAAGACATTTTCAATGAAAAAATAGCACACGGGGCGGTCTAACGTTATGCCTTTATAACCACCAATATGATTAATAACAACACTGACGTTGTGACAAGAGAAACCATTTTGCTTTTAAAAAATAAACACTTAAGGGAGATTTATTATTTTTGCCCACGTTTTGGATGTGTTGCAGTATCCGTGGTTCCAAGCCGTTGTACAATTATTATTTCAGAATGCGATATTTTAAAATTAACTTTAAAGAGAATTAGATCCTCGTTTCAGTCGCCAAAAGCCAGCAGAAATATTATAGGCCTTACTCCTTAGCAAATACACATATCGAGCTAAATCTGGTAGAGCAAAAATCTATTAATATTCTTACAGGAGTACCTACTAAGGTTCAGGAGATCGGTTGTTTTGGAACAGGAAGAAATAAAAACAAGCAAGTTGTATACATTCCTCCGGCTGGTATTGCTTGAGGAAAAGTCTTCCCATCAGGTGGGCCGTGTGCTTGTCTGCCAACCAAGTGGTATAAAAAAAAAAATTGTTTGGGAGAAAGACACATCGTGAATAAATAGAAAAGTATAGTCAGGACCACACTAGCGGATACGAGCACAATGGCGGAGATGAATGGGCGAAGTTGCGGTCAGTAATGTACTGCTGACTCACTGCAACCCTTCAGTGTTAACTGTATTAGATACGGTTCGCAGAAAAATGTTGACATTCGGCTACTCAAAACTTAATTATAATAAAATTAAGACTTAAGTTTGCATAGCGGCAGCGAGGGCAGTTACAAGAATCAGGAAATAAACTTTTCCCTGAATGGGCAGTAGGTAGTAAGCGAACAGTGTGTATGCGAATATTTCTTTGGAAAATTTGTGAACTCTATCAACTAAATATTTTTAATTTAAAACATCACTGTCCATCCCAAGGTTGTCTAGAAGAAATCATTTCAGCAATAAGGCCGCCCATTGTACATCGAACTGTATATACATGCTACCTACTAGTCCTACTGTAAATCTGTTGGTGTACAATAAAGAATTATCTATCTATCTAAACTCAGTCAGAGAAAGGTAGATGTCGATTTATTATTTTAAAAGTCTATCTGTCAGATCTAATAGAAAATAATATTAAAATGCTAGCCGATTTCAACAAGATAAACTAATCTTTTAAAATATAATATAATATAATAATATAATTTTTAATTATAGAAAATACCCTCACCAAAATTTTAAATGTGGCCTTGGATGACCGAGCTTTACTACAAGCGACTCTACCGATTCGCTTGGGTGGGCTCGGTATTCGCAAAATTTCAGATGTCAGCTTACCAGCGTTCCTGTCTTCAGTCCACAGTACCGAAGAATTAACTAGGAAAATCCTTGCACCTACACTAGTTAATTCTGAAGTATTGTGTAAGACTGATGCAGTGAACGCTTGGAAAATTGCATGTCCAAACACCGATCTCCCAAGGAACCTCTTCTCACAGCGTCAGTGGGACGGGCCGCTCTGCAGCTTAGTTGGAAAAAAATTACTAAATACATGTTCCAATGCTGCTGAGCGTGCCCGTTTACTGGCGGTTGGAGTGTGGGAATCGGGTCTTTGGCTACAAGCTCTTCCGTCATCTAACGTAGGGACTATGTTAGATGACACTACCTTCCGCATCGCAACTTGTCTCCGTTTAGGTGCGCCGTGTGTTTCTCCGCATCAATGCCGCTGTGGAGAAGCCGTTGACAGACTCGGACACCATGGTCTGTCGTGCTGCAGGAGCGCAGGGCGAATTCCACGGCACGCCAGCCTCAATGACATAATCCGCCGTGCTCTTGTCACCGCCGGTGTACCAGCTGTACTAGAACCAAACGGTTTGGCGCGTGACGATGGCAAGAGACCGGATGGCATGTCGTTAATGCCATGGAAGATGGGTAGGACTCTGGTGTGGGACGCCACATGCGTTGATACCATGGCTCCTACCCATATAACTAGCACGGCTGGCTGTGCTGGAGCTGCTGCTGCTTCTGCAGAGGCTCTCAAGCGGCGCAAATACTCCAATCTCATCGGAGATTATGAATTTGTGCCGTTTGGAGTCGAGACTTTGGGGTCATGGGGTCCGAGCGCTCGCAACCTCTTCCGTGAGATTGCGAAGCGTATGGTCGACGCTTCTCGTGACCAGAAGGCTGGCCTCTTTTTAGGTCAGAGAATAAGCATTGCCATACAACGTGGCAATGCTGCCAGTCTTCTGGGAACGCTGCCACAAGAGGCATGCGATGCGGAGGAATTCTACGACGCATTTTAATTGTTCTTAGCTATAAGTTGTATAATAGTTATTTTATTTTTATTGTATTTAATATTTATAAATTATTTAATATTATTTCTGTATAAAACACACAAATGGATACAAAACAAATAAAGATATATGACTTAGTAAAAATCTTTTAAATAAATTAAACACTGGTAAAAATAAAGTGCCGTTACTTGGCCTATCCACTGTTTTGCTAACTCTCCGGGACGTAATCTGTGTCCACGCGGAAGGGTTCTCAAATGGCAGGCGCGTGACAGTTATTGTATTATTTATTTCGGAAGCAGTTCTTATTCCGTTGCTGTTTAAGGATATAGTTGCGTGTCAACAATGCTGCTGCAGCTGCACACACAGATGTCGATCGTTGTGAGTGCTTGACAGCTATGTGAAATTTTCAATACTTTGGTTATTGATGTTATCAACTGGCTGTAGCTTTATGAAATAAGATCATTTATCGGCAGTTGTGCTCTCCTGGTACTAGTAATGGTTGGTTAGTAATAAAATAAAGGTCAGTTTCTGGTTTTGTAACTTAACCAGGAAAGGATTGTTACAATTTCGTGGACCTTACCGGCCTTTCGTCTCCATTTTCCTTTTTCTTAATATGCGTGTGTTCTTTTATACCGTTACCGCTATCCCATGCTGTTGCAGTTTTGATTTAAAAAAATGTTTATGCGCTAGTCTACCTACACCTACCTTGTTACTTGTTTCAAAAAAATGTTTTTTAATTTTCGTGACAGAACTTTGGTGGTATTTTCCATGGGATTGAACAACTGAAGAGTATCGCCTCGTTGTTTGTTGCGACCCTACAGACGGCCAGTGGCGACTCGAGCATCCTTTCCATTTAATCAAATCGCTTGTTTTTATTTGTTAGATAAAAGTAGATGCAAAGCTTAAATGATTTCACTAGACTTTGTACAACGTCTACAGAAGCTGAACAGATTGGCTGCTAATTCTGTAATATCAACAAATTCAATCAAAAATATAATAAATATAGAACAAGTTTTAGAGTTTATTTACTTTGTTCTATAGTAGTCTATTCCTACAATAGAGTTTACTAGGCATGCTCATTTTTCCTGGTTGGAGGATCCATCTTCTCTTTGTATTAGAGGAACATCACACCTCGTTCTGTACAATACTAGGAATAACAGTACTAAATGCAATGAAAGTAGTTCACAATAGAATGAAAGTTAACAATGTACATTGTTAACTTTCATTAACCTACCTAAACATACGATTGACTTAACCTGACGACGCATGCTCACGGTGCATATAATTATTATAAAAGAAGAAAAATAGTGCAGGAGTGAGCAACGTGCCAGATGGCAATGGGGCCGACTCTTAGCTTGATCTCAGATAGCTCGGTATAGCGATAACGGCCTTATCCAAACTGCACTGTTTTCAAACTACTAAACTAAAAACGAACATTATTTGGACTTCCTACCGCAGCACTATAGAGGCATTTTGTACTCGTACTTCACATCGATGATAAATATGATGTACGGCTACTATGATGCTCGTAAACCTATGATGGAGTATTCAGTAGATACGGTTTGTTACAGTATCGAAATATTACCTCCCCTCCACAGGGACAGTGTACAGAGGACAATGTATAAGTGACACCTAAATTGAGTGCAGGCCTCGACCGTTTGTGTTGCTGTAAAAAGTACTTGATTCGATACCTCTAGTTGTTCGACATCGCACCTTAACGGGAAATAACCTTTAAATATGGAAAATGGAACCCAATTAACGCTTTTTTTCTTTATTTTGGTAATGTTAGCGAAAACAACCATATATCTGGGTAGAAACAAATATAAATGCATCACAATAATCTTGCATGCCACTAACATGATTTTTTACATTGCAACCATTTTCTTAGAGGAGTCTTGCCTGGTCTTGTGCAGTGTGAGCCTACCTGTAGTTACAAAAATTTTGAAATAATTATTCACACAATGTCCTTAGGTAAATTGTCTGAATTAGTACAAGGGAACTTGTGTAAAATACAATCGCAGTGGCTGTTACTGAGGCAGACGTACTATAATCCTACTGCAGGTTCTGATTTGAGGTGTTTGTCTGTGGGTAACTATTAATAGGTATATGACAAATAAGTGGGCAATCTGTTATGATTTGCGCATCAGTGTTTCATTGCTAATTCTACAATATTCTCACGCGAATCCTGCTATAACAACACTCTCGCGTGTCGGTTTGTTGCGCCTGAGTCAACAGCGATGTTTGTTCGACGAAAGGATTCGTGTTATGATTGTGCACGCGTCTCTTTCACATTATTTATATTGAAAAATAGTTAATTAATATGTATAATACACATACTTGGACTGTACTACGTACTATGACAGTTCTGAAACATTCAGTGAGTAGTTCCTACAAATTGTATTATATGCTTGAAGTGCCAACAGTCGTATCCAAATGGGCAAGTCATAAAAGTAACATTATTAACTAAAACTTTCTAGAAGGACAGTTAGCTATTATACTAGAACATAAAAGTAATTGAAACTGCTTTCATAAGAATAACTTTTTCAATTACAGACAGGAAAATAACGGTTCTTACAATGGTAGAAATTGTGAATAGATATAGTTATTTCAATTTCGCAAAACGGCAGAATGGACCATTGTCTCTGCATTGAGTAAAAGGGTTGTTCCAAAAAGGGATTATACAATTTGCATGTCGTGACTTTACGTCACTTCTGCGAATATTGTCTGAGAGCCTCCACAAATAACAAATGACTTGCATTAATTGAAAAAGCGTATCTGTAACCGTTGTATTTTTATTATCTTTTCATGGAAGCACAGTTTTGCAATACTACAGGTATTTTTAAATTAAAAAAAATAATTTAAAAAATAAAATAAAATAAATTTATTTCAGGTAAATTTCATCCATATAAGTAGCGATGTAGGAACACAGTATGTCACATGAAAACTGGGATAAATTTGGTGTAATAAAAATTTAGATCCAGTAATATAATTAATTAAGTAAATTTATAGAATTAAATTGACACTAATTTAGTTTCATGAATTTCATTAAAAAAAATGCAGAATGTGTTGCCACATACGTTGAGCTCGCACAAGCAACCTAATAATCCTCACGAGACACTAGAATCCTTTTGTTTTTCTTCTATTACTAATAAGGTATTACTTTTTTTAAGAATAAAATCAATCTTCATGTTTGATTATGGTACATAGTTGTTATACTACGTGATAAACACGTTAAGATTCAGCATATTCTGCCATTCGTGGCGTACAAGTTACTGTGAAATATAAATTATACCATTATCTAATACTAATATGCATGTTATTAACAATTCACATTATATTAAAATTATTTCATCATTATAATCATGTCAAATATTTAAAATTATCAAACGCGTAACATGTAAAAATAAGAAAATAGGTACATCTTAATTCTAATCATATTAAATTTCAATACAAATACAAATACAAACACAAATACAAATACGAATACGAATACGAATACGAATACGAATACGAATACGAATACGAATACGAATACGAATACGAATACGAATACGAATACGAATACGAATACGAATACGAATACGAATACGAATACGAATACGAATACGAATACGAATACGAATACGAATACGAATACGAATACGAATACGAATACGAATACGAATACGAATACGAATACGAATACGAATACGAATACGAATACGAATACGAATACGAATACGAATACGAATACGAATACGAATACGAATACGAATACGAATACGAATACAAATACAAATACAAATACAAATACAAATACAAATACGCAAATATTGGAATAATTAATTTTATCGACAATTTACTTCAAGAAAAATTTACTTTAAATTTTATATTAATACGATGTCAAAAGATAAAATTCCAAGTGATGGGATTTCATAATACTTAACTTACAATTTGTATAAAGGCAATATCAGTTTGTGAATTAAGTAATAGTTAATACAATGTCACAGTAGGTGCGATTAAAATTTAGGTAGGAATCTTAGGAATTACACAGACACACATTTGTCATCTAGATAATTTTGTACATTATACGAGTAATATGCCTTTTGTATCAAAATATTTTTCAACTTGTATTTAAATTCGTGCAAATTAGTTGTGGCGCATAAATCAGTCGGCAGTTTGTTAAAAACCCTTGATGTCAAACATAATATACTTTTGTTTATTAAAGCAGTTTTACTTGGAATGGTCGTTATATCCGACAGCAGCCGAGTCATGTTCGTTTTGAAAGCATCCCAGCTGGCCGATACCTGTATTTGGCTGAAGTGCATACTTTTGGTTTTATTAAAATTAATTCTTAAGTTTTTTTTTTCAACCATGCAATCATAGAACCCAGGAAGCTGTTAACTTATGATTCATATTGGTCAAGTTGATTACATTCTATTGCTAATTTGTTATCTTAGGAAAGTCATTTATATATATTACCGTAAAGTACCTAGTAGGTACACTGCCCTGGGTATTTTTCTTCAATTTTGGTTTCAGAATCAACTCTGGTGATTATCACTTTTTGTTTTCTATTTGAAATATAAGATTCCAGTATTTTTTAAATATTTCTCTTGATACCATAAGCCTCCAGCATTGCCAATAAGATTTTATGATCCACATATTCAAATGGCTGCGTCATGTCATATCGCAATATATAGCTAACCCTGGATTTCTCATATCCATATTTTTAATAATTTGATTTAAGAAATTATATATGGAAATTATTATAACTCCGCCTGAAATCATCCAAATCTTCCTCCAATCCAAATATTCCTCTTGGACTGATTTAAATTTTTTGTTATCTTCAAGCTCAATTAAAGCTGGAATATTTATGTCTATAGAAATTTTGCATAGCGAGTATCAAACCCGTACACCTAACACTGCAGTCGATCGAACGTAGTCTACCACGCATAAACTCATTCCAAGAAAGCGTCGCCGTCGACCCTTCACTGCTCACGTCACGTTGCGCGGAGGGTGCAACATTAATTGTGTTAGGGAACCCCTGCACAGAGTGCAATGTAAGAATATGTAAACCCTTGCGTGGGTGTGAACTTCATCGGCCATATTGTAATTATCGATCCGTGGATATTCGGCAGGGTTCGGCAACATTTATCAGCACCTACTGCAACCAGCGCGAACTTAATTATGTAATTATGTATACCTACTATCTTATCTTTAATTGTGTATAGGTACCTACTGATTTGTTTTTTATTTAGGTAAACACAAAAAACCACATCAGAATATGAATACCTAAGTTGTAGACTCAGAAGCTCTGTTAATTTCTTTAAGGAATTTCTTCCAGCTGTCCTGCGAGGCAATAGAGTGTAGGAAATCCTATTTACTTTATATGACTTATCTGTACCTTACACCATTACTCGTCGCAAATTATGTCTGTATTAGGTAATTAATTTACTCAATGATTTAATTGATTACATTAAATAAAATATGCTATTATAATATACAATGATTAGGTACATATAGCAAGATAGAAGAGAGATAATGAGTTATAAGTTAAACTGTCGAGATTTGGTTTGTACCTACCCTAGTAAGTACTACTTACCAACTAAGAATCAAAGAATCAATTTTATTTATTCAGTTTAGGCACACAAAGAGCACATATGAACGTCAAAATTCTACAATTATGTATAAAAATATTAAATAATGTAAAAATAAACCATTGGAAAATGATTCTTTCGCTGGTTCGGTAGAATCAAGTCTTGAGGAATTTTATTAAATATTTTTATGCAGCTGCATACAAATGAATCACCAACCTTGTGAAGCCTAAGTTTTGGTACAACTAGTTTATCTTTATTTCTCGTATTAAAATTGTGTACAGCAGATAGTTTTTCGAAAATATTTATGTTTTTTCGTACATATAAGATAAGAAATAAAAATAAAAAAAATAAAAAATAAAATTTTCATAAATGTATTGAGAAGCAACTGTTAAAATATTAATTTCTTTTAAAACTTCTCTCAGCGAGTCACGGGGTCTGGGGCTATAGATCGCTCGTATCGCTCGTTTCTGTAGTACAAATATAATTTCAATATCGGCAGCTGAGCCCTGCAGCAGCAGACCGTATGACATAATAAGAGAGCTTAAGTACCTACCTATAATAAATCAAATGAAAAATAGACTGAATTGTGTTGATGGTTGTTTGTTCAATATGGTTCATGTTTTACCATATTACATTTAGTTACTATTGGGTATACAATACTTACTAAGTAAGTAATGTCTTGTTGTATGTCACAAAATTGCATATAAACATGCATAATCATCTTAAAATTAATTCTTATTTGCTACAGACAGAATAGAATAGATAACTTACAATATAGACGTATATTACACATACAATAAAGACATTCAAAATTAGGAATTTATAGAAATTAACAATATTTATAAAGTTACTTAAAACAAAACAGCAACACAAAAATGGTTGATTTTAAACTTAACGATAACTAATATTTATTAAAATAACGCCCTACAGAATACCGCGGTTATAATAACTTCATGTTGTTTTCCCAGCGGTGAGTAGGGTAGCCAGAGCTCAGTGGAGAATTTGTGCTGTCAGTGGGATGACTAAATGCTTGTCCTGCTTTGTCCTCTAAACTGACGGCACAGAAACTCTGTGCTTAGAGTTACACACGTCCATAGGCCACAGTGACCACTTTCCATCAGGTGGGCCGTGCGCTTGTTTGTCACCAAAAATACTAACTTATATTTGCAATCAAAAATTGTGGTAACAATTATTGTAAGTAAAATTTAAATTGATAACTAGATAATATTTACAAAGATAACCAATATTTACACTTAACTAATTTAGTTCATTTACCTACACTAAACTTACACTTAACACTATGATACCATATAGTTCATCACATGTGGCCAGCACACTGTGCACACACACTGATTTTAAGCGCAACCACTTTCTTCTTCAGGAAGCTCACCTGGAAAGCCAGTCTAATTTCTCGCAATTTTCGCCTGTTTCTGCTGTGTTTTGCAGCTAAATTATTTTTATTTATTTTATTGTTGGTGATATTTCCCCCCCATTTTGTCCGCTAGACCTTGAGAGGCCTGACTTTCAAGGCCTGGTACTCCATATCTCCGCTCAGAGACTCGGTGAAATCAAATCAATCAGCCCACCGCAGTCCACTGCTGGACATAGGCCTCTCCCAATGTGCGCCATTTTCTCCGATCCTCCACCTTCCGCATCCAGTCTGTCCCAGTCACCTTTTTCAGGTCGTCCGTCCATCGCTACCTTGACTGGGAATAGCGGGACCACCGGGAACTGAGAGCCTTTTGTTGTGGCGTCTATTCATCTGGGAGGGTTCAGCCTACTATTGCCACGCTGACCAGACGGGTTGGCAACGGGTTTGTCCTCGAGTTTTCCTTCTCTCAAGTCTTTCCGACCTCGGCAGAATATCGGCCAGGAGCCGCAACTCCTCCCCTAAATTTAGGGAGGAGTTGCCGCTTCTGTTGCCCAGCGTGCACCGCGTGGAGGTTTTCTAGCCCGCACTCCGTCTGAGAGACTCAGTATCTGAGACGTAAAGACCGGATCCTGTTGAAGAAGGTGGGTTTGGCTGTGTCAGACACTAGCTTTCGTCAGGCGATATCCTGGCCACAGGATGTATTGTAGCAGGTGCGACGGATGGCATTGCAGGTGAAATATGCGGGTTGGTGGAAGTACCCGTAGATATGCTGAGCGTCCGGATACGTTGCATAGTATCCGACGACCGCTCCTATTGAACCAGAGGCGCGGTGAAACCTCCTCTGAACGGTCTAAACAAGGCCATTGTGAAGGGTGAGAGGTGAGCAGGTAGCCGTGGTGAGCGTTGAATTACGTGTTTTTTTCTTGGTTATCATAGCATCGATGGATAACGGAAAACATCGTTAACGAGTATGCTAATTGTTTTTTTTCTTCTTACCTAATTGGGCATTTTCCTCTAGGTAAAATAAATTATTTAACTGAGCTCATTACATTAGAAATGGGTAAAAGAGCGATTAAAGTTGCATATGTTTTATATTTTATCGTTTTTATTTATTTTTGATCCATCCATCCAACTTGTCCCACCCAATGTACCACCCAATGTAAATTATTTGATTATTAAACATTACGACGTCACAATAAATTATTTCATACAAGTTTCCTAAGTAAAAATTACCTAATTCAGTAGTTGTAATACAATTACATTTTTCAAAAAGTATTGCATATAGGTATAATTGTGTCAATTTTACTATTCACTTTCGATGTCATTAAATATAATTATTAAAATAAATATAACATCGGAATAAAAGTCCATAATATGTTGTTTGTAGTTAATATTGGAAAAAAACTCCGTCATTATTTATGTGAAATTCTTTAAAATCTCTGAATTTCTCTTACGTGTATCTTCATTAGTAGCAAAATCTGTGATACCGACTTTTATTAAAATCTCTAATTGTTCGTTTAATATTGGTGCCATTAACCAAGTTCTTTAGGATACTCAAAATTAATGGATGGATAAGGTTATTTAACGCAAAACGGCAAAACCAACCGTTGTCTCTGCTTTTAGTAAAAGCGTATGTCGTGACTTCACGTCACTTCTGTGAATATTGTCCGAGCGCCTCCATACATAACAGATGACTTCCATTAATTTAAAGGCGTCTTTGGTTCGATATACATATAATTAAGCAGCACAAGCTGGTACCGTGACCTCTGACCATAGGGGTCATCGGCCTCGTGGCACTAAATAGCGTAGGCTGAAATAGCACACGTATAAATAATATTAAGCCATGCATTTTGGCATTCAATAAGCTGCACCGCTGAGAAGTCCTCACCTGTAGAAAGAAGTAGGAAATGTTGATCTCAGTACTTACCCGGAGCCGGCAGCAGTTGGCCACGGGGTCAGTGACCTCGTTCAGCGAAGGTTGCCGAAGAAAGGGTGATGTCCAATCTCGCTCGCATAACTATGGACAATTTAGTAATAAATTGACAAACATACAAAAATATTTATATATTTATTAATATTATTTTAAATAAATTTGTATAAAATCCACAATGTTACACGTATAAATAATATATCACGGATCAGTACAAAAAAAATCAGTTTCAAGCAAAACACGTTGTAAGTCTACCAAAAAATTGCACAAAGCGGTGAAATTAAAATATTATCGTGCAAAAAGTGCAACATAAACGGTGTGGTTAGGTTTCAAAATTTAAATTAAATTTCTAACACTTAAGTTGTTCCAAGTTATTGTGTCCTAAGGTAAACTCTGGCCACGCCCACTTGATTTAAAGTGCCAATTACTCAAAAACTATAAGTCCCAGAGAGTAGCATGCGGCACCGGCAGACAGGATGACGAAATCCTCAAAGACACGAAGTTAAAATTCTGAAATAGTCTGAAACTAGAAATTGTCTGAAAAACTTAAATTTCTTAAGTACGGAATCCAGAGAGAGATTCGCAAGAAGTTAATTTTCAAGTGAACTGTACCACCCAGAGAGTCAGAAACGGTACCTACGGACAGATGGCGTCCTACATCGATGGTGGACACATTTCAATCACCAGAAGCACAGATTTGTATGGATAAAAGACGAAAAACGAGCAGGTATTGGAATATATAGATTCTATCAATTATCCTCGTAGTCTCGCCAACATTGCCTGTAAACGTTCAGCACTTCATGGTAATAATAACATCAGTGCACCTTGTGTTTTTCAGTTACCTATTTAGGGTAATTAGTTGAACTAGTTGTCCATAACCAGGGATGTCCTTTTGAGTTTGAGAACCATCCTTGTAGTGGAATTCTCAAACCCATGAATTGGTTTCGAATTCATGGAGCAGTCTTTACCTGTGTACAATAAATTCTGTAGCATGTATGCCAAAGTAGATTCACATAGCTCGAAAGTATTTATACCAAAGTGACCACAGAAAGACGTCCCTTCCACAGCACATACTTACATTCTGCTGAACTCATTGTTACAGTATTATGCGACAGGCGATCTTTTTGTGGAAGATCCTAACCTCAACGTTATCGTCACCCACGAAGTGAAGAAATCTATTTAGCAAAATAAACCTATTTCTATACACATGTTTAATCTTAATTTGGGCACACCTAGTAGGTACTCCTGTTGTACACTATCCATTTTCCGTTTGTTGCCGCAGACCTTTGCTGCATTGTTGTTCTTGGCCCTTTTTTGAATGTTGCAGGAACTGTCTTGGCATGCAGTAGTTGATAGAATTACGCGGCGTATTTGGGCGTTTTCTCCCAGCAACGCACCTATACTCGGGCATACCTAACACTCGAGTTATCCAGTTCTCGTCGATTCTACTTCTGTAACAGAATGATATGTAAACAAACATGGGGAACCAGATGTTGATGGGTTCGATAATATCGGAAACTCAGAACAATACAACATGGTTAATTTCCCGAAAACTTTAATACTAATGTGAGTGGCTATAATAGTTTAAATCCTATTTGATGCAGTTATTATATTAGTTTTCATTCCACGCACATTCAAGCTATGGAATGACCTCCCTGCTGCGGTTTTCCCAAGCACCTACAATAGGTATAGGGTTCTTCAAGAGGGGCATCAGAAGGTTTCTTCATGGTCGGCAGCGTGAGTGTAACACTCCTTGTTTTGCACACGTCCATAGGCCACGGTAACCACTTCAAATCAGGTGGCCCGTGTGCTTGTCTGCCACCTAAGTGGTTGTAAAATAAGTCTCATTCACAGCAGACATGAACTCTATTTCTTTTCTATTTTCCTTGTTTCTCCGCACTGCGGCATACATAATACAGGTAGTGTCTCATATGCATAGAATAAGTAGATTTTATAATATTGATTTTTCCTTTTTCTAGTAATTAAGTTTAGTGTAATATATAGAACACACGCCTGAATGAGGCAACGCTTATTTGTAATGTATTAATAAAGTAAGTGGAATAATATTAGGTAATTAAAAAATTTAAAAAATTAGGAGAAGAAGGCTTCCTGGACGACGGACTTCTTATGTTTGAAGCAAAGAAAGGTACAGAAGACTACCATGACGAGATGAATGCAGAGTGTTTCGAGGATTGGTTCCGCGGTATTCTACCCAAACTCAAACCAAATGCAGTAGTCGTAATGGACAATGCGCCCTATCACTCTAGGAAGATCCAAACAATCCCGAAGATGTCGTGGACAAAACCACGAATTCAAGAGTGGCTGACTAATAAAAATATTGTATTTGAACCAAATATGGTAAAGGCCACTCTAATAGATATTGTGATACAGCAAAATCTTACTGAGAAATATGCCGTAGACGAGATGGCTGCACATAAAGGCATCACAGTTTTAAGATTGCCCCCTTATCACTGTAAGGAACCCCATTGAGTTGGTATGGGCGCAGGTAAAGGGTCACGTTGCAAATAATAATAAGACGTGTAAAATGCAAGAAGTTAAAAATTTATTTCAAGAAGGTATAAACAAAGTGACACCGGCTAAGTGGAGTGACTGTGTGTCTCACACTATAAAAGTGGAAGACAAAATGTGCCACCTCGATCATATTATAGATGAAGTGACAGATACATTTATTATTAGTGTTACCGAAAGCGACAGTGACAGTAATTCCGAAAAAGATTGATTAAAGTACATTATTATGGCATTTTTGTTTCATTTTAAATGTACCTCCCTATACTTCCAATAAAAAAGATCAATCCTCTAGTATAGTAACAATAATAGAATAAAAAAATACATTACAACTTAATATTAAATCTCAAACACAAAACCAAACTGTTCATTCATTTATGATTCACTCATTTAGCTACATCCCTATTTATTTTTCTTCAAAACCCGGCAACCCACAAAACGTCATTTTACTGCAGCTAATAAAAAGTTAGACTTTAGTACAAGATCGGGTGAAATGACTGTGTTTTGCATAGGACACGTGAATATGACTTCACAATTCACTTCACTATCAAAAGCCAGATTAATACAAATATACATGCATAATATAGTCACGTGTAAATTCCAGAGGGGCATTAACACCCACATTTTTACACCAATTATGGTTTCCAATCATACTTTTTCGAATAAGGACATCTTTCTGGCCGTACGCCAAGCATAATATTCAAGAAAGGCCTCTAGGCTTGAGCTGAAATGCTTTAAAGTCTGACACAACCCGAAGTGCCCCAGTCGCACCCCAAGTTTTAAGTCAAAGTCATAAATCATGCATTCTGCATAGACCAATAAATCGGCACTTACCAATCGTCAATATAAAAAGAAATATGAAAGTTATTTAGCAAGTAATGGCAACAACCTCAGTGGGTATTTTCATTTTGTCTATTTACAAACATTTATTAAGTCTACTTAGTCAAAATACAATAATTTAGAGTAGCAAAGTTGAGCGAACAGCTCGTTTCCAAGCTTGTTTATCATCTAAGTATTCTTGGATATTATAATAGCCCTTCTGGCACAATTTACTCTTTAATCTAAAAAATACTTTAAAAAAAGCTAAAAAGTTCAGTATACCGGCCGTCTGTGACAGTAAACACTATCTGCCTACACATCTTCCCTTGTGAACAAGTGTCAAGCTATACGGAACTACATCAATAAATATTACCCATCTATTATGTCAAACTAATTTTGCCGGACACCGTCGTTGTGCAGGCATCTAGTGACTGGTCAAACTATTATATTACTAACAATATGCATACACAAGTCTATTTCCGTGACGTCTCAGTTCTGCGCCACTCGTGCGCATGTCCGCGACTAATCGGACGGTAAAGTTGGCCGCGCGACAACAATGTCGCAACCGTCGTCGTCCGACTGCTGTATTGTGCGTAGGTACGCGCATCTCTTTATTATGTGACGGTGGTTCGGTGAAAGGATTGAATTTGATCTCAGTGTTATATAAAAACTGACACGGAGATGATAACGATGATGACAGTTTGAATGGCCATTTCCTTAAACTCTTTTCATAAAGAAAAAAAATTAAGGTGCAGCAAAAAAAACAGTCTCCGAACCACTTGGTTCTTGCTCGTACATTCTTACCGTTACTCTACATTTGTCTGCAGCACCTACACACACCGGCTATACTGGCAGAAGGCAGCTATTCTGGCTTCCATAACCTTTATCTTCTTTTTCAGGTGATTGACCTGAAAGGTCAGTCACAACATCCAAATCTTCTTCCTATCCCTGCTCTGTTTCGCAACGTGATTACTTCTCTCACGCTGCATTTGGTACGAGTCGTTACACTCGTTACTCGCCTGACTATACTGCACAGCCCGTCTCATTCTCGTGTTATTACCGAGAAGTAAGAGGCCGTTTTTCTTTTTCAGGATTTCTAATGTATCTCTCATAGGCCTTGTACTAAGAAGACGGTGGGTTCAACTGTGACATGTGCCATATAATCCTCATTACAATCGAAAGAGGTGCGACGTAGAATATTGTTGATTGGCTGGTAGTAATAACCAGTTGAGCAGGGTATCCTGATATGTTGTATAGTGATACGAATCAGCAAATCTTTTCTTCACACTAAAAGAGAATTGATTTACATAAATTGGAAATAAAGAGACTCCCTTAGAGTTAGTGCAAGTCATTTGTTATCTATGGAGGCAAATATTCGCAGAAGTGACATGAAGTCGCGACATACAAATTGTATAATTTGTTGGAACAACCCTTTTTCTCAAAGAGACAATGGTGCATTCTGCCAGTATGCGAAATTGTGGTACCTTAGTGCCTCCACAATCTTCTCTATTCAAAATTAGAACCGTTATTTGTTGTTTATAGATGACAATAGTTTTATCATGCAGGTATTTTAAATTGACTAAATATGTTTGAGCTTTCAATAACTTTACCTTCCACCACCACCAAGGTAAAGTTACCATTAAAATAAAATTAATTAAGTTAATTAACTGAAATTTTTCTAAAAGGATGGAAGGTAAAGTTATTGAAAGCTCAAACATATTTAGTCAATTTAAAATACCTGCATATAATTATGTTTCTTATTTTAATTGTCCCGGCCCATACTTGGCATTGAAAACAAAAATTGGTTGGTTCACAATACAATACCTATGTATAAGTAATGTGAAAAAGACGCGTGCGCAAAGATAACACGAATCCTTTCGTCGAACAAACACCACTGTTCTCACACCACACCACTTCAAACAAATACATTCTTATCTATAAACAGAGCTATAAAGTAAGAAATAATTACACCAACAATATTAACAATGAGTAGAGGACTGTAGAATGTATACTTTAACACATTAATTCAACAATATGTGACGTAGTGAGTACCTAGGTAGTTTCCTCCTTCCTACAATCTCGGGTCCTTTAAGCGGGGCGTGAAAAAGCATCTGATCAAGCCACCAAGCTTGAGTGCCACCATTGTAACATTACTTAGTGCCTGTAATTGCGGATTATAATCCGTTAATAGACGACATTGACCGCAGATGACGGATACACTTATGCCGTTCTTTGACAACGAACTCCAGTTTCAGTCAAAAGATATTAGCAATAGTTAACCAGCATTTTCCTTCCCAGAGTAATAAATCATATTTGTATAAGAATTACATTGATAATGGTAATGATAACAATCTGCAAGATGGCGAAATGTGCAAGTCAGTATTGTGTAGTCATACAATGGTTCTGTACTTATACTACTTATATATTACTACAATATACAGGGATTCTTAAATACTAAGCACATATTCTAATCTAATGCCCTTAAATTCTATGTAATATGTAGGTATTCTACATAAATATATTTCAGTGTCTAGCTGTTCTGCAGCAGGCACAGGGCGCTTGCGGTTATAAACTACACATCTGTTAACTTGACCGTCACTTCTTCCAACATCATTATCAAACACCAAACCAGTAGTTCCTAAAGATCGTCGAGGTCGATTGTATTGTACTGCAGCACTTTTTGACTCAACAAAGTCATTAAAAAGTTCCTGTATAGCTGACTTTGAGACTGGAAAGTCAAAATTAGACTCTAAGGCCTTAGTGGACCAATTATCACTATTTCTCCGAGAATATTTTTTCATTGAAAATTACTCGTCCCCTTTCAAAACGTAATGTTTAACGTAACGTAATTTCGTCAGGGTATCCTTCCAGGTCTTTTTTTGGTTTTCAGTTCGCGCCGAGCTCCACCCTCTCCAGATGTTGATATCATTTCTTTTATTATTTCGTTTGAAGCCATTTTTATTTGATTTCAATTCACAATCGTGTATTGGAATATACCTATTGATTCCCATCTAATATGATTCCAACACAACTAGTTGGGAATAATCACAGATAGAATTCACAAATAACTCTACTGCTCGACAACTCAGTACTATACTGTATGACGGATTGTGACCATTTTTTAAAACCTTAAGCTGCTAATGACGAAAGGGGACATTTTAGTGGTTGTGATTGCAGGAGGAACTCTGATACAGCGGAAGGGTCAAGACAGAGCAGACCCAGTGGAGATGATTGTGGCAAGGGCGCTGAGCCTATCGCAAAACAGTTGGATACTGAAATGGATAGGTATGTGAAACAAATAACGTGATAAGAACAGTGGTGTTTAGTGACTCTGTACTTATATTTAATTTAACCCGACCCGTCCATTCACTGGAGTTTCCCACTGGTGGGTTGAGGGGTAATTCACGATTACAATTGAAACAAAATATTTTTATTTAAGCTAGCTTAAACGTAAATATAGACAGAAACTTGGAATAACTCTAGATAGTAAACTGCAATGGAGTTCTCATATCAGCCTTGGCAGGAAGACTTAGCTCAGCTGCCTATGCGGTTAGAAAGATAAGGTCACTGACTGATGAGGAAACCGCACGATTAGTTTATTTTAACTACTTTCATAACTTTATGTCATACGGTCTGCTGCTGTGGGGCTCAGTAGCCGATATTGAGACTACATTTGTACTACAGTAACGAGCAATACGAGCAATCTATAGCCTCAGACCACGTGACTCGCTGAAAGAATCTTTCAAAGAAATTAATATTTTAACAGTTGCTTCTCAATACATTTATGATAATATCTTATATGTACGAAAAAACCTAAATATTTTCAAAAAACTATCTGATGTCAAAACTATCTGATACCAAAACTTTCAAGGTTGGTGATTCATTTGTAGGCAGCTGTATAAAAATATTTAATAAAATTCCTCAGGATTTGATTAATATGCCAATAAATAAATTTAAAATAGAGGTGAAAAAAACTTTAATGAGTAAAGGTTACTATAAAGTGGATGAGTATCTAAATGATATTAATGCGTGGTCAACATAAGTCTCTTGCTTGCTCGCACAAAATAAAATGTAAACTAAAGCAAATTTAAAAAAGAAAAATAATCTAGTTCTAATATAGTTCGCTGAGTTTCTTGCTGGTATCTTAGTAGAACTAACCTACAGAACCAGCGAAAGAATCATTTTCCAATGGTTTATTTTTACATTATTTAACATTTTTATATTATTTATTGACATACCTAATTGTAAAATTTTGACGTTCATATGTGCTCTTTGTGTGCCTAAACTGAATAAATGAAATTGTTTCTTAGATTCTTGATTGACTCTTTGAGTACAGCAATACCTAAGTGACAATAGCCAAGTAGATTAATGGCCGTCTCTCAGCTTAATGCTGTCCGCGTTGTGTACAGGTGCAATTGGTCATCGTGAAGTTTAAACCCAGACTATTTTTTATTTGTTAGCATGGTATTCGTTTTAAAAAAATAGTATCCAGTAACTTTGGGAGAGTAACATGGTTTTTATTTATTATTTTGTAGATTTTAGCATTGAAACTCTCACAAATATTATTAGTTAGTTCAGTGTTGTCTGTTATATTATTATGGGATACTCCAGTGGGTGGACAGGTCGGGACACATAATAAAGTCGTAGGTACTGTTGAAGTTGGTGGGTGGTGGATTGTAATTTGCTGTAAAAAACTTATTCATTCATTGGCCAAGAAATCAAAGGATCAAAGTGGTAAATAAATAAAATGTAACATGAATTGTTGAAGCCATAAAAAGTGCAATTGAATACATCACAATTATGGATTTCAATAATCAGATACTGAAGCTCTGATATGAAAAAATATTACCTACCTCGACAAATATCAGCATAATTCTAAGGTTGACTGGTAGAAAAAGCCTATGTCATTAAATTCGCCTTTAGTACACTTCTTGTATTAAGATTAAATAAATAAATAAAAACAATACGTCCGAATTCTTAACTTCATCCAAAGCCACTGCAAAAGTAAAGAACTGATATTAGATACTAAACCAAAGCTCTTATAGAAGCACAACTTTTCCCAATTGTCATTCATTCATTAAACAAAGACGCAAAAAATAACAAGAATGTATTGTGGAATATTAATTTTCCTTCGTAACTTGTTCAGATTAAATCTTGATCTATAAATTAAATGCTGATAAAAACATAGTACAATCATTTTCCAAAACCACGTAACTGTTTTTGCTAACTCTCCGGGACGTAATCTGTGTCCACGCGGAAGGGTTCCCAAATGACAGGCGCGTGACAATGTTTCACAAACATCGTTGTATTTTTTCTCGAATGTAGTTCTTATTCTGGTGGTGTTTAAGCTTATTGTTACGTGTGTGCAATGTAGTTGCAGCTGCAATAAGGCACAGATGTCGGTCGCTCGCAGTATTTGACAGTTATATGCAATTTTTTATATATTGGGTAGTGATGTTATCAACTGGCTATATAATAGTCAAGGTCGAGGTACTGAGAAACAATAATAATAATAATAATATTTCTTTATTCAGAACAGTGATACAGTGAGTGGCCAGCTGCTTTCCTAGATAGACTACAAGTAGCCTGTGTTAAGGATAAGCAGTGCCCTTCCCTTTAGTATGGTCGACAATGGTTTTACTTAAACTCAAAAATTACGCAAGGCTATTAAAAATCAGATTAATTATTGTGTGTGTGCGCGTGTGTGTGTGTGTGTATGTGTGTGTGTGTGTGTGTGTGTGTATGTGTGTGTGTGTGTGTGTATGTGTGTGTGTGTTTGTATGTGATGTGTACCTATCCACATTATCAATATTATAAATATGTGATTTCACTTCATTAATTAAAACAGTCTTCCGTCTCATCGTAGTTCAACTGTTGGAGAAACTCCCAGATAACTATCTTAGCGTTGAAGCGTGTGAGTCCAAAAATAGGGCATTTCAAGTTCATTTTGTTATAAAGTGACGGTGCAAGATAAGTCGGCAGTCTCTTTATAAAAGAGGTGCGTGGTGGTGGAATGGAACAGATTCTGTCTTTCCGTCGGTGGGTAATAAGACGGTATGGTGTTCTAGAATGTTGGAAGAGGACTATGTACAATATATATAATTGTCTAACAGATAAAACTTTACAAACTCTATAAAGATCAGTGGTTGGGAATAATATAGGTCGAAAGGTGGCAACTTTAAGGATGGCTCGTTGTGCACTTTCTACTGGAAGCAAAAACGTCTTCCCGGCTCCGCCCCAGCTACATATACAATAAGTAATCAAAGATTGACAAAGCGTATAGTATACCTTTTGGATGATAGATGTACTTGCCACTTGTCTCAATGTTTTAAAAACATAAATTAATTTTCGAATACGGCCTGTGAGAGTTATACAATGATTCTTGAAGTTCAAGTTTTTGTCTATGATTATGCCGAGGTACTTGGTTTGGGCAACTGAACTTAAAACTGGACACTGGCAATTTGGGTGAGGTGAAGACGAACAAGAGTGAGCTTTTAATAAAAGGGGTGTAGATGGTTGTGATATCGAGGTTATAGAGAATGTTATAAAATTTGTTTTAGTTGCATTCAAGGTTAAGGTGTGTGATGACAGCCATTTTAGTACAGTATTGAAGCCGTTTTGCGAAACAGCTTCCAATTCAGGCCATGAATTTGCGTAGAATGTGATTGCAGTATCATCCGCATAGGACACAATTTGAGCATTCGGTAAGTTTATATTGCATAAGTCATTAATAAATACTAGGAATAGCGTGGGACCCAGAATGCTGCCCTGAGGCACGCCGTATTCAATAAGAAGTGTTTCGCTGGTGTAGTCATTGATACTGACAAATTGGTAGCGGTCTGAGAGGTAACTTCTAAGTAAATCTAGTGCTATACCTCGGACACCTACATGTTCTAATTTGTACAAGAGGGTCTGAATTGGGACGGTATCAAAAGCTTTCGCAAGATCCACAAATATAGTCAGCACTTTCTTTTTACAGTCTAAATTACATGCAATATGGTCTACTAATTTGTGTACTGCATCATTTGTGGACCTATTTTTGCGAAAGCCAAATTGCTGTGACGATAGTATGTTATAGTGCTCGAGAAAGTTAATTAACCTATTGTTAATTAGGCGTTCTAGAATTTTAGATAGAGCACTAAGTACAGCAATGGGCCGATAATTGTTTACCAACCGTACGCTACCACTCTTGAAAATAGGATGAATTATTGCCTTTTTGAGGGCAGAGGGGAATATGCCCGACTCAAGGCATAGATTGAATATATGGGTCAGTGTAGGTGCCAAAATACGAGAATATCGTTTCAGAAATAGAGGCGATATGCCATCCCATCCAGTAGCTGCATTTATTTTCAGTGACTTTATACATAAAAGAATTTCGTCTGGGTCAGTTTTTTCGAGTGCAAGGGAATTCACAAGCCGAGGAGATATTGAGGCTTGCGATAATGGTTGAGGTGCTCTATTGTTTATATTATCTGCAAGATTTTTACCAATATTAACGAAATATTCATTAACAGCATTGCAAGACCGAGTAGGGTTCGTTGTAATAGTTAACAGTTGACTATTGGAGTGCTTGGGTTTTGTGGTATTTGTAATATGTCTTATAGTATCCCAAAGCTTTTTTGGGTTATTCGAGGCCTTATTAAGTTCCTGGGAATCATATTGCCTTTTTACCTTTCTCAAAATGTTTGAACAAAATTTTCTGTATCTCCTATATGTAGCTATTATAATGGGACTATCCGGTGACTGTTTACATTTTTTGTGGAGAAAATCACGGTTTCTGATGCAACGGAGCAAACCTGGTGTCATCCAGGGTTTCATCGTTCGCTTTTTTCTAGGTACATTTAGTTTCTTGGTGCATTTTTCTATAGCGTCTTTTGTTATTTTTGTAAAGTAGTCTATCGCGTGGTTTGGGTCCGACATGTGCAGAATGGGTATATAGTCGACATGCTCCATTACTGTGTCAAGCGCCAAAAAGTCTGTCTTATTGATAGTTTTTTGGCAGTTCGTATTTACAATGTTACTTTTAAGGCACAACAAAGAGGAGCAATGATCTGTTATGGTCGAATTATACACAAGGGTTAAGGCCGGACACTTGGTGCGAAGTAGTAAGTGGTCCAAACAATTATTATCCCTAGTGGGATACGTGTGTGTTGGTAAAAAAGCACGAGAAGCAAGATAATTAAGATATACATCACTCCGTTTGTCCAGTGTTTCAAGTTTAATATCTATGTTAATGTCTCCTGTTATAATCACTGTTTTGTAATGAGTGAGTGACTGGAGTATATTATCAAGTGAGGAGAGAAACGGTTGAATATCCGTGTTTGAAGGTGAGCGATATATGCAAAGTATTGCTGTGTCAGCATCTACTTTAACAGCTAAGCCTGATGCTGAACCACCGAAGTTCGGCTCTTCACAAGTAGGTGCAAGATTAGATTTAACAAAGACCATGACGCCGTCGTTTTTATTTAAGTGTTCCTTAGTGTTGTATGAAGTATACTGTTGTATGGTAGGGAGCAAGTTGTTGCTGCCACAGTCTAACCAGCACTCCGTTAAAACCAGGACATCGCAGTCAATATTAATACGATGAAGTAGTAGATGTAACTCCGATATGTTACAATTTACCGATCGGATGTTCTGTGTAAGAATTTTCAAATTATAGTCAGTGTTTTGCATGTATGTACGTGTTTGCTCTGGAGAGCATACATAACAGTCCGATATAGAAAAATCGTCAACACAGTCAATAGTATCGTTTATAATATTAGTCATTTTTAAGATGAATGTACACTAACACTCTTGGAATAAGGCAATCATTATAGAGGGTCGTGACTATCGTTAGGTAAAGTAGGCTTAAATATGTAGACAATAAAGTTGTTTTAGTGGGTTTAAAGTTATGAAGGTTGTTTTTGTGTGTAGTGTAGCGTGTGTAAGTATGTGTAGTTACAATTATGATTACTTTTATACTTAATTTAAAATTACGAACATAAAATAATGTAATGAATAGAGCATCAAGAATAATAAACAGACAAAAAACTAATAGTCATTTGTTGTGCAGCTTATCTAATTGGTTTAGCTGTGACTCGCTTTTTATGTTTATAGGTTGACTACCCGCGTCTCTCTTCAGCAGAATTCGGCCCCCAGAAGTCCAGCAGTACATGTAAGAGTTGGTCTTTGCAAATGTTCGGGCAAGATAGAAAAGGCGCTTAGATGTGGACGTCAGTTGTTCGGCGATGAAAATAGGAGTATTTTGAGCCATACCCAAACAAGTGGAGTTTAATTTGTTGTTGTGGTTGCGTTTATTGTAGTTTCTCGCAGACATCAAGATATTACTTTTATTCAGCGTGTTCGAGAGCTCCACAGCAAGTGCTGAGTTAGGGTTCTCCTTCTTTGATGGCTGCCTTGATACGTCACGTATGTCCGATGCTTGTATGTCAACTTCTAGATGTTTCGATAGTTGTAACAGAGCATTATACAGCATTTCTTTAGATTCGTTCGGCTGCTTTGGCACATTACGTATTTCTATGGTAGTTTTGACGATGGACCGCTCAAAGTTTTCTAGTTTATCTTCAATTAATGCCAGTTTGACACCCATTGAACATCGTTCCTTTTCGAGACCTATAATTTTGAGTTCTAGTGCTGACAACTGGTCCATTATAAATGACATAGATTTTTCTATATCGCAGTTCGTTTCTTGGATTTTAAAATTGGAAGCTTTTATCTCGGCTAATCGGTTTTGTAGATCGTCCAATCGGTTATTCTGTTGGCATATCATATTGCGTATCATATCGCTGATTTCATTCTTGAAAGAGGCTAGGTTGTCGTTTATTTCCAGTTCGATGCAGTTGTCTGTCTTTCGTCGCTTGTTTCTTTTATTTGATACACTGTAGTCCTCTTCTTCTGTGTATAATTTTTGTGTATCTGATTCTGACGGAGTGTTTTGTTGATTTTGTGGTGTTATTGTTTGTTTAGACATGTTCTCGACTTTGTGTGAGATTATCTTCAAAGTATGAAAATTTTATGCCACAAAAAGTGTTTCCTTAACAACCGAGTTTTGAAACCCCGACCACCTCGCACGGAGTATCCAGTGTTTCACCGCTACGCCACACAGACAGTTGTCAGCTTCTTCAAAATAGTGCAAGTCTTTCTCGAGTAGTTAATTGGTCTTAATGCTCTAATGATTTGATTATGTTAACAATAATTGAGCTTATGCACTATTATTTTATCACTGATACTGTAGGGTACACTGATAAACACTCAAAAACAATATTGTAGAACTTAGTTTGTATTTGTTTAATTGTTTCTCACTTTATTTTTGTTTATGCACTTGTTATTATTTTAGTTGCGAGTTACTTTTACTTCTCAATGGATAACAAAGTCACAAAATCGTCACTTATAATTGTATACGATATAATAATACGGAGTACACACAGGCACGTCTATTCGCTAGCGCTTGCGAGCGGGGGGGGATATATGGAATATGATTATTTACCTATGGTAATGCTCACGTGATACTAAAATAGTAATATAGCCACGTTGTTACAGTTGCCAAGGAAAGATTGCTGATGTACACAGATAGTCATAAAACATCGTCTTATTCAAACTGTACATTGTGCCAAGCTCGTCTTGTGTTGTGGAACATTCGCAGGGGATTAAGTCTACGAGCGTCTCCGCGAACAAAAGAGAAATAATATCCCAGAAACTGAAACAATATCCAAGGAGCACTTGCGATATATCTTTTTTACACTATCATAGTTCCATTTCACCTATCGCTAGTTTGCTTGATTGCCTTTTTTCACGCACAAGTCAAAATGGTGATAAAAAGTCCCTACTGCAAATTTGAACCAATGAGAGCGCGTGAGGCCTCGTAGTGTATTGTACAACACGCCATGTCTGAGTCAATAAGGCGGGTCCGAGAGCTTGCGCAACCAATGCGCCCGCGCAATAGGTACTAGCTAGCAATACATTATGTACTGTTCATTCTGTAGAATATAGAGGCAGATATGATTTTTTTATACTTTAGTGAGCGCACTCATATGTCACAATATAATAACAATAAGTATGCTGAGACACAATACACGGTAATCATAATGTTTGTTTTAGTAATCATAGTATTCGTAAAAACACCCAAATTCAAAAGGGCACATTCACGTTGACAGAAATATTTGTACAGCGAGTATGAAACCCGCACCCCTAACACTACAGTCGAGCGAATGTAGTCAGCACCCTCGTATAAACTTATTCCAAGAAAGAGTCACCGTCAACCCTTCGCTACTCACGTCACGTTGCGCGTAGGGTGCAACTCTCTAATTGTGCTAGGGGGCCCCTGCACAGAGCGTAATGTAGGAATATATAAATCCTTGCGTGGGGCGAACTTCGTCAGGCAATTCTTTGTAATTATCGATCCGCGGATATTCGGGAGGGTTGAGCATTATCTTATTGTGGTTTACGGCCTCTTTCTATATGCAATCTCAATCCAAATTTCGTAAGCCAAGATTGATAATTTAAACCGTTTCTTGATTTTACTATTTGAATAATCGATCGATCTGAATAAAGACGGATTGACACTTTTGGATCGCTGTTTGTACCAAAGTGCGATTTTTTTTTAGTTATGCGATTATTATAAGCGATCTCCGAGTTTGACAGACTCATTTCTGAGCAGAATCGATCTTTTTATGCAATCTCTCAAATTTGGCAGATCGTTGTGAGAAATCTTAACAAAAAACATGCAGGAAATATTATCACGTGATGATAGTGATCTTGAAGCATTATTGGAGTTATTAGATTGGGATACTAGCGACAGCAAACATGAAAGAGCCATATCTTCAAAAACTTTTCGGTGAATAAACTTTTTAGCAAGTTTATCCGACGCCGAATTTATGTTCAGGTTCAGGTTAAACAAGGCTACAGTAGAAAATATTTTAAATGAAAAAATGCCATTGTTGAAGTGAAATCCATACGGTATGTACCTACCTAAGCTTTTTTTAATCTTTGTTAAATTCCAAAACACTTTTCCTTCATAATAGATTTTAAAAAAAACTTAAGTTATGTTAGGTTACTTACACTAATAGGTATAAGTATTAACTAAGTATTTAGGTCTTACACATGTAATTTAAATAAAATAATATCATAATACATAATTGACTATGCAGATATTTAACAAGGAACAATGGAGTAGCACCTTTGCATCAACTTTTGTTGACTCTTAGATTCTATGCATTGGGGACGGTGTTAAATTCTATAGCTGACTTTGCCGTTGTGTCATTGTCATCAACTTGTAGGATAGTAGCAGACATATCTGCAGCTATCTCAAGACTAAATAATAAATACATTATTCTTCATCTTAGGACTACTGATAAATTTTATAATATTGCACAGTTGGTGCTATTGATTGTACTCATGTACATATTCAGTCCCCATGTAAGTACACATCACAGTTGTGTGTTATTTCACTATTTGTATATATTAGCTGTGTATTATTTTAAATTACCTTTGCAGATAAAAAAGTTATTTATTTACTATTTATATGCCACTGTATGAAGTACTTACAATATTATATTTTGCAGCCCAATGTGAAGTATTTTAGGAAATCGCTGGTTACTTGTGTGCCTATCCAAATCGGCTTACTTGCTTACACCATTACTAAACCCACAAACCTGGCAAGAAATAAATTATAACGAAGCAGATATAAAAACTAAAAATACAATTGAAAGGTAAACAATTATATATTACAACTATAATAGATGTAATACACATAATAATATGACCTGCCTAATAAATCATTAAAACAAGAAACAATTAATAAATCCTTTTTCTGTAGGAGGACATTTGGGATCTGGAAACGTCGCTTCCCTGTTATATTTCGGACCTTACGCTTGTCATTACAAAACATACAAGCAGTTATTGCAGTAGATATGCCACAGCAGTCCTCCATAATATCTGCAGAGATAACAACATAGAAGAGGTGACCCCTGAAGTAGATACCTATGTCAGACGGTGATCAAACTGATGAAATTGGAGATAATTTTGGTGTTGGTGTGCTAAATGACTGCAGACACAGGTAAGAGCTGATTTTAAATATTTCAGTATGTAGGCTGAAATAATTAATGTTTATAGCTATTAGTTACAATGTTTAGTTTATTGTTAGTAAAATTATAGATTATCAACTCTAATTTTATTTCACCTTACAACCATCCCTATTGTCAACAACTGGTCTAGCTGCAATGCTTCGATATTGCCTATGGGTTGTGGAGGTCAGATGGCAGTCATATTTTTATTATTGTTATTATTTTTCGATATTTCAGTCAAATGCATAGTTATAATGGTAAAGCTTACCCAAGATTAAGGTGAAAGCTTAGGATGCAACTGAGATTAACGCTAAGATAAAAAAGTGAAGGAAATAAAATATTGCAACTTATTTTTCAAAAAATTATGTTTATTTTTGTATTATACAGACAAATTAAAAGCTAAATAAACATTAATTTGTACTTAGTCCTCTCCCTTCAGTTTCCTTATCTCTAATTTAATTTTCTCTCTCTCCAATATTAAATTCTCTACTTTACAGTCCAAGTACTTCTTTTTGGCGTTGTATTATTCTGCTATGGCATTATTTCTAGCCAGGCGCCCCTTATCTGTCTTCAAAAGTTTTCGTCTGACTCCTATAGAACATAACAAATTTATTCAATATAGATTATACGGACACAAAAACCTAATACGTACCAATATAGAAGTAAATTACCACTAGATTTGAAATTTCCTTTTCGATTTGGGACGATGGGAGTATGGGTATCAACAGGCTTATCATTCACCAACCCGCCACCAGTGCCATTGGTGGACATTTCATTGTACATGGATGTAGGTATTACCTCATAATCCATCAATGTGGATGGAGAATTGTTATTCACTGAAAATGAATTGTCCATCTTCATAATTGGAATAATTGATTGAACATTGATTATTTCACTAGTACTACCACCACCAACAACACCGTCAACAGTACACTCAGCATCACCACCGAACATCACCACAAGGCCCTCTCTTGTGCTGCCCAGTAATGCTGCCACTCTGTCCAGAATATCATCTAGTGGAAAATAATTTTGTGGCCCACTTCCAGTCTGCAACATAGTAATACGATCTTGAAATTAGGGTATGACCTCCTTATAGGTGAAAACAGGGGGGACGGGGGATGGATTAAAGTATAAACAGCCAAACCACAGGCAAAATGTTGCATGGTTCATATGTATGTTTAGACAAGTTGTACGTTCAAAATAAGCAAACCATTTTTCGATCATTACTAGATATCCAATTGAACTGAAATTTAGCATGCACACACTCGTATTATGCTGCCATTATCTATTCATATTTACTTTCAAGTGCAATTGATATGTTTAATGTTAGTACTAATTACCTTAATTCGTTCCATCCGCATTACAGTACGGAGATTACGGGATTTTTTTTAAAGTTTTTCCACTTAAGACGCAGTTGTTGTGGTGTTTACCGACCCTAAATTATTATTGTATGTGCTAGTAAATTTCAAGATTCAGTAGTCGATATTTTTTATTTATGTTGTTTTGGAGTTAGAAATCCATTTGAATTAATTTCATTTGATACCAAACACGACATTTTTTCTTAAATTTATTTTTGATCATGACATTGGACTTGACATTGGAACTAGTGGACGACTAAGACGCTTCTAGCCATACCATATTAGTCCAGTTCTAATACATACTTGAGGAGCTATGTGGAAACAGAAGAACCTTCGTACAAACATTATACATACATACATAGCCTCCTTATGCTTCGCCGTAGTCGGGTAAAGCTTCCATCCACGACTACACAATATCCATAGTCTTGCACAATTTGCCAACTTGGAGAATGTTATCATTACTATTTAACAATTTAATTCTTATACAAATATGATTTATTATTCTGAGAACGAGACTGCTGTTTAACTCTAGCCCACTGTATGTACTTACATATATATAGGTACATACATAGCTTGCTAACATCTTAACCCTCCTTTGGCTTCGCCGCAATCGAATAATAAATAGTAATAGCTAAATGGGCTCTACTTCAAGAATTCTCTTAAATAAATTTATTGCTACCGACAGACTAAAATAGACTTATAGATACAGATGTATCTTGAATATACAAGTAAAGGCAAGAAAAACTTAAATGAAACTAATGTATCGAGTACGAGAATATGTCATTTTCGTTCATGATTATAAAATAACACGTATCTATAAAAATAAACACCATTAACAAAAAGCTCGAGACGGTGAAGTCAAAATAACAAACATAATAATACAAACAATCGATTTTTAAATTCAATAATGCAACCATTCTGTACAGTTACTCATAATTATAATATTAACCTAAATTTACAATAAAAATCCAAGTCAATACAAAAAAGTAACGTTTACAATTATAAATAAATAGTATTTACAAACAAAAATTCTGCACTTATTACATGTAACTTATTAACTTACTATAGGTAAAGTTCCTTATACCTACTAAACTTACACTACACTAAACTCCACTACAGTCTCTACACTATATTCTGCCAGCACATCGCGCACGAACTCCTGCAGCCATCCTGGCTTTTAATGCTGTCACCCTTATCTTAAGGAAGCTGACCTGGAAAGCCAGAGTCATCTCCCTCAATTTCCTTCTATCCCTGCTTTGCTGAGCATCGAGGTTATTCTTATCGCGTTGCTGGCGATAGGAGCCATCACACTGGCTTGTCTGCACAGCCTGTCTCATCCATGGATTATTGGCCAATAGTGAACCGCCATTCTTCTCTGTGAGACCTTAGAGTTCGTCTTTCTCGAAGAATTGGTACTCCATATCTCCGCTCAGGGTCTCGGTATCAGTCACGGAGATTTGATTTCATCGAAGTAGACGGTTTTGGGTGTGTCTGACAGCTTGCAGCGGAGTCCGGCGATATCGTCGACGCAGCATACGACGAAGCAGGCACGACGTAGGGTACTGCCGGTGAAATGTGCGGCGTGACAGGCTGGTAGAAGTATCCATAAGGATATTGAGTGGCCGAATACGTTGGGAAGTATTCGGTGGCGGCTCCTTGCCCGGGAATACCAAACGAGAGGCGCGGTGAAACCTCCTCTGACTTGAGAGCACTTTTGCTTAAGTCTAGAGATCTGTCTAATTAAGCGTACGGTATCCACAAGGCCATTGTAAATGGTGAGGGTGTAAAATCAAAGAAGACGACATGTTGGCTTGTCTGCACAGCCCGGTGGTGTTTACCGACCCTAAATTATTATTGTATGTGCTAGTAAATTTCAAGATTCAGTAGTCGATATTTTTTATTTATGTTGTTTTGGAGTTAGAAATCCATTTGAATTAATTTCATTTGATACCAAACACGACATTTTTTCTTAAATTTATTTTTGATCATGACATTGGACTTGACATTGGAACTAGTGGACGACTAAGACGCTTCTAGCCATACCATATTAGTCCAGTTCTAATACATACTTGAGGAGCTATGTGGAAACAGAAGAACCTTCGTACATACATTATACATACATACATAGCCTCCTTATGCTTCGCCGTAGTCGGGTAAAGCTTCCATCCACGACTACACAATATCCAGAGTCTTGCACAATTTGCCAACTTGGAGATTGTTATCATTACTATTTAACAATTTAATTCTTATACAAATATGATTTATTATTCTGAGAACGAGACTGCTGTTTAACTCTAGGCCACTGTATGTACTTACATTATATACATACATAGCTTGCCAAGATCTTAACCCTCCTTTGGCTTCGCCGCAATCGAATAATAAATAGTAATAGCTAAATGGGCTCTACTTCAAGAATTCTCTTAAATAAATTTATTGCTACCGACAGACTAAAATAGACTTATAGATACAGATGTATCTTGAATATACAAGTAAAGGCAAGAAAAACTTAAATGAAACTAATGTATCGAGTACGAGAATATGTCATTTTCGTTCATGAATATAAAATAACACGTATCTATAAAAATAAACACCATTAACAAAAAGCTCGAGACGGTGAAGTCAAAATAACAAACATAATAATACAAACAATCGATTTTTAAATTCAATAATGCAACCATTCTGTACAGTTACTCATAATTATAATATTAACCTAAATTTACAATAAAAATCCAAGTCAATACAAAAAAGTAACGTTTACAATTATAAATAAATAGTATTTACAAACAAAAATTCTGCACTTATTACATGTAACTTATTAACTTACTATAGGTAAAGTTCCTTATACCTACTAAACTTACACTACACTAAACTCCACTACAGTCTCTACACTATATTCTGCCAGCACATCGCGCACGAACTCCTGCAGCCATCCTGGCTTTTAATGCTGTCACCCTTATCTTAAGGAAGCTGACCTGGAAAGCCAGAGTCATCTCCCTCAATTTCCTTCTATCCCTGCTTTGCTGAGCATCGAGGTTATTCTTATCGCGTTGCTGGCGATAGGAGCCATCACACTGGCTTGTCTGCACAGCCTGTCTCATCCATGGATTATTGGCCAATAGTGAACCGCCATTCTTCTCTGTGAGACCTTAGAGTTCGTCTTTCTCGAAGAATTGGTACTCCATATCTCCGCTCAGGGTCTCGGTATCAGTCACGGAGATTTGATTTCGTCGAAGTAGACGGTTTTGGGTGTGTCTGACAGCTTGCAGCGGAGTCCGGCGATATCGTCGACGCAGCATACGACGAAGCAGGCACGACGTAGGGTACTGCCGGTGAAATGTGCGGCGTGACAGGCTGGTAGAAGTATCCATAAGGATATTGAGTGGCCGAATACGTTGGGAAGTATTCGGTGGCGGCTCCTTGCCCGGGAATACCAAACGAGAGGCGCGGTGAAACCTCCTCTGACTTGAGAGCACTTTTGCTTAAGTCTAGAGATCTGTCTAATTAAGCGTACGGTATCCACAAGGCCATTGTAAATGGTGAGGGTGTAAAATCAAAGAAGACGACATGTTGGCTTGTCTGCACAGCCCGTCTCATCCTTGAATTATTGGTCAATAGTGAACCGCCATTCTTATCTGCGAGAACTTTGAGTGCGTTATTCTCAAAGGCTTGGTACTCCATATCTCCGCTCAGGGTCTCGGTATCAGTCATGGAGACCCGATTTCGTCGAAGTAGACGGTTTTGGGTGTGTCTGACAGCTTGCAGCGGAGTCCGGCGAAATCGTCGACGCAACATACGACGAAGCAGGCGCGACGTGGATTACTGCAGGTGGAATGTGCGGCGTGACAGGCTGGTAGAAGTATCCGTAAGGATGTTGAGTGGCCGAATACATTGGGAAGTATTCGGCGGCGGCTCCTTGCCCAGGACTAACAAACGAGGGGCGCGGTGAAACCTCCTCTGACTTGAGAACACTTTTGCTTTAGTCTAGAGGTCTGTCTAATTGGGCGTACGGCCATAAATGCCATAAATGTTATGTATGAATGTAAATGATGTGAGTGTAAATTCAAAGAAGACGACATGTTCGTTCGAAGTGCAGAACACGACTGATGCTCAGTTATGACAAGCGAGCAAGGTTCAAAATTTAAATTTTCCTTACAATCGACAACTCTGTCATTGCAAAATTGATACTTTTATGTTTGAAATAGGTTCTAGGGTGTTCCTGGGTTATCGAGCTTTACCAGGTTCCTTTTTTGTGTAGGTACATAATATTACCTAATTGATTATGCATCAGGAAACTAGGTAATTACCTATCTCATAGGTATTAATAACCGATTAGTTCGACTTCTGCACTGATGGCACAAAACTTCTCGGTTCTTACAAGATCGGCGTGACTCTCCTGGTGTAGTAGGTCCATAGGTCACGATAAACACTTTCCATCTGGTGTATAAAAGTGTGCATGTCTGTCATAAGTATAAAAAGAGAAAGCATTACGAATTTATCAATTTTAACAAAAATCTTAAAAACAGTATTATTTTTATGAAAAAGAGTATATTCGTCGACTAATAATTTTGTGAAGTACATCACTATCATGTTGCATAAAAATTAATGAATGAGTGAAACAAAATATCATTTATAGATGTTGATAAACATTGACATTTTTTCTTAAATTTATTTTTGATCACTACATGGATCGTAGAGGGCGCCACATTTGATTCAGGTAAAAGTCATATAGCTTATAACTAGAACGACTAAGACGCTTCTAGCTATAGCATATTTGTCCAGTTCTCATAAGTACTTGAGGAGCTAAACAGAAGAACCTTCGTACAAACATTATACAAACATACATAGCCTCCTTATGCTTCGCCGTAGTCGGGTAAAGCTTCCATCCACGACTACACAATATCCAGAGTCTTGCACAATTTGCCAACTTGGAGATTGTTATCATTACTATTTAACAATTTAATTCTTATACAAATATGATTTATTATTCTGAGAACGAGACTGCTGTTTAACTCTAGCCCACTGTATGTACTTACATAATATATATAGGTACATACATAGCTTGCTAAGATCTTAACCCTCCTTTGGCTTCGCCGCAATCGAATAATAAATAGTAATAGCTAAATGGGCTCTACTTCAAGAATTCTCTTAAATAAATTTATTGCTACCGACAGACTAAAATAGACGTATAGATACAGATGTATCTTGAATATACAAGTAAAGGCAAGAAAAACTTAAATGAAACTAATGTATCGAGTACGAGAATATGTCATTTTCGTTCATGAATATAAAATAACACGTATCTATAAAAATAAACACCATTAACAAAAAGCTCGAGACGGTGAAGTCAAAATAACAAACATAATAATACAAACAATCAATTTTTAAATTCAATAATGCAACCATTCTGTACAGTTACTCATAATTATAATATTAACCTAAATTTACACTAAAAATCCAAGTCAATACAAAAAAGTAACGTTTACAATTATAAATAAATAGTATTTACAAACAAAAATATCTGCACTTATTACATGTAACTTATTAACTTACTATAGGTAAAGTTCCTTATACCTACTAAACTTACACTACACTAAACTCCACTACAGTCTCTACACTATATTCTGCCAGCACATCGCGCACAAACTCCTGCACCCATCCTGGCTTTCAGTGCTGTCACCCTTATCTTAAGGAATCTGACCTGGAAAGCCAGAGTCATCTCCCTCAATTTCCTCCTATCCCTGCTTTGCTGAGCAGCGAGGTTATTCTTATCGCGTTGCTGGCGATAGGAGCCATCACACTGGCTTGTCTGCACAGCCCGTCTCATCCTTGAATTATTGGCCAATAGTGAACCGCCATTCTTATCTGCGAGAACTTTGAGTGCGTCATTCTCAAAGGCTTGGTACTCCATATCTCCGCTCAGGGTCTCGGTATCAGTCATGGAGACCTGATTTCGACGAAATAAACGGTTTTGGGTGTGTCTGACAGCTTCCAGCGGAGTCCGGCGATATCGTCGACGCAGCATACGACGAAGCAGGCGCGACGTAGATTAAATATCGCGTTGCTGCCGATAGGAGCCATGACACTGGTTTGTCTGCACACCCCGTCCCAACCTTGGGTTATAGGCCAATAATGAACCATTCTTCTCTACGACACCTTGGAGTGCGTCTTTCTCGAAGATTTGATACTCTACATCTCCACTCAGGGACTCGGTATCAGCAATGTAAATTACTGCAGGTGGAATGTACGGCGTGACAGGCTGGTAGAAGTATCCGTAAGGATGTTGAGTGGCCGGATACGTTGGGAACTATTCGGCGGCGGCTACTTGCCCAGGACTACCAAACGAGAGGCGCGGTGAAACCTCCTCTGAGTTGAGAGTCCTAATCTTACCGAAGAATTTAATAATGACTTATTATCACAGGTTATATCCAATGATGCAACTGGAACATTAGGTGTTGAAATGTCTATCAGGTCAGCGGTGATACATGGCTCGAAACAAACCAGGTCAGGCTCCCCAGCCACCAGCTCATTATAGAGGCTGTTGGAGAGGGCAGACTCATCTGCCAATCTGATTGATTTCATTTGAGTGATTGAGTTATGTACGTCTCTCAGTTCACACTCCAGAAAGCTTATGCGTTTTAATGCTTGTTCGTGGGTGTTACTGCATCCCTCCAGGCCCATCAGTGTTGCCTGGAGGTGATCCCGCTGGAGTGTAAGCTCTATGACCTGAGTATAAAGGCCGGCCAACTCTTTTTTGAGTTGGGTGTTTTTATCCACTACCATCAATACCTCTTTTTCACTCTCTTAGCCGTTCCTCTATTATTTGCTTATTGAGAGTATTACTTATATCAAGATCCTTTAAGGTGAGGTTTAACTTGCGTTGCAAGTCACGGGACAGAGCGCTGCGGGTCAGCATTGTTTATAGTGGATAAATTGAAGGGAATAATAAAGTATCTAAGAAGAGAGGGTTAAAAATAAAATTAGTTATTAATACTTAGTTAATCTTTATAGGCGGTTAAAGTAGTAGTAGTAAAAGTTGTTATTTAAACTGAGATATAATAAGAGGTTAATGTTATTTACAAAATTTTGAAAGTGTTGGAACAACTTTGAACTTTAGAAAAGTAGGTAGGCAAAGGACAGGATATATGCAAGACTTACTTAAGAATGAGAGAAATATGTTAGTATCGGTACTGTGTGATTGTGTTAGGTTTGTCTGAGGCTATATTGTTGGCATCGTCGAGCTGGCTCCCACATTTTGTCAAGGCAACTGAGACTGTAACAGAGCCCGCTGTGTGGATGGACGTTGCTCACAGTTATTGTGAGCGTTCTGTAGTGTACGAAAAAGTAAAAGGAATAAGTGAACACCAAATACTTCCCGTAATATCAAACGTTGTGTAGGCGCAGGTTTCGAAATCAAATTCCCTTAATTAGTTCTTCAGTTCTTTTTGATGTTGTTATTCTTTTTAATTGCTTTACAGCACTTGAGGCAGCAGAAAATTTATAACACACACTTATTAATTATATTAGCAGCTTAATAAAAAATGTAATGCACGTTTTTCTATATTTAAGTAAATTATTTTATTAAAATAACTACGAATTAAATATTTCACAGCTGTTCGGGCCTGTGATTGAATTAATATACCAACTTTGGATGTTCGAATAACTTGAATTGAAACAATTTCAATTCAAGTAGAGAAAAAGTACTAAACAAAAAAAAAGGATAGCCGTGGTCGAATGCCACTTTTTCCCTAGAATGTATTGTTTTGTTAAACTTTGGCATACGACCACGGTTATCCTAGAGCTTATCTTGCTTAAAACTTTTTAGAACATGAGTTTTCAGTAGTCGAGCAATAGGTATAATTTATACATATTTAAAATGTGCAAATTAAGCCCTTTCAGTTGATACTAAATACGATATTATCACAATGAATCAAATTTATTTTTTATTACTGTACTTCATGGCAGCTTGAGGACGCCACATTAGATTCAATGACAATGGCCTATAACCAGCGTACGACTAAGACGCTTCTAATGATGCATCAGTTGTCTAGTTCTAATAAGTGGTCCAGGACCTATGAGTGAATAGATGAACCTACATACATACATAGACTGTCATATCATAATCCTCCTTTTGCTTCGCCGTAGTCGGGTAAAATAATTGTTTTATTTAAATTTTGATAAGTTCTTAACACTTATACTAAGTACTTATACATTACGACAATATACAGAGATTCTTAAACACTACACACTTATTTTCATCTAATACCCATGAAGTCTTCTACATAAACCCATTTCGGCGTCTAACTGTTCTCCAGTAAGCACAGTGCGTTTACTGTTATAAATTTCACATCTGCTTACCTGACCGTCACTTCTTCCAGCATCAGTATCAAACATCAAATCAGCAGTTCCTAAAGATCCTCGAGGTCGATTGTATTGTAGTGCAGCACCTTTTGACTCAACAAAGTCATTAAACAGTTCCTGTATAGCTGACTTTGAGACTGGAAAGTCTAAATTAGACACTAAGACCTTAGTGGGCCAATCATCACTATTTCTCCGAAAATATTTTTCAACAAAATCATTGAAAATTGCTCGTCTCCTTTCAAAACGTAATGGTGGATCTTTTGCGTAATTTCTAGTCTTCATGACACCTGCTCGATTTTTTTCACGTCATACTCCAACCGTGCGACCATTTAGATATCGATCTCCTCCAACTCCGTCAGGTATCTTTCCAGGTCTTCTTTTGGTTTTCAGTTTGCGCCGAGCACCACCCTCCCCAGATGTTGATATCATTTCTTTTATTATTCTTTTTGAAGCCATTTTTATTTGATTTCAATTCACAATTGTGTATTGGAATATATTAATTCCCGTCTAATATGATTACAACAAAACTAGTTGGGAAGAATCACAGATAGAATTTACAGAAACTTTTCTGCTCAACGACTCCCTAGTACTATACTGTATGAAGGATTGTGATTACGGCACCCTTATTTAAACCCTTAAGCTGCAAATGACGAAATGGGAAATTTTAGTAGTGATTGCAGGAGGAACTCTGATACAGCGACAGGAACCAGTCAGGGCAGACCCAGTGGAGATGATTGTGACGAGGCCCGAAACCGAAATGAATGCGTATATGAAACAAATGATGTGAAAAGAACAGTAGTGTTTAGTGTAAAAAAACATCGGTGTTAAGTGCACGACACTCTGTAAGTATATTGAAAAAAATTTTTAGCACTTGGAAACTCCAGCGGGTGGACGGGTCGGGACCCATAAAAATGTCGTTCTACTTATACAGAAAGGTACTGTTGAAGTTGATGGTTGGAGTTTTGTAATTTACTGTAAAAAGCTTATTCAATCATTGGCCAAGAAATCAAAGTAAAGGAACAAAGCGGTAAATAAAAGAAACGTAACATGAATTATTGAAGCGACAAAAAGTGCATTTGAATACATTCCAATTATGGATTTCAATAACCATATACTGAACCTCTTATGTCAAAAAAATTACCTACCTCGGCAAACATCAGCACTACTCTAAGGTTGACTGGTAGAAAATGCCTATGTCATTAACTTCGCCTTTGTACTTCTTATATTTGAGCATAAAGAATAAATAAATAAATAAAAATAATACGTCCGAATTCTTAACTTCATCCAAAGCCATTGCAAAAGTAAAGAGCTTATATTAGATACTAAACTAAAGCTCTTATAGAACAGCACAGCCTTCCGCAATTGTCATTCATTCACTCAACTAAGATGCAAAAAATAATAAGAGTGTATTGCAGAATGTTAATCCTTTCTTTACGTGCGAGAAATGCCAAAGGTTAAAAATGAGTGAACACAATTAAAGAGGATAAGTATTTTTTTCGAAACTTGTCCAAATTAACACTCAATCTATAAATCAAATGCTGGTAAAAACAAAGTACAGTAATTTCCCAAAACCACGTAACATTATCCACTGTTGTGTGTGTCCACGCGGAAGGGTTCCCAAATGACAGGCGCGTGATAATCTTTCACAAACATCATTGTATTTTTTGCGTAAGTAGTTCTTTTTGAGGATATAGCTGCGTGTGCACAATGTAATTGCAGCTGCAATAAGGCACAGATGTCGAGCGCTAGCAGTATTTGACAGTTATGTGCAATTTCCTATAGGTATATTGGGTAGCGAAGTTATCAACTAGCTATGTGTAATATGATCATTAAAATATTGAAGTTAAAATTTGTTTATTTCCAAAACACACTTTTACAATAATTCCATGTCCAGTGGGCCCGCACTAGGCAAGCCTGTCCTGTGGGTGCCTCATACGATTACATATAAGAATTTACAACACTGTATCCAATCTGCCGTACCATGACAACATGAATAAATTGTGGTAACATGAATTAATCGCTTATTTACATGCGTTTACCTACTGTTGGAATTTATATTTTCTTATAAGTCTTATAAATACTGAGAAAATTAAAGGCAATAATGACTGTATTTCAAAACTAATGAAGATCAGTTTTGATAAAAAAAACTGTAATATTAAATACACTGCACAACTTACGCGTTTTTATACCACTTAGCTGGCAGACAAGCGCACGGCCCACCTGATTGAAAGTGGTTACCGTGGCCTATGGACCTGTGTAACACCAGAGCAGTCACACTCGCGCTGCCGACCCTGTAAGCACAGAATTTCTGTGCCGTCAGTGTAGAGGACAAAGCAGGACAAGCCATTAGTCAACACAAATTCTCCTGTGAGCTCTGTCTACCCTACTCACCGCTGGGAACACAACAAGAAGTTATTATAACCGCGGTATTCTGTAGGGCGAAGGTTTCTTCCCCAGTCGGACTGCTCAATTGGGAGGAAATACCACCGTGTCCTACCTCCCTATGTTAATCCCCCATGTATTCTACTTATATACCTATAATATCGTGATTTGTTTATTAGACTGTGAATTGTATTCACGGTTGTTTATTCAAGATGCTTTAATTTTTAAACATATTTCATTAAATTAGTTCCATATAGATACTTAATACAATATAATTACTTGTAACATTTAACAAGATTGCACTAAACTAAACTACGCTACAGTCACTGTATTCTGTCACTATATTCTGCCAGTATACCGCGCACAAACTTCTGCAGCCATCCTGGCTTTCAGAGCCGCCACCTTATTCTTAAGGAAGCTGACCTGGAAAGCCTGTCTCATCTCCCTCAATTTTTGTCCTATCCCTGCTTTTTTTTAGCAGCGACGTTATTCTTATCGCGTTGCTGGCGATAGGAGCCATCACACTGGCTTGTCTGCACAGCCCATCTCAACCTTGGGTTATAGGCCAATAATGAACCGCCATTCTTCTCTACGAGACCTTGGAGTGCGTCGTTCTCGAAGATTTGGTACTCTACATCTCCGCTCAGGGACTCGGTATCAGAGTCATGGAGACCGTATTTCATCGAAGAAGGCGGTTTTGGCTTTCTCCGACAACAGGTTCCAGGGGAGTCCGACGATATCGATGACGCAGCATGCGACGAAGCAGGTACGACGTAGGGTACAGCAGGTGGAATGTGTGGCGTGGCAGGCTGGAGAAGGTATCCGTAAGGATGTTGAGTTGCCGGATACGTTGGGAAGTATCCAACGGTGGTGTGTATCCACAGGGCTACCAAACGAGGAGCGCGGTGAAACCTCCTTTGACTTGAAAGCACTTTTGCTCAAGTCTAAAGGTCTTGTGCGTTAGCGGAAAACGTTTGTCTTACTTAAAAAAAACTTAAACTTAATCAATAATAAACTAATAAATCTATTTTCGATCTACCTATTTATGAATCAGTGAAGTTTGATGATTTCTCTCCTTATGTGTTGAATAAGTCCCTGCATGGGATGTTACGAAGTTATTCTGTCTGAACCTACTAGCCTGCAGGCAGTGTAACTATAAGCTGACGCTATGATATAAGCTGAATCAGGTTTGGTCATATGGCAGTTAGTCCCTCTCACACCAAATTTCAAAAATACTTCACAATATTACAGAACTTATCTAATAAACCTATTGCAGTTAAAAGTAATAAAATAACCAAATTTCTCAAAAAATCTGTCTCTCCATATGTTACTATGAAAATTTAGAAATTCTTGCTATTGCCGCATTCTCTGTCCAATAACACATTCTAGATTCTTCCACGTCTTAGATTTATATTTATTCTAACTCAAAGTTTATACAAAAAACAAAACCATTTACTTTATATCTTAAACACTGCCTTTGATTCTAATTCTTCTCTACAATAGTAGAGGACAATGAATGGGCGTTGGCGCAGCTGTGGTTTACAATTTGAGCAAACCTTGCAGAAGCAGTAAGAAGAACTTTAACTTTTTCAAATTGTAAAAATGGCAACCTTTTTAGATTAAGTTATAAAATAGACCCGCATCATTCTGGGTTGTGAAAAGAGTTGCAAATTACTTTTGGCAGGCGAAGACAATGTCTGACCACCGGTGGCTGAGGCAAACAGTACATGGTATTTTTAGCATTACTTACCCATAAATGTATTTTTACTATTTTTCCTTACTAGCGACAACTCTGTCATGGCAAGATTGATACTTTTATATTTTAAATAGAATTTTGGGTGTTCCTAGGTTATCGAGCTTAACCAGGTTCTTTTTTGTGTTGGTACATAATATTACATAATTGATTTCTCTTCAGGAAACTAGTTAAGGACCTCATAAGTACTAATAAGTTAAGTTGTTTACTTGTAATTAGATTGTTTATTATTGTCTATTAGATAGTGAATATCGTTAGTGACTACTTTAGAGCTGATGTTGCGTAATCACCTCATTTCCGTTCACTAAACACCTTAATTTCACACCATTAGACCCGCAATGATCTTTAAAACAATCTCGACAGCGACAAAGTGCTTAGGTGATATTTGTCTAAAAGCATTTTTTAAATAAAATTATAATCAACCATCAAAAGCATTATACAAATTAAATTAAATTATCAAAATCGTTAAAAAAACAATTCCTATCATTTATATCACAAATCTCTATCGCGGTTCATTGCAGGAAGGGCTAAAGAGTCAAAATCTCAGTTCTCACAAAACTATCACTCGGTACCTATACTCATCCATTTGTTTCACTTATTAGTTTTGGCAGCATTCAAGGGCGACATTTAGTAGTTCGTTCGTGTAGACCATAGATATAAGAAACGAAGAAATAGGGCACAGCCACGGAATATGCGTGTGTACATACGTTCCATTTTCGTGAATAAACGTTTGACCGACGGATGTTAGGGCTGGACCGTTTGTCGGAATATTTGCCGATTTTACCTTTTAAATACTTTTAATGAATCATGAATACTTTATTACTCATCGGTCGGTACTTGGACAAAGATTACAAAGGTCTTTTTCATAAAATACGCCTCTTCTAAAACAATCCTTTCCTAAGTATTGTGAAAACTGCACCATTTGCGTTTACCGTTATGCACCCAGAAGGGACCAAGTTTGAAAAGGACAGGTGTTAAATACACATCGTAGCACTGGATAAACACATCACCAAATAAAAAATCGTTACAGGAATATAAAGTTTAATAACATTGAAATAAAGGACTCAGGTAATGATTTTATAATATTCACTAAAGATCTAAAATAACATAGTTATAAAAAAGGCTTTGAGGCATTCCCGCTATTCACATTGTATCAATTGTGAGCGTTTGATTTGTATAAGGGCACGATTTGCGTGGGTGCATAGCGGGGCTTGATTGATGTGTCAATATCCCAGGTCAGTTTGTGGTTTTTTTTTTGAAAAAGTATAAGTAAAGGAATGATGAATGTAATGAATTGAATAAAGAATGCGTGTGATTAACTATTCTATTACAAAGTTTTTTGTTTACCTATTGTTTATTGTTACATGACACAAAATGTACATTCATCCACTTTTAGCCTTTAACGAACATTTGTAAAAAAATGCAGCAGTGGAGTTTGTTGTGCCGTTTCTTATCCACCAGCGTCTAGGAAGCAGTGGTGAATTTAATAATACTTAAGTAGAATTATCATTGACGTCAATAAGATGAAGATGAAGAATGTAATGAGAGTGAATGAAGCGAGAGTAGTATGTCAGGATTGTAGCAAATGGAGATCCGTGATCTCTGCCTACCCCTATGGGAGACAGGCGTGATTTTATGTATGTATGTATGTATGTCAATAAGATACAATTTTATAGTTCAAGATCGAAAATAAATGACTTCAATCCAAACTTCGAGAGCTATAACAAGTTAAGAATTAATATTAGACCACTACAGAACTCTACGTTTGGCATTCAACACACTGTAATGGCGGCATTTAGCAACCTTAAAATACTACAGCTGACTAATAGAAGCAGAACACTGAATATGAAATATTGGAAAACCTTAAAATCATAGACTGCAAAATTGAAATTTCTGCGAACGTGAATTCGGTAGTATTTGCATAAACTTGCAATAACAAACGCGACTGCAACTGACTGCTGGACACGAAGTGGGCAGTGCGGCGCGTTGTGCTGTTATTGTTAGCCATCTGAACATCCCGTGGGACTATGATGGGTATTGACAAGCTTGCATCTGCTAACGCAAGCAAATATGATAAGGTAGAGTACAAGAAATGAGATGACAGCGAAGATGATATTTTAATGTAAATTTTTTTCGTTGCGCGCGCGCTCTGCGTACGGACGTGTTGAATATCTTAACACGGAATTACGAGCACAATGGTTCAGTGTAAAAAGTGTAAACTATTTCTATCAATTACAAAAGATGATTCCATTCAGTGTAAGGGTCCATGTGAAGGCGTTTTTCACAAGAAATGCGTTCAAAATATTAAGCAGTTCCAACGACGTGGAATGTGCGATATGTGCGCTGATAATGATAAAAGCCCTAAATCTATGGCCCCGCAGATTGTTATGGACGTCAAGAAAGTGACAGTAGAAGCGTTATTGGCTGAGGTCAATAACAAGCTAGTAATAATATACCAAACTCAGAAAAAAATCGATGAGTTAACGGAAACCGTTGATTTTTACGCCGAACAGTATCAACAGATGTTAACATTTAAAGAAAATGCAGAGAAAAAGATCAATTCATTAGAGAATAAAAATACCCACTTGCAAAAAGTAAATAGTGCACTAGAAGAAAGAATAGCATTATTGGAAGAAAAAGAAACTGATAAGTGCATTGAGATTTTCGGCTTGGACGAGAAAAAAGACGAAGATACTATGCTATTGGTAAAAACAATATCACAGAAATTAAAATTGGATTCAAAAAATATTGAAGAAACAAGGAGGGTAGGCAGGAAAAAAGACGATGCAACTCGGCCGCGAACAATTGTTGTAACTCTGCGCTCGAAATCCGCTAAAAAAGAGTGGATACAACATAGAAAAACGAGTATTACAAATGATGATGTCTTATCTAACAATAACGGCAAGAGAGTTTATATCAATGAGAATCTAACTAAACATAAATGCGGCAGGTATTATGGAGTGCTAAACAAATGCTTAAAGATAAGTACAAATATATCTGGGTTCAGGATCATAAGGTGCTTGTAAAGAAGGACGAAAATTCTAAAATTCGCGCCATTCGATCCGAGAATGATATTCATACAATATGTTTTAACAGCGAGCAGTAAATAAGCGAGTCACAGTCAGCTGTGACAGTGTATGAACACACTAGGTCATTTTATAAAATTCGATTCTATAACAGATTATGACCTGTCTACCGATATAGGATACGAAAGGTTTCAAAATATAGAAAATCTAAGCAATTTTATGATGAAAAACAGCAAAAGCACACACATATTATACCTAAATATTTGCTCGCTACGAAAATACTTTAACCAAATTCTAGTGTTATTAGAAGTAAATAAATATACAATAGATATCTTAATTTTAAGTGAAATAAATATAAAACAGGAAGAATTACCCCTGTACCTAATACCAGGATTTGAAGCACACATACTGACTAGAGAGACGCGAAGAGGAGGTGGAATCATTATATATGCGAAGAATGGCCTCGTATTGGATGTAGAAACGGCTAAAACATCAGCAATGGAGATATTGCATGGAAAACTGACAATTCTAAATAGTAATTTGCACGTATTAGCGTTATACAATCCACCAAACATGAATAAAATTCAATTCATACAACAGCTGGAAATGCTCATCAAAACGGTTCCGAACACTAATAACTTAATTGTAATTGGCGATACAAACATTAACATATTAAATGATGAAATAAATAGTGTCACGACGAGATATAAAAACACCCTGTGTGGATGCGGCCTGCAGTGCGGATTACCTAGCGGCGAGATAACGCGTGAAGCGATTGTGGATGGGCGAGTCGTCCAGTCGTGTTTGGATCATGTATGGGTGAGAGCGGGACGCAACGTGAGCGCGTCGGCCTATGTTCTCGAGACGCATATATCAGATCATCATGCGGTAGGCATATCAGTGGACTTGTGCACTGAAGTAAACAAAAGTAGTTCCAATAGTGTGCGGGAAGTTATTTGTGATAATTTAGTTAGACAAAAATTTAACGAATATGATTGGTCACAGTTGTTACAGATAACGTGTCCTTTAGAATTATATAAAACATTAGTGACAGTATGCAACACTATTTATAAAGACTGTACATCTTTGGTTCCTGTGTGTAATAAACGATTAAAGCAGCCATGGATAGATAAGGACTTATATAAAATGCTACAGAGTAGAGATTACTTATTCAAAAAATGGAAACAGTCACCTAATAATATGAATAAAAGATTAGAGTATACCACGTTTAGAAATAAAGTTAATAAGTTAGTAAATGTTGCAAAAAATAAATACAGGCAGACAGAAATAAGGAAATGTAATGGTGATTTTAGAAAGATATGGATGAATATTAACTCGTGGTTAGGTCGATCTAAATATAACTTGGATGATGTAATATTAAAGTATTTAGGTAAAACAGATACTCTGTATAATGTATGTACAAAGTTTTCCACTACATTCACAAAAGAAATTGGGGACATAAAACATCATTGTAATACAAAATTTTTAAACAGAAATAGCTATGTAAGTCCCAGTCTGGTTAGTTTCAGGTATAATAAGGTTAGTCCATTAGACATAGAAAAGATCATTACGAAGTTATCGTGCGAGAAGGCACCGGGTATTGATCGAATAAGAGTGAAAGACATCAAATATTTATGTAAACCATTGAGCCCAGTTTTGGCTAATTTTGTTAACATGTGTATTAGCAAATCTGTTTATCCTGACGAATTGAAGAAGGCTGTAATACGGCCCATATATAAGTCTGGTGATCACAAAGTGTATGAAAACTATAGACCCATCGCGATACTGTCGGCTATAGATAAAATAGTGGAAAAGGTGATTGTCGGTCAAATAAGTAGGTTCCTCGAGGGTCATGGCATACTGTCTGACACTCAACATGGATTTAGGAAGGGACGCAGTACTGTGACGGCGCTTACTCGGTTTGCGGACCGGGTCAATGAGAGTCTCAACTCAGGACAGCAGCTCATTGTCTTATTCATAGACTATAAAAAAGCGTTTGATACTTTAGATCACGATATTCTGTTACAGGCTATGGATGAATGTGGAATCCGTGGCCCCACGAAGAGTTGGTTCCACAACTATCTAACTAATCGTAAGATTCATACATCTGTGAATGGTGTCTCAGGGGAGGAGGCTCTTGTTGGTCTAGGTGTGCCGACCGGGTCGGTATTTGGGCCGGTAGGGTATATTATGCACGTGAACAGCGTAGCTAACATTGTGAATAGGTGTGGGGTGTACATGTATGCCGATGACATGTGCCTACTGTGTGCTTCTAAAGACCTGTATGAAGCTCAAAGGAACATACAAATTGACTTCGAGAATATCACACAGTGGGCACATGATAATGGGATAATATTGAATCTTCAGAAAACTAAACTCATGCATGTATACTCGCCCTATAATCAGCGCGCTAAATTGATAAACAAAGAGGACATTGTAGTCATTGGACACACATATGATTGCTTACACCAAAATAAAATACATTGCAATTGTCAAAAAATACAATCTGTTGTAAGCTATAAATATTTAGGATTAACTGTAGACACACATTTTAACTGGAAGTTGCATGTAAATGAAATATGTAATAAACTAAGATCTGTTTTAGGTAAATTTTATGTTTTAAGGGGAACTGTTAATACACATACGTTGACAGTAGTATACCATGCTCTCGCAGACTCTTTGCTCAGCTATGGACTCAGTGTGTATGGGCGAACCTTTATAACCTATATTAAAGAAATAAAATGTATACAAACAAGGTTAGTAAAGTTTTTAGTTAATAAACAGGATCAATTATTATGTAACAAAGAGTATGAAAAACTATATCCAATATGTAAGATTCTTCCGATAGATAAGAAAATTGAATATTTACTAGGTTTAGAACACTATTTTAATGATAAATACAAATTAGTATTACAAAATATATATAATACAAGAAGTGTAACAGAAAAAAAACTTGACAAACCTAGAATAAGAAATTACTATGGTGAAAGAATGTCTTCGTATATAGTTCCACATATATATAATAAAATTAACTTGTTGCGACAATTACCCAAATTAAGTTTATATACATTGAAAAACGAACTAAGGGCTTTTTTGTTGGACAATGGTGAGAGTGAAATGTGTGAAAGAGGGGATAACGCGTACATATAAATATTTAAATAAATACAAATATATTTTGCAAGGCAAATAAATACATATAAATTTGTAGTGTTTTTTATAGGATAGTTGTTAACAACATTTTTTGAGCGCTTATCTCGCCAACAAGCGTAATAGCTTGGCGAGTACTTAAATTTAAGAAACATGTAACAAATTATGGAAATAAATAAATAAAAAAAAAAAAAAATAATTCAAATTCTATAAAATCATATCGTAGCACGTTTATCTATTTTACCACACATTCCTTAGCATGTTTAGTAAGTGTACCTATTCACGGTTTTTTGATTCCGTGTAAGTAAACCCATTCCAGATAGGTATTTTTATTTCTACTAATTGCTACTCAAAAGTACCTTACAGAAGAACCTGAAAACATGCCATCTAAAAACAAAAACAGCTCACGTAATTTAAAAACACACCATGGTTGTGATGCAAGAATTCATATTAAGACTTAATTTGCTCGAATCTCGTAACTTGCACCCCGCACGCGACAGTACCTGCACTTCTTGCGCATTATAATCCGTTAATAGTTGGCATTGTCCGCAGATGACGGACACGCAAACTTCATGCCAATCTTTGACAACGGACTCCAGTTTCAGTACCAAAATGTCCCACACAATGGGCAAGAGTTAACTAACATTTCGCTTCCCAGAATAATAAATCATATTTGTATAAGAATAACATTGTTGAATGGTAATGATAACAATCTCCAAGTTTGTGAAATGTACAAGACCCTAGATATTGTGTAGTTGTGAATGCAATTTTTCTGTTTAGAAATGGGTTGGTACATCTTGACTGAAATTTAGAGATTTAGAAGAATAACAAAAAGAATGATAATTATAAAGTCTTTCTACCTTTACAGACAGGTACTGTTGAACTTGTTCTTTTTGTAGGTAATCAATAAAGAAATGTTCCATATCTACAAATACATATTTACGTTTTCTTTTTTGTAAATTTGCTTTAAAAGCTGGTATAATTATTGACCAAGAAATCAGAACAAGGTGTTGAATTATAAACAAAAATCAATTGTTCCTGTTGAATATATCACAAATTGTGAATTTCAGTAATGTATTCTAATATTGAGGCACTAACGCTGAAATAAACGTTATCAATTACTAAAGCAACTGCAAAATATAACATATTTCAGAGCTGATAATAGATAAACCAAAGCTATTGTAGAAGCACAGCTTTTCGAGTGATTAACTTGTGGAACTCTCTCCCGGAAACTGTAATAAGTGCTCCAACAGTGAACTGTTTTAAAAATAGACTTGACAAACATTTAAATAATTAAGAACATAAGTGCAGTGATATACACGTATCAGCTCGTAGAACTGCTAGTGTATCAAATAATAATTATAATAATAATAATTTTCATATATGCATTAAACAAAGGTGCAACAAATAACAAGAATGTATCGCGGGGTATTAGAGTCTAATCATTCTATCGGTTTCAATACACTCAGTAACACTCAGAAATAGATACCGATGAGGAGACACTGTTGTTGGCTTTGTTAATGCGGAGACGCCGGAGACGGAAACGAAAGCATCGTTGAATTAGGGAAGATCCATTGTCAATTAATTGAATGGAAGAGAGCGATTACTTTGTGTAGTATTGTGACGTCTCCACGTCACAGCCGCTTTGCCTCGAAATCGCTGGTATGATAAGGTCCTTAATCCTCGCAGCGTGCCACGTGAGGGTACTCTTCGCTCTGATTTCATAGTTTTGTCAGAAATACCTGTTAAGATTTCACTTAAGTCGTTTTGCATTATAACTGTTATGATTTTTAGCATACGGGGAGGACCCATGTTACGCCATCATAACATTTAATGTAATTAAGAGACTGATTTAGGATCATTAATAAATCTCAAGCTAAATCTGAAAATAAAGTCGGTACAAATACTAAACTTACAGACGTATATTCAGTAGATAAAACACAAATAAAAACGGAAGAGCATAAATTATTATTAATTATTAATTTTAAAGATAATAAATATTTTCTTCGGAGCTTATTAAGTTTAAATCTTAATCTATAACTCAAATGCTGGTAAAAACAAAGTATCTACAGTAATTTCCTAAAACTATGTAATACTCTCCACTGTTTGTACTGACCCTGCCACTCTGCGGGACGTAATCCCTGTCCACGCGGAAGGGTTTCCAAATGACAGGCGCGTGACAATCCTTCAACATTATTGTATTATTTCTATCGAATGTAGTTCTTATTTATTGTGGCTGCAGCTGCAATAAGACACATAGATCGATCGTTGTCAATATTTTACAGTTTAATACAATTTTCTATATGTTGGATAATGATGTTATCGACTGGGTTTAGCTTTATAAAATACGATCATTTAACAGCTGTTGTACTCTCGTGCTGCTAAAATAAAGGTTGGTTTGTTATTTTACTACGCAACCTGAAAAGGTCTGTTACAATTTCGAGGCCCTCATCATTCTTTATTTTTAAATTCTTCTTTTCCCCATTTCTTTCTCCTTTACTATGCGAGTGTTTGTGTGTGTATGTGTGTGCACCTATACCATAACCAGAATCCCATAACGTTACAGTTTTAATGAAAAAAAATGTTTGTACGCAAATCTATCTACTTCCACCTTGTTGCATAAAATGTTTTTTTTTAAATTATTAAAAAAAATCTTCCACCATCTTAGAGACAGAACGTTAGTGGTCTTTGCTTTCTTATTGTACAACTGAAGACTTGTGCCGACCTATGTATTCTGTATAGTATATAATATAAGTGCATGGAAAATGTAACTAGTATTGTCGTGACATTCATAATAAATGGACGCATCATAATACCTCTTTTATTCCACAATACTGAACACCAAATAAGGAACAGTGGTGACCCGAGACCAGTGGTCAATATTTTACAGTTTAATACAATTTTGTATATGTTGGATAATGATGTTATCGACTGGGTTTAGCTTTATAAAATACGATCATTTAACAGCTGTTATACTGTCGTGCTGCTAAAATAAAAGTTGGTTTGTTATTTTTTTAACGCAACCTGAAAAGGTCTGTTACAATTTCGAGGCCCTCATCATTCTTTCTTTTTAAATTCTTCTTTTCCCCATTTCTTTCTCCTTTACTATGCGAGTGTTTGTGTGTGTATGTGTGTGCACCTATACCATTACCAGAATCCCATAATGTTACAGTTTTAATGAAAAAAATGTTTGTGCGCAAATCTATCAACTTCCACCTTGTTCTAATAATAGTCTATTAAAATTATTAAAAAAACATTGTCATCTCAGAGACAGAACGTTGGTGGTCTTTGCTTTGTTATTGTATAACTGAAAAGGTGTCCTCGTGATTCGTTGTAACGCCGGCAAAGGCCAGTGGCGACCCTATGTAGTGTACAGCCACAGGTACTCGAACATCCTTTCCTTTTACGTAACTGCGCGTTAATTTGTTAGTTAAAAGATAATAGTAGACGCAACGTTTAAAGAGTTTCAATAGACTTTGCAAAATGGCTACAGAAGCTGAACAGATTGGCTACTTAATCTGCTCTTTCTCATTTATGGCTTGGGAAAGGCATGGAGAGTACTAATGAAATATAATATATTGTACAAGTTACCGACAGAGTATACGAGGCGTGATCATCTTCCTTGGTTGGAGGATCCATACTCTCTTTGTGTTGGAGTAACATTACCTACACCTCGTTCCTCCACAATAGTAGGTATGAAAGTACCTACTGCGTACTATGATAGCAGTACCCTATAAAATAAAAGTTAACAATGTTCACTTATCCTAACATTGACTTAGGTACCTACCTAAACATGCCATTGACTTAACTGACGACGCATGTTCGCAGTTCACATACTGATAAAAGAAGAAAATGTTCAGGACTGAGCAGCGTGCCAGGAGGCGATGGGACCGAGGACACGAGCAGTGGGCCAGGGAACGAGAGGCCGGGGCGGTACCGCTGCTCTGGACTGCTGGATGATGTGCAAGCGAGCCGGTGCCCATTGTAAATACCTCCGAACAACCCTTAGCTTGACTTCACAGAACCACTGTGAGGGACAATGGCCTTATCCAAATTGCACTATTTTCAGACTACTAAACTGAAAATGGACATTGCTTGGACTGCCTACCGCCGCGCCATAGTAGCATTTTGTGCTTCACACCGATGGTAAATATGGCGGATGGCTGCTATGATGCTCGTAAACCATGGAGCATTCAGTAGATACGGTTTGTTAGAGTGTCGGAATATTCCCTCTCCGTCCTGTCTCCACAGGGCAATGCGTGAGTGCAACCTCAAACTACACTACTTGCTAGTCGTCGATACCTCTCAAGTTGTCCGACATCGTACCTTAGCGGGAACTGACATGTGCTCATTTTAAAACGGAAAACGGGTCCTAATAACATCATGGGTTATTTATTTAGACAGCAAACGCTAAAAGCAAACTTATATCTGAGTAGAAACATCATACATCGCAACCCTCTACCTGGTTGAGTCTATTGTGCAGGGCGAGCGAACGAAGTTTGAACAATTACCGAAGTACTTAGGTACAATGTCTAAACTTATTCAATGCAACTTGTACAGGATGCAATCGTAGTGGCTGTTACTAGGCGGACTTAGTACAATCACAGATAATACAATATGATTCTGTGCAATCCTACTACAGGTACTTACTAATTTGGAGTTTTATCTAAACTGACCTATTAAAGTGTGAATAGAAGTAGGCAATCTGTTGCAATTCGCCGATCAGTGTTACATTGCTCACTCTACGACTTTCTCACGCGCGTCCTGTTATAACAACACATTCGCGTGTCGGTTTGTGGCGCCTGAGTCAACAGTGGTGTTTGTTCAACGATAGGGTTTGAGTTATCTTTGCGCACGCGTCCCTTTTCCTATTGTGAACTGATCAATTTATATGTTTATACAAACGTAATAGCAACGTCCCAATACAGGCCTGAATCATGCAGTATTTCGTACAAATACGCTTGAAGACATTGCCAGCAGTTATATTCAACTAGGCAAGTCATAAAAGTAAAACATTGTTAACTAAAAGTTTCTAGAAGATTAGGTAGGTAATTTACTAAAACATTAGGACAACTTAAACTGCATTCATACGGAAACCTTTGCCAATTATACAAACAGGGAAGTAACTGTTCTTATAATGGATAGATATTTTGAATAGATTAGATTATATTAGTTAATTCGTAACTCGTAAGCTGGCATAAAGCGCCATTGTAAGCCTCCATGGATAACAAATGACTTGCAATAATTCTAACGGCAACTATTCACGCATTTGTAATTGTTTTGTCATATTGTTCGTAGAAAAGATTTGTTAACTTGCATACAGAACTTTACAAAAACCATAATTGCAAAATAAAAGTATAATTCCAAAGTACCTACTTACCTACGTCCAACGGATGGCTGTGAAGCTCTTACTTATTTACAGATTACGTTACAATTCTTGGAAAAGTGTAGCATCACAGCTGAAGAGGCCGGGGGAAAGTGAAATTCTACTACGTGATTGATTAAGTAATCAATCACGTAGTAGAATTTCAAAAAGCAAAATTATTACAATTTCTTTAATCGGGTAAGTACCCGATTAAAGAAATTGTAATAATTTTGCTGAGACTAAATGAGATAAATAATTCATCGTGAATACGAAACCGCAAGTCTCTTTGAAGTTAAGTATAGGTGAACACTTGGAAAAATATATTTGATAAGTCACAGGCACTCGTTAAACAAAGTTGTGTGAGAAGGTGTATACTATACAATAAACACAGAACGTCATAAAATATTAAGCTTGTCTTGTATTGTGAAACATTCGCAGGGGATTAACTCTACGAGCGTATCCACGAAGCAAGGGAGAAACAATATCCCAGAAACTGAACAACGAACAAGATGGCGAGATAATGTCTTCAAGGAGGACTTTTTGTTTCTTTTTCACTATCTACACTCCATAGTTCTATTTTACCTATCGTTAGTTTGCCAGATTGCCTTTTTTCACACTCAAGTCGGAATATTGATAAAAAGTCCCTACTTCAAAGTTAAACCAATGAGAGCACGTGAGGCCCCGTAGTGTATTGTACAACGCGCCACGCCTGAGTCAGCAAGGCGGGTCCGGGAGCTTGCGCAACCAATGCGCTCGCGCAATAGGTACTAACTGGCAATACATTATGTACCGTTCATTCTGTAACATATAGAGGCAGGTTTGTTTCTTTTACACTGTAGTGAGCGTACTCACAAGTCACAATATACATACAATACGCGCTATTGATAAAGTTGGTTCTAGATCATTGTCTTACTTAGATGCAATTTTGTAAAAGCACCCAAATTCAAAAAGGTAAATTCACGTCTACAGAAATATTTGTACAGTGAGTATCAAACCCGCATCCCTAACACTGCAGTCGATCGAATCTAGTCTGCACCCATCGTTTAAACTTATTTAAAGAAAACGTCACGGTCAACCCTTCAATGCTCACGTCACGTTGCGCGGAGGGTGCAACACTAATGTTGCTAGGGAACCCCTGCACAGAGCGCAATGTAGGAATATATAAACCCTTGCGTGGGGCGAACTTCATCAGCCATATTCTTTGTTATTATCGATCTGTGGATATTCGGGAGGGCTGAGCAACATCTTGTAGTGGTTTACTGTTGTTACGATTATAAAGGTATTTTTAACGCGAAATATTTGTGTACACCTACACACTTGCTACTTAATATATTTTTTACTTATATTAACACGAAAAAAAGATAAAAAAAAAAATTAAAACTAAAACCCAACTCCTGAAAAATCACGCTTTAAAAAGAATTCAAATAAAATCAAAATCATTTATTGCTTACCAAAGGTTAGTACATTTAAAAGTCCTCTTCGGCCTATCTTGTTGGCATGCAAGAACACATTGTGGTTTTTTAAGTACCTATCTTTAATTATTACAAGGTCAAAGAAAATGTGTTTAATTAAATTATCCAATGTTAATAAATATTGAAGACAACCAATTCAATGCATTACAAATATGTCAATTATAACAAGTAATCATCATGTCAACAAACATCTCACTAAATGTAAGAAACAATATTAATATACCTACCAATCAATGAAAAGGCAGGCGATAAGTCAATAATAATAGAATTATGTCAAAGAAAATTATAATTATAGGTAGGTACCTACTGTCCATCGACACAATAACTAATTCAATATAACAACAATTAATTATGAAAATAAATATCAAGTATATTACAACTTTCATTGTACAGTACAATATCCCGACTAGGTATCAAGTAATAAGATCCAGAGGGTTGTTCCGTATTGATCCCACGACGATTGATCCCATTCTTAATTGATCCCAAATGCGTATTCCTTATTGATCCCACTTTAAAATTTTATTTTATAAAATATATTCTTAATTGATCCCAAAATATATTCTTACCTGACCCCAACACAAGAGGTACTAAAAAGTATGGATAGCATATCATGCATTCGACTAATTTAATCTTACTTACTACTAATATTATAAGACTAAAAGTTTGTGAAGATGTTCGTATGTTTGTTACTTAATCACGCCCCAATAAGTATACGGATTTGGTTGATACTCGGTACAGGGTTAGATAATAGTCTGGAATAACATATAGGCTACTTTTTATCCCAAGAACAGGTAAGCGGGAACGGGAACAGAAATTCATGCGGGCGAAGCCGCTGTCGACAGTTAGTTAATTATAATTAACGATTCAAACTACAGTACAAAATCACAGATACCGTAGTATTGGCTATATACTCGAGACATAAATGTTCTGCTTAACAATACTTTGTACAAACGACATACAAAAGACTTAAGGTGCATCAAACCACATCAGGCGCTTGCCTAGCCAACAGCGCATCACCGTGCACCGGGCACGGGTCATCCTGTGGAAATAGTGATAAGTAATTTTGGGTTTTCACGCAATAATGTATGTAAGTATTAATTCTTTGAGTACTGATATATTCATAGGGCAAGTTTTGGTAAATTAAATTGTTTTAGCACTTTCTCTTCCTTGCACCCACGAATATATCAATAGTCAATTAATCAATAGATACATTATTTTGCGGCAACTCAAAAGGAAGCTCTTTTAAACATGTAATTATTGCTTATTGTTAGCAAGTAATTGCAACTACTGTTGGATCTTATATTATGGCCAATGTTGTATCTTATAGCACTATGTTGATTTGAAAACATATATATATGTGTTGATTTGATGTTTTATTATTTTATTTCAATAATGTTGATTTTTAAGTCTATTTTATTGGAAATCTCTACTTTAGTCACCAATATTTTTTACAACACAAAGCGAATGATACGAGTATAACTAATTATCTTGATTAGTCCTTTAATTATTTACAATAATTCGTATTGTTTGTCTTAAAACATATTTATTTGGCATTATCTATCTATAAAGTTTATTTTAATTGCTATGTCGATTTGCATTAATATTAAATTGATGTCTTTATATTTTTTGTACAACTTATCTTCTCTGACAACACTTATATCTGAAGTGTTTTAAAGCTATTTTAATCAACCGTATGCGTAATTTTGTAAAATACTTTAAATCGATAATTATAATTTTTATTACATTGTACTTCAAAATTGATATAAATACTCTTTCTTAAGTTTTATTGAATTTTTGTAATATTTTGATTCTTTTGTCTTTTTTATTATTAGGTACACAATTTTAATCACATGTCCCTTTTTTAAATTATTATCGTTAATCCCTTTATACATTAATTGTAACGCCTGATGCTTGATGAAGAAATACAGATCTGCGAGTCACTGTAATAAGACTTTAGTAACCGCCTTTTCAGTCGTTCAAATTGCTTACCTTATTTGTAAACCGTACCCACAAAAAGTGTTTTTACTTATAAGAAAAGATGGTTTGGGATCAATTGAGAATAGTAAACTACACAAAAATGGGATCAATTAAGAATAAAATCTAAATAAAGTGCCGTGGGATCAACAAGGAAGTAAAAGTGGGATCAATTAAGAATTTTCGATTTCGGGACAACTTTCGTGGGATCAATATGGAACAACCCGATCCAGATCTATAATCATGTTAATTGCCTGCGAGTAAGTCACTTACTGTGTAGTAACATTTCTTAGATAGATTTAAACATGAAAATGTCAGGATAGCCGTGGTCATGCCACTTACCCATTGAATATATTGTTTTGTTAGAGTTAGTGGTGGTGCATTAGGTAATTACTTTACTCATTGATTAGGTAGATATAAGCAAGATAGAAGAGAGACAATGATCAGTTGCTTAAGTTGAACTTTGGAGCTTTGATTCGTACCTACCTAGGTAGGTAGGTTCTTACCGACTAGTGTATATCAAATAACATAAAATATAGATAGAATTGTGTTGATGGTTGTTTATTCAATATGCTTCATTTTTTGGCATATTTCATTAAGTTAGTTACATGTAGATAGGTACTTACTACAATTTCTTGTAACATTTTACAAGATTGCACATGAACTCACAAAATCGCCTTAAACTTAAATAAATTCATTGCTACTGAAGGATTAAAGTAAACTTATGTATATACATTTTCATTCATGAATATAAAAATAACACCCTTTATAAAAAAAACTCAAGTCGTCAAAATAACACACATAATAAAGACAGTCAATTTTTAACTTAAATAATGTACTATTATGTGCAGTAATAACTAATATTTATAATAATAACTAATATTAACATTTTTAACTCATAATAATAATACTAAGTAATATTTACAATATAAACCTTAATCTATAAAAATAAGTAATGTTTACAATATTAAGTAAATAGTATTTACCAACATAAAAATATCTACATTTCTTATATCTAACCTATTATAAAAATACTTACACTACACTAAATTACACTACACTAAACTACTCTACAGTCACTACACGATAGTCTGCCAGCACACCGCGCACAAATGCCTGCAGCCATCCTGGCTTTCAGTGCCGCCACCTTCTTCTTAAGGAAGCTGACTTGTAATCCAAGTCTAAGCTCCCTTAACTTCCTCTTATCCCTGCTTTGTTTAGCAACGATATTTTTTTTTTCGCGCTGCCGGCGATACGAGCCATCATACAGGGTTGTCTGCACAGCCCGCCTCATTAGTGGGTTACTGGGCAATATCGGACAGCCATTCTTCTGTGCGAGAATTTGGAGTGCGTCCTTCTCAAAGGCTTGGTACTCCACATCTGCGCTCAGGGACTCGGTGTCAGAGTCATTTAGAGCTGATTCCGTCGCAGAAGGCGGTTTTCACTGTGTCAGACAACTTCCAGTGCAGTCCGGCGATATTGTCGACGCAACAAACGGCGAAGCAGGCACGAACGGTACTGCAGGTTAATAGTGCGGCGTGACAGGCTGTCGGAAGATCTGTGAGGATGTTGGCTGGCCGGATACGTTGGGAAGTATTTGTCAGCGGCTACCTGCACAGGCGGCGGCAGCTCAGGACTTGCAAACGAGGGGCGCGGAGAAACCTACTCTGACTTGAGCGCACTTTCGCTCAAGTCGAGAGGTTCCTCTAAATGGGCGTACGGTCTCCATAAGGCCATAGTGGATGGTAACGGTGCAATATCAGAGAAAACGACTTAAAAGTAATAAAATACTCAATAGTATTTCAAACATAAAAATATCTACACTTCTTATATCTAACTTATTATAAATAAACTTACACTACACTAAACTACACTACAGTCACTACATGATAGTCTGCCAGCACCCCACGCACAAACGCCTGCAGCCATCCTGGCTTTCAGTGCTGCCACCTTCTTCTTAAGGAAGCTGACTTGGAATGCAAGTCTAAGCTCTCTTAACTTCCTCTTATCCCTGCTTTTGTTTAGCAGCGAGATTATTTTTTTCGCGCTGCCGGCGATACGAGCCGTCATCCTGGTTTGTCTGCACAGCCCGCCTCATTAGTGGGTTACTGGGCAATATCGGACCGCCATTCTTCTGTGCGAGAACTTGGAGTGCGTCCTTCTCAAAGGCTTGGTACTCCACATCTGCGCTCAGGGACTCGGTGTCAGAGTCATTGAGAGCTGATTCCGTCGCAGAAGGCGGTTTTCACTGTGTCAGACAACTTCCAGTGGAGTCCGGCGATATTGTCGACGCAACAAACGGCGAAGCAGGCACGAACGGTACTGCAGGTTAATAGTGCGGCGTGACAGGCTGTCGGAAGATCTGTGAGGATGTTGGCTGGCCGGATACGTTGGGAAGTATTTGTCGGCGGCTACTTGCACAGGCGGCGGCAGCTCAGGACTTGCAAACGAGGGGCGCGGAGAAACCTCCTCTGACTTGAGCGCACTTTCACTCAAGTCGAGAGGTTCCTCTAAATGGGCGTACGGTCTCCATAAGGCCATAGTGGATGGTGACGGTGCAATATCAGAGAAAACGACTTAAAAGTAATAAAATACTCAATAGTATTTCAAACATAAAAATATCTACACTTCTTATATCTAACTTATTATAAATAAACTTACACTACACTAAACTACACTACAGTCACTACACGATAGTCTGCCAGCACCCCACGCACAAACGCCTGCAGCCATCCTGGCTTTCAGTGCTGCCACCTTCTTCTTAAGGAAGCTGACTTGGAATGCAAGTCTAAGCTCTCTTAACTTCCTCTTATCCCTGCTTTTGTTTAGCAGCGAGATTATTTTTTTCGCGCTGCCGGCGATACGAGCCGTCATCCTGGTTTGTCTGCACAGCCCGCCTCATTAGTGGGTTACTGGGCAATATCGGACCGCCATTCTTCTGTGTGAGAACTTAGAGTGCGTCCTTCTCAAAGGCTTGGTACTCCACATCTGCGCTCAGGGACTCTGTGTCAGAGTCATTGAGAGCTGATTCCGTCGCAGAAGGCGGTTTTCACTGTGTCAGACAACTTCCAGTGGAGTCCGGCGATATTGTCGACGCAACAAACGGCGAAGCAGGCACGAACGGTACTGCAGGTTAATAGTGCGGCGTGACAGGCTGTCGGAAGATCTGTGAGGAAGTTGGCTGGCCGGATACGTTGGGAAGTATTCGGCGGCGGCTACTTGCACAGGCGGCGGCAGCTCAGGACTTGCAAACGAGGGGCGCGGAGAAACCTACTCTGACTTGAGCGCACTTTCGCTCAAGTCGAGAGGTTCCTCTAAATGGGCGTACGGGCTCCATAAGGCCATAGTGGATGGTGACGGTGCAATATCAGAGAAAATGACTTAAAAGTAATAAAATACTCAATAGTATTTCAAACATAAAAATATCTACACTTCTTATATCTAACTTATTATAAATAAACTTACACTACACTAAACTACACTACAGTCACTACACGATAGTCTGCCAGCACCCCGCGCACAAACGCCTGCAGCCATCCTGGCTTTCAGTGCTGCCACCTTCTTCTTAAGGAAGCTGACTTGGAATGCAAGTCTAAGCTCTCTTAACTTCCTCTTATCCCTGCTTTTGTTTAGCAGCGAGATTATTTTTTTCGCGCTGCCGGCGATACGAGCCATCATCCTGGTTTGTCTGCACAGCCCGCCTCATTAGTGGGTTACTGGGCAATATCGGACCGCCATTCTTCTGTGCGAGAACTTGGAGTGCGTCCTTCTCAAAGGCTTGGTACTCCACATCTGCGCTCAGGGACTCGGTGTCAGAGTCATTGAGAGCTGATTCCGTCGCAGAAGGCGGTTTTCACTGTGTCAGACAACTTCCAGTGGAGTCGGGCGATATTGTCGACGCAACAAACGGCGAAGCAGGCACGAACGGTACTGCAGGTTAATAGTGCGGCGTGACAGGCTGTCGGAAGATCTGTGAGGATGTTGGCTGGCCGGATACGTTGGGAAGTATTTGTCGGCGGCTACCTGCACAGGCGGCGGCAGCTCAGGACTTGCAAACGAGGGGCGCGGAGAAACCTCCTCTGACTTGAGCGCACTTTCACTCAAGTCGAGAGGTTCCTCTAAATGGGCGTACGGTCTCCATAAGGCCATAGTGGATGGTGACGGTGCAATATCAGAGAAAACGACTTAAAAGTAATAAAATACTCAATAGTATTTCAAACATAAAAATATCTACACTTCTTATATCTAACTTATTATAAATAAACTTACACTACACTAAACTACACTACAGTCACTACACGATAGTCTGCCAGCACCCCACGCACAAACGCCTGCAGCCATCCTGGCTTTCAGTGCTGCCACCTTCTTCTTAAGGAAGCTGACTTGGAATGCAAGTCTAAGCTCTCTTAACTTCCTCTTATCCCTGCTTTTGTTTAGCAGCGAGATTATTTTTTTCGCGCTGCCGGCGATACGAGCCGTCATCCTGGTTTGTCTGCACAGCCCGCCTCATTAGTGGGTTACTGGGCAATATCGGACCGCCATTCTTCTGTGCGAGAACTTAGAGTGCGTCCTTCTCAAAGGCTTGGTACTCCACATCTGCGCTCAGGGACTCGGTGTCAGAGTCATTGAGAGCTGATTCCGTCGCAGAAGGCGGTTTTCACTGTGTCAGACAACTTCCAGTGGAGTCCGGCGATATTGTCGACGCAACAAACGGCGAAGCAGGCACGAACGGTACTGCAGGTTAATAGTGCGGCGTGACAGGCTGTCGGAAGATCTGTGAGGAAGTTGGCTGGCCGGATACGTTGGGAAGTATTCGGCGGCGGCTACTTGCACAGGCGGCGGCAGCTCAGGACTTGCAAACGAGGGGCGCGGAGAAACCTACTCTGACTTGAGCGCACTTTCGCTCAAGTCGAGAGGTTCCTCTAAATGGGCGTACGGGCTCCATAAGGCCATAGTGGATGGTGACGGTGCAATATCAGAGAAAATGACTTAAAAGTAATAAAATACTCAATAGTATTTCAAACATAAAAATATCTACACTTCTTATATCTAACTTATTATAAATAAACTTACACTACACTAAACTACACTACAGTCACTACACGATAGTCTGCCAGCACCCCGCGCACAAACGCCTGCAGCCATCCTGGCTTTCAGTGCTGCCACCTTCTTCTTAAGGAAGCTGACTTGGAATGCAAGTCTAAGCTCTCTTAACTTCCTCTTATCCCTGCTTTTGTTTAGCAGCGAGATTATTTTTTTCGCGCTGCCGGCGATACGAGCCATCATCCTGGTTTGTCTGCACAGCCCGCCTCATTAGTGGGTTACTGGGCAATATCGGACCGCCATTCTTCTGTGCGAGAACTTGGAGTGCGTTCTTCTCAAAGGCTTGGTACTCCACATCTGTGCTCAGGGACTCGGTGTCAGAGTCATTGAGAGCTGATTCCGTCGCAGAAGGCGGTTTTCTCTGTGTCAGACAACTTCCAGTGGAGTCCGGCGATATTGTCGACGCAACAAATGGCGAAGCAGGCACGAATGGTACTGCAGGATGATAGTGCGCCGTGACAGGCTGGTTGAAGTATCTGTGAGGATGTTGGCTGACCGGATACGTTGGGATGTATTCGGCGGCGGTTACTTGCACAGGCGGCGGCAGCTCAGGACTTGCAAACGAGGGGCGCGGAGAAACCTCCTTTGTCTTAAGCGCACTTTCGGTCAAGTCTAGAGGTTCCTCTTAAAACGACTTAAAAGTAAAAAACTACTCAAATCGATTAGAAAAAAACTGTATCATGAGACTTTACTATGAAAATATAGAAATTCTTGATCCACTGTCCAAATACACATTCTAGATTCTCCCACGTCTGAGTATTATATTTATGTATTCTAACTCAAAGTTTATACAAAACAAAAACATTAATTCATATCTTAAACACTCTTAGATTACAATTCTCTTCTCTCTTAGATTACAAAAGAATACAATAACTAGACGTAGAAGAAGAAGTCTGCAGTGAAGGTGGCCGCAGCCCCATAAGCGGTCGGCAAAAAGAGCAAGAAGCCGAGGCTAACGCCACTCAAATCTGCCGCCGTAGTGATAACAGTAGCGCCGGAGGTGATGGAGCGTGGGCTCGACTATAACTGTGTTTTACAGCGAGCCCCACAGAGCATCGACGTTGCCGATCTCGGTGGCGTTGGCGTCAGAACACGCCTTGCCCGCACGGGAGCTCGAATACTCGAGTTTCCTGGAGTGGAGGGTGGCAAGAGAGCCGATATTATAGCCGTGAAACTGCGGGGCCTATTCAGCTGAGTGGAAGGTATCAAGATCGCCAGACCCACATAATGCGCGGAAGTGCGCATATCAGGTCTAGCGGATTTCACAACGCAAGATGACATCCGGGAGGCTATAGCGGACTTACCTACCCGCGGCGACGGCGCGCCTGGCGGGCCTCCCCGTTTTCCGGGTATGAGTTGGAGACTCTGTAGTCCCCACACACCCGAGTCTCTACTCGGTAGAGATGACCCTGTGTCGGCCGGGGTGCGAGGGATATGCCTGTCAAGCTCACCTTCGGCAACCAAAACGACCCACAGGCGGCGTGCGTTTTAGTCGGTTTGACTCCGACATAACCTCCTCCACCGGCTCCGGTGGGGAGGTATCCATAGGGATTTTGCGCACGTAAAAAAAAAGGTATCTACCTACTTACCTACCCACTGGTAAATTAGTAAATTTTATAACCTTACCTTTCCGAGTTTCCAGGTAATCCAAAACACGTTATCTCTGGGTGCGTTATTGACGAATTCATGCAACCATAACAAGCAGAATATACTCTTTACATATTAAATACCTATTAAAAAAAGAAAATCGCGCAGTCACTATTCAAAAAACGACACACCACAAACAGACTGGTTGCGTGCCCTGTGCATACCACTATCGAGGCGCGTAGGTTTGGATCGCGTTTCGTCCGTTTATATGAAGTTAGAATACTTTATAGATATTATCACTGTGCCCAAGGCCTTTAATCTAGGGATTTAGTTAATTATTAAATCTCAACCATTTCGTAATAAGTAGATATATAATATCTTAGGAAACCTTAATTAAATGTGCCTTTTCTCAAACAACCTTTTCATAAATATTGTGTGAACACTGCGCCATTGGTGCGTACCGTTATGCACCCAGAAGTGAACAATTGAAGGACAGGTGTTAAATATACATTGAAACGTAGGATTGACCCATTTATTGAAAATCATCAAATAGACTAACCGTTGCTAGAATTTGAACTTTAACGCTATTGAAATAAAGAACACAGGTGAAGATTTTGGAATACTGGCGAAAGGGCTAAAATAAAACAGTTATAAGAAAGTTTTTGAGGCGTTTCCGCAATTCGCATTGTATCAATTGTGAGTGTTGTGTGCGCTTGCGATTCGATTCGCTTAAGTCCACGATTTGCGAGGGCGCATAGCGGGGCTTGATTGACGTGTCAATATCTCTGGGCAGCTTGTGGTTCTTTATTGAAAAAGAATAAGTAAAAGAAGATATGATAAATGCCATGAACTGAATAAGGGATGTGTGTGATTAACTATTCTATTACAAAGTTTTTATATACCTACCTATTGTTTATGTTATAAGACACAAAATGTACAATCGTCCACTTTTAGCCTTAACGAACAAGTATCTATAAAAAATGTGGGAGTGGAGTTTGTGGCGCCGTTTCTTCCCCGCTAGCTCCTGGGAAACGGTGGTAAATGTAGCTTAAGTTGAATTATTATTATTGACCAGAGTAGGATACAATTTTACTGTCCAAGATTCAAATACTTTGACTTTGATCCAAACTTCTAAGGCTATAGCAATTTTAGAATTAATATTAGATCACCACTGAACTCTACGTATAGCGTTCAACACACTGTAATGCAACATGCACTTTTAGCAACCTTAAAATACTACAGTCGACTGATAGAAGCAGAACACTGAATATATAAAGAACTAAATATTGGAAAACCTAAAAATTATAGCCTGCAAAAATTACATTTCTGTGAACGTGAATTCGGTAGTATTTGCATAAACTTGGAATAACAAACGCGGCTGGAACTGACTGCTGGTCACGTAGTGGATAGTGCGGCGCATTGTGCTGTTATTGACAAGCTTGCATCTGCAAACGCAAGTAAAAACAACAAGTTAAAGTACAAGAAATAAGATGACAGCGGAGATGATAGTTTTATTGTATAAGTTTATCTACTTTAGCACAAATTCTGTAGCTTCTGTATCTAACATTGATATACTTACGGCTTTCTGATTCCGTATAGGTAAATCCAGTGCCGTGTTCCAAATACGTTTTTAAATTCTGCATTGCTATTCAAAAGTACCTCACAGAATACTTCCCAAAACCATGTAACACTATCCACTGTTTGTGCTGACCCTGCCATCCTGCGGGACTTAATCCCTGACCACGCGGAAGGGTTTCTAAATGGCAGGCGCGTGACAATGCTTCACAAACAATATTGTATCATTTCTTTCGAAAGTAGTTCTTATTCCATTGTGGTTTAAGTATACAGTTGCGTGGCAGATTGCGGCTGCAGCTGCAATAAGACACAGATGTCGATCGTTGTCAGTATTTGACAGTTGCGTACAATTTCCTATATATTGGATAATGATGTTATCGACTGGCTTTAGCTTTATAAAATATAATAATTTACCAGCGGTTGTGCTCTCGTGCTACTGAAATAAAGGTTGGTTCATAGTTTCTTACTTAAAACTCAAAAGGTTTGTTGCAATTTCGTGGCCCTTACCGACTTTTCTTCTTGATTTCCTGTTTTCTTTATTTTTTACTCCCTTAGTGAGCGTGTGTATGTATGTGCACCTAAACCATTACCGGAATCTCATATCATTGCAGTTTTAATTTAAAAAAGTTTGAGCGCAAATTTATTTACATCCACTTTGTTGCATTTAATGTTCTATAAAAAATATTTAAAAAAACGTTGTCATCTTAGAGACAGAACGTTGGTGGTCTTTGCTTTGTTATTGTACAACTGAAGAGTGTCGCCTCGTCGTTTGTTGCGACGCCGCCGACGGCCAGTGGCGACCCTGTGTAGTGTACAGCCGCAGATACTCGAACATCCTTTCCTGTTACGTAATCAAATCGCGCGTGCTCACTTGTTTGCTAAAAGATAAATAGTAGACGCAATACTTATAAGGGTTTTCAATAGACTTTGTACAATGGCTACAGAAGTTGAACAGATTAACTGCCTAATCTGTTCGTTGTTCTCATTTATGGCTAAGGATAGGCATTGAGAGAACTGATGAAATATAATATGTAGTAGACGTTTCAGAATTTGTTTTTTTTATACCACTTGGTTGGCAGACAAGCCCATGGCCCACCTGATGGAATGTAGTTTCCGTGACCTGTGGACGTGTGCAACACCAAGGGAGTCACACTCGCGCTGCTAAGGTTTTAGTGTCTAAAGCCTCAAATTCAGATAGACAGGAACACTGCTTAATGACTTTCGTGAGCTAAATACCAGGTCAATCGTATTGTAGTGCTGCAGTACAATACGATCAACCTAGAGGATCTTTAGGAACAGCTGATTTGGTTGAATGAAATTGTAAAGAATTTAGTATGCTAACTATTCGTATCTAATCAATAAAGAAACCGATCCAATTTTATCTATATCTTAATGGATTAGTATATTTGGCATACTTAGTGCTCTTAAATATAATTCAGTTTTTTGAGCGGAGTCATCAAAAATCAGTATTTAAAAATGATTGCAACATCATTCATTGGTTCCGATAGTTCGTACGAATATCGGTAGATGGCTCCCACCGTCGCCGTAAGACGGATATATGTATGGAGGAATTTGGATGGTTTCCGGCGAAGGTTCAGTGGCTTAGTGGTCAGAGCCTTCCCTCTGTTAGGAAAGGGTCGCTGGTCCGAATCCCGCCTGATTCAATTTTTTCTATTTCTTAATCGAGCTGATTTGGTGTTTGATAATGATGTTGGAAGAAGTGACGGTCAGATAAGCCGATGTGAAGTGTATAACGGCAAGCGCCCTGTGCCTGCTGCAGAACAGTTAGACGCTGAAATAGATTTACGTAGAAGACTTTCAGGGCATTAGATTAGAATAAGTGTTTAGTATTTAAGAATGTTTGTATATTGTAGTACTGTATGAGTAGTATAAGTGTTATATTTAAGAAAAAAAGTCAACAAATTTACATAAATCATTTTTTTACCCGACTATGTCGAAGCAAAAGAAGGGTTATGATTTTGACAGGCTATGTATGTATGTTTGTAAGTTTGTATGTAGGTCCTGGCGCCCCCTTCTGCGAGTAAGTAATGCTCGTGAAGGAGGAGGCGGGGCAGGAGCGGATGCGGGAGCGATGAAGGATCACAAGCCAAGCTGCCCGCGTACGAAGGCAAATCGATGAACGACCTCCGTCCCCCATGAGCACAGGCCTGGGGGTGACGGGTGGAGCCGCCTGTCACCCTGGCAGAAGTAGGCCACGGCGGCGGCGCGCTTCTTGCGCCTCCCCATTTCCGGTGATGAGTTGGGCACTCTAAAGTCCCCGCACCCGAGGAAAGGGCCAGATCGGGAGAGATGACCCTGGGTCGGCCGGAGTGCGAGGCATATGTCTGTTAACCTCACTTACGGCAACAAAAAAGACCCACAGGCGGCGTGCGTTTTGGTCGATTCGAGTCCAACATAACCTCTTCCATCGGCTCTGGGGGTGGTATCCATGGGGATTTTGCACAGGTAAAAAAAAAGTATGTAGGTTCATCCGTTCCCTCATAACTCCTCGATCACTTATTAAAACTAGACAAATGAGGTATCATTAGAAACGTCTTAGTCGTCTGCTTGTTATAGGCTATATAACGTGTCACTGAAACAAATGGTGCGCCCTCTAGCGGTCATAAAGTGCTGTGTTAATAAATACATTTGAGATAAACATATCGTGTTTGGTATCAACTGAAAGACCTTTTTTTTTATATATATCTTACGATCAGTCATATTATAACTATAAGCAGATGTGATGTGAGTACTGTTGGCGATCAGGGTATTGCTCGCAGCGGAACCTGCCCTTTCTTAATATTAGCCTGGGTTTTAAACCCTCTACTTGTCTAAAATATCGCGCCGCTTTTTGAGCCGGCGTATGGTTTCGGGGATAGTGAGCTGTCCCGCTAGCTGGTTCGGGTGCCTTGATAGCCTTGACATGTAGTTGGCTCCATGGGTTTCTATTTCCTGTCCGACCATTGGTATATCCAAAATTTCATGGACCATTGAAGTTCTTATAAACCAGGGTGAGTTGGAGATTTGTTTTAGTATATAGTTTTGTGTTCTCCGTATAATCGTAATGTAGGAGGCGCTGGCCGAGCCCCACAACTGTATGCCGTATGTCCGGAACCGGATGGGTTTTAGGATCGACTTATAGATGAGCAATTTATTGTCCATGGATAGTTTTGAGTTGCGTCCTAGCAGCCAATAGAGACCTCTGTATTTTAGATTGATTTCCTCTCGTTTTGTTTGGATAGATAGATAGATAGATAATTCTTTATTGTACACCAACAGATTTACAGTAGGACAAGTAGGTAGCATCTATACAGTTCAATGTACAATGGGCGGCCTTATCGCTGAAGCGATTTCTTCCAAGAAACCTTGGATATGTTTTTTCCAAGTAAGTCTGCGGTCCAGATACATGCCCAGGTATCTTACTGTATGTTGGTGAGGTAGCTGCATGCCATTTAAGTAGACTGGGGAACAATCTTCTTTTCGGAGAATGAATGTCATGTGTACCTACTGAATTGGATACGCTGACAGCGATTCGCCACTTAGCTAGCCATTTGTCAATTTCATTCATTCTGTTTTGTAGGATCTGTGAAGCCCTAACAGGGCATTTATTCGAGGCGAGTAGGGCTGTATCATCAACAAAGGTTGCAACAGTTACTCCTGGAGTTTGTGGTAAATCATATATATACAGTGTGTACAGAACTGGTCCCAGCACCGATCCTTGTGGGACTCCTGCCAGGGTTTCATAAAAGTTAGAGGCACAGTCCCTCTCAATAACTTGGAAAATCCTGTCGGACAAGTAGGATTTCAAGATGCCATAAAATGTATGTGGCAAAACAGATTTTATTTTGTACAAGAGACCCTTGTGCCATACTCGATCAAAAGCTTGTTGGATGTCGAGAAAGTCCGACGAACATTACTCTTTTTTTTCTATTGCTTGCCTAATTTCTCGACACACTCTATGTACTTGTTCAACTGTCGCGTGTTCTCTCCTAAAACCAAAATGGTGCTCAGGGATGATTCGTTTTTCATTTATGACATTCATCATTCTGGAGAGGAGCGACTTCTCAAATAGTTTTGACATTACTGGCAAGAGGCTGATAGGCCTCAATGATGTGACTTCGTGAATAGGTTTTCCGGATTTGTGGATCATTATAATGTTTGAGGCCTTTCATAGGTCCGGAAAGTATCCAATTCTCATTATGCGTTGAAAACTATTGTTACATAAACAATGACTTTAGGAGGCAATTCTTCGAGTACCTTCTTGTCATAAGGTCATAACCTGGAGATTTATTATTTTTGAGTGACTCTCTAGGTGTCACCAATTTCAGGGGTGTGTCTAGTTGAAAGTCTTGATCCAGAATCGAGTCTATGTAAGTTTCATCCGCATTCAGTGCCGAGTCATTTGGAGTAAAAACTTGACTGAGATGCTCTGCGAAGGCTTCCGCTTTGTCATGAGCTGTTCTTATCCACTTACCATCCTGTGCACGTAGGGGTGGTTTTTGATATAATGGTCTATCAAAGTTTTTACAGGTCCTCCATAGTGAGTAGTTAGTTGTTTTAGTGGCTGTTAAACCCTCCAGGTGATTTTCTAGTGTAGCTCTGTTGGCGTCCCTAATAAGGGTTTTCAGCTCTCGAGTGGCCCTGTTCAGTTCTTTTTTGTCGTTGGTATGCCTGCTGGTGTGCCATACTCGACGTAGTCTCCTTTTTTCAAGAATCTTTTGGCGTATGTGATCAGAATATGTTTTGCTCTGAGGAGGACGAACGTTGTCTTCAGGGGTAGATATCCAACAACTCTCCTGGATGATTGACGTTAGTTTACTTACAGCGTGATCGACGTCTGACTCGGTTTTTAAAGCTACTCTCAGATCTAGTCTCTCGTGAACCAATTCCCGAAAAGAGTTCCAGTCCGTGCGCTTGTTGTAGAGTTTAATGTTGTGTTCCATGATCAAAACAGTAGTGCCAATATTCAGGATTACTGGAACGTGGTTGGTGTGAGAATCCAAGCAGGTTTCCACTTGGTCTCGATAGACCTTTAACAATGAAAAAATCTATGACGTCAGGAAGCCGGTTTGGATCAGTCGGCCAATTTGTCGGTTCAGGTGTCGAGATTGTGGTCAGGCTGTTGTTGGTTAGAGATTTCTTGAGTTCTCTTCCTCTCGTGTTGGTAAGTCTGGAGGCCCAGTGCACATGTTTTGCATTCCAATCGCCTCCAGCAATAAAGCGTACTCCCAAGGTGTTAAAGAACTCATCGTATTGCTCTTCTTTTATAGAATGCTTTGGGGGGCAATATACAACACGTACATTAAATATGTCCCATTTCGATCATCTACATTGACAGTGGCTGCTTGTATGTAGGGTTTTCTAAAATGTGGTTGCTCATAGTGCTTAATGCTGGATTTGATAATTAGGGCCGCTCCTGCATGTGCAGTACCATCTGGATGGTTTGTAGTGGAATGGAATGGAATGGAAAGGGACTCCCTTGTCCGCACTTAGCCTCCCTTTTGGGCCATTGTGCGTGCAGAGTACTGGCTAGAGTAGCGGAGGGGAGCAGTGGCCCGTTATAGTCCCCATTATTGATCTTAGACTTGTTCTGTCTAGTTTTAGGAGACGTTTCGTGAGTCGTTTGTTTACTGATGGCATAACCACTTTTGACTGCCTGCAGTCGGTGGCTTGTGTCCATCTTTGGTTATGTAGTTCCGCGGATCTCTCGAGTGTCCAAGTGCGGAGTTGCGAGAAAGGGATTGGTAGCAATGGTAGCGGGCCATCAACGCTCATACCAGAGCCTCTCTTCGCAAGCTCGTCCGCGGCATCATTGCCGTAGGACCCGTTATGCCCCTTTATCCATTGCAGCGTTACTGCATTTAGGGTGGATAGCCTATTTAGGGCAGTTTTGCACTCCTCTACTAGTGTGCTGTTGGTTATTTGCTGCTCCAGCGCTTGTAAAACTGCTGTGCTGTCGGTTAGGAATCTTATATTTAAGCCCTTCACCTTCAGTTCGCTTATTGCTGTCGCAGCAGTTGTTATGGCAACACATTCGCATTGAAAAATCAAGCTGTGCGTGCCTAGTGGTAGGTGGATGTTCAAGCCAAGGTCTAGGGAGAGTACGCCGGCTCCTGAGCCATTTTTTGTTTTGGAGTCGTCAGTGTATACGCGTACCTCTTCAATACCGGAGTAGTCCTTTTCCTGGGCCTGTTTTGTTATTTGGTACTTTTTGTTCCAGGAATATTGTTTAAAAGTTCTATCGCAGGGGGCGGCCATCAGTGGCCGATGTTTTAGGGCTCGTCCAAGGATTATGGTATGGGGACTGTCGTAATAGTTGCCCCAGAGTCCCAGGTGCCACAACCTAATAGCGGTGATGGTGGCCTCCTGTTGGATGAACAGGTCAAGCGGTACTATGTTGAGGGCTATCTCCATAGCAGCGGTAGGAGTGGTTTTCATGCATCCACAGGTTGATGAGCAGGCCAGCCTCTGGAAGGATTTTAGCCTGGCAATCACGGTAGACAATTCTGTTCGAGTCCACCATACTAAAGCCCCATAGGCTAGCATGAGTCTGATCACTGCTGTGTATAACCACAGAGTTATTTTGGGTGAGAGTCCCCATGTAGTGCCCATCATTCTTTTGCATTGGTAGAAGGCAATTGTGCACCTGTTCAGTTTGTGTTCAAGGTGTTTGTTCCAGAGCAATTTGCTGTCGAGAATAACCCCTAGGTATTTGACTTCTTCCCTAAGTGTTAGTTTGGTTGCAAAGAGTTTTGGGAGCTTGTATGGGCCCAGTACTCTTCGGTTTGTGAACATTATTAGTTCTGTTTTCTGGGGGGTTGACCGATAGGTCGTGCATTTCGCACCAGTTTTCGATTATTATGAAAGCCTGTCTCATGCGGTTGCATATGGCACTTTCAAACAACCCCGATACTAGGATCGTAATATCGTCCGCATAGCCTACAGTGAAGAGGTTATTTGCGTTTAGATCCGTTACAAGCTCGTCCACCACCAGGTTCCATAACAGGGGAGAGAGTACTCCTCCTTGTGGACATCCTCTGCTTACGATACCTCGCGTGGTGGAGTTGACTGTAAGTTGCACCGCCCTCTGTTTAAGCATATTGTCGATCCATTCGACAAGCGTTGAAGGCACGTCATGGTCGAGAAGTGATCTGTTGATGCTGTTAAAATTGGTTTTGTCAAAAGCACCTTCAATGTCAATAAATGCGCCAAGAGTAGGTTGTTTTGATTTTAGTGCTCCACCGATTCGGGACACCACATGGTGAAGTGCCGATTCTGTGGATTTGCCTTCGCTGTAGGCATGTTGATTAGGGTGTAAAGGTTTGAGTGTTAGTATCTGTCTTCTAATCACTCTATCGCCTAATCGTTCGAGTGTTTTTAGTAGAAAAGAGGTCAGGCTGATGGGTCTAAATGACTTTGCCTGAGTGTAGTCACTTCTACCTGGTTTGGGGATGAATATTATTTTTACCTCCCGCCATTTCAAGGGTATATAGCGGTGTGCGAGACAACCTTGTAGTAGTTTAACAAGGTAGTCTGCTATTATGGGGCCGCTCCATTTTAGGAGTCCTGGAAATATACCATCCAAGCCTGCTGCCTTGAAAGGTAGGAAGGTGTTGATTGCCCATAACAGTTTTTCTTTGTTAATGGTGGCTCGAGACCACCTCCCAGTCTTGGTGACTGGTTGGTCGTTCATTTGTGCCCAACCATGAGTAATCGGTTGCTAGTTGGCATCCAGGGAAGTGAGTGGTTAGTAGTATTTCGCTTGTTTCAGCGTCGTTTTTTGTAAAGGTGTTATCTGGTTTTTTGAGGCACCCAATGGATTGGTCGTGCTCTTTTGAGAGGCAAGCTTGGACCTTGGATGCCTGGTTGCTAGTTTCGATGTTTGTGCAGAAGCGTCTCCAGCACTCTACGCTTCTCTGACGTATTTCTTTTTATATCTTTTTTTGTGTTTTGGTACATCTCCCAGTCAGTCGGTTCCCTGGTGTTCTTAGCCCTGTTGAAAAGTTTTCTCAACTTGCATCGTAGCTTCTCAAGGGATAAACACCACCAGTGTCGCCCTTTGCCAACCATTGGTGTGGTGAGGGGGCAGGACTGCTCGTAGCTTGAGATGAGAATTGATGTGATTTCGTTTGTGTAGTGATCTAGGTCGGTAATTTTGAGGTTTTCTGAGGGATGTTGTAGGTTGTTAAACCTTGCGCTAACTAGACTTACAAATTTTTGTTTGTTTGTCTTGCGTGGCTGCCTACATGGTTTTGGTTTTGGTAGCTCTATGTTTATGCAGAATTGAATTCATCTGTGGTCTGAGCATGAGGCCTCTTCGGACACATGCCACTTGGTGATGGATTTTGCTATTCTGGCTGACGCTAGGGTGAAATCTATTATCGTTTGATGGCGAGTGTTAACGAACGTGGGTTCGGAGCCTTGATTTAATAAGTTAAAATTGTTTGTGAAAATAAAGTTGAGCATTTCCTCACCTCTTTTGTTGGTGTCTTTAATACCCCAGAGAGTGTGGTGCGCGTTCGTGTCGACTGCGATGATGATGTCGAGACACTCCCTCTCGCAGTACTCAGCTAATGAGCTGAGTTCCGGCAGGGGTACGTCTTCGTCACTCGGTAGGTAGGCGGAGGCAAAGACGATGTCTGGCTGATGCTGGTCACTTCTGCTCAACCTGACGGCTGTCAGGTCCCTTGAGCAGAATTGATTGATTAATAGTGTTGATGAGTGTTTAGGTAGGTAGATGCATGCTCTTGGTTTACTTACGGAAGTATCCAGCGGCAGTTTGCCTCCGGTGTTGTTGAGGCCGCAGACCTTGTTTCCTCTGATCCACGGCTCCTGAATCAGGGCAACGGTCTGCGGGTTTTCTTCCAGCACTCGGCGCAGGGAAGCCGTCGCGGCCTGACTGTGCTGGAGGTTAGCTTGGATTATGTTAGTCCCGCAGCGGGAAGGACGGGAGGTCACCAAGTTCACTCCCTCCTCCCCCCCCGGGAAAGCACTCCTCCTCTGAGCCGAGGAGTGGTGATGATGGTCCGTCTTGCCCCATGTCAGCCAATTGCTCAGCTGGCTCGGGAGCACCCGTGTCCATCAGAGTCGGCGGCGCCTGCGTCATAGACGTTGACGCCGTCGGCTCGGACGAGACTGCGGTTTCCCGTGCGTCCGGCGGTGTCTGGCTTTGGGCAACGTTTTTCTCCGCGTCCCCCTTAGGGACGATGTTCGGCAGCTGCTCCAGGAAAATGACGTAGATGTTTCCTATTAGGTAGTACAGTCTACGCTCATTGGCCAAAGCTAGCCTCGCCTCCGCCTTCGGGATGCGGAAGTGAAGGTTTGTCTTTGTGCCATCCTGGTGTTCCCTCGTTGCAGTGCAGTCCCAGGCTTTGATGTTGAGGTGCCTGTTTTGTCGAGCTAGGAGCCTTTGTAGGTTTTCGGGGTTGGCAACGCGGCCAGGCACGCTAACCACGCAGGAGATCTTCCTCGGTATTGCCGATTGCGCCCGAACTACAAGGCTGGTGTTGGGTAGTGGCGATTCCATGGCACTTACCGTCGTAACTAGCCACGCCAGCGTGAAGTCGTCTTCACACCAAGTTTTGAGGACGCCGTCTGAGTGGTGGGGCCGACCACGAAACCGCAGGTCATTTGGGGTGGTAGAGAGGAAGGCATCGAGGTCCGCCAGGAGTTCTTCCCTGAGCTTACTCTCGATATTGTCCCTTATAGCCTCTGCCTGTGCCTGTGACAGATCCTGGAAGGGCTCTGTCATAACGGCCACACAGAAACTTTTGGCGTGGTAAGTGGCAGCTGCTTCAGCGTACGAGCCAGTGGTCCTGCCGGAGTTTCGAGGCTTTTTGCCCTCTCCCGTTGGGGTCACAGTTTCCTCTGGCCGTGAGCGCTTCGTCGGTCTTACGCTGGTTGCTGGTCGTTGCTGTTTCGGTTTAGCGGTGGAGACGGCTGAGCCACCCGTGGAACTTCCAGGGTTAACAGGATGCCTTGCGGCATCTGCTGCGTTCGCTCGTGCTTCTGCTCTCACTTTGAAGCGTCGTCTTTTGGCCGAGGACATCTTTTTGTGTGCTGTCGACCAGGTGGGATCGTTGGTGGTGGGTGACTGTATGGCCTCTCTAAGAGAGGTCATATCCATCGCCTCGGGTGTTGTGGAGTGTTGACCAGAGGTCACGGTCACCGGGTTGCGTGGGTTCTGGTGGGCCGATTTACCCCGGGTTATTGGGGTCACACCCTTTGACGCAACCTGTTCGGCTGGGTTTCGGGGTGTGGCGCCTTGCGGCGCATTTTATCCCGAACCAGACCTCAATGCGAGCGGTGGGACACTACTGGGCCCAGCTTCGGGTATTGGTCGGGCTGCTGCCCCTGGCATTTTGCCAGTTGCAGATTTTCCCGTTATGCCCTTTGCTGAGGTGGGGCAGGAGGTGGGTGCTTGTGCAGCAGCCTTCCTGGTATAACTGGGTAGAATGTTTTTAGCATGATACTGCTTTTTCAGCAGCAATCATGCCCGAGTAAGATGTGGTGGGAAAGGATACTGCTTCTGCAGCAGCGATCTTGACAGATGGTGTTGGTGACGGTGACGATACTGCTTGTGCAGCAGTGATCGTGCCCGAAGGAAGTTTTGGAAGTGCTGCTTTTGCAGCAGCGGTCTTCCTGGTGGTGGTGGTCCCCTGAGTTGAGAAGAGGACGCGACTGCACACAACGAGATATGACTTGGTTTTCCACAGCATGAGACGGTGCTGCTCCCATCCAAGCCACCACGCCATGCCGCCTGCCCTTCCCCAACCCACGAGACCTCGCTTAAGCAGCCCGCTTATGGGATGCCACAGCCGATTGATCACAGAAAGCTACTCTGTGACCACCCGTGTGAGAGGACATCCAGACCAAAGTGGCGTGTTGCTTGCAGTGTGCAACTACTCCGGCCCACTGCTCGCTCAACCACCAGGACTCCTTCATCCCCCGGTACCGGTCCCCGCGCACGGCACAAACACGCGGGAGGTCATTGCTATCCACCACCTGCTCTTGTTCGGTGATGAACACGCAGAAACATGACCTCTGCATTTCTGCGTTGGTGTGCCTGGAGGTTTTTTTTGCGTCTATTTCTTAGGGAATTAGACCAAGAACAGGACGACAACCTCGAGAAGGATAGTCCACCAGACTTGTTTTGAGGATCTACACGACCTGCGCTCTCCCTCAAAACCACGTCACCCTACCCCTCAGAAGGAGGGGGAGGGGAGGTCCGTGCTGACGTTTCTGGTACTTATACCGTCATAGAAAGGTCAACACGATCCCGTCCCATGGTTTGTAGTATATATATTATAATTGCGTATATGAATACTATTGTTATCAGTAAGGTGGGATTCAGACACCAGCAGAATATCAATGTTGTGTGAGTGCAATAGGTCTTTGACCTCGTCGACATTAGGAGATAACCCGTCAAGGTTCCATGTTGCTATCTTAAGGGACGTCATTATGTTGGTTTAGCTATCACTGTTGTTATGAGATTAATTAAAATACTCATTCATTGTAATATGAGATCAAACTTTTAAGCTTGTTTGAGAAGCAATTCTTCTATTCTATTTGATGTAGTTGTTTCTGCGTTTAGTGTATTCTGGTTACTTCTCAAAATATCAGCATAGCTTGGTCTCCGTTTTGTAGTTGGGATTGTTCTTTCTTTATTACCTTTTGATGTTTGTGGTTGTGTTGGGGGCTGTATATCACAACTGAAAGAACTTAATTTACACATTTCACTCTTATATTTAAAATTCTCGTTATGTATAAATTATACCTATTGCTTACCTATAAATTATGTAAATAAAAAATGTAGTTAAAATCTTAAACCCGATTACTGAAAAATCATGCTCTAAAAGGTATTACATTATCATACAGAGGTGAATTAACAGCCACATTTCACCAATAATTGTATTCTTTTTTTTTTATTTTTTTATATAGGACACGTCAATTGGACTTCGCCTTGCCTGATGGTAAGCTGAAGGCAAAGTCCCAGAAAAGAGGGTCACCATTACTTACACATACCGTGTGACAATGGTGACACTCAGCTTGACGGCCTCATCATATGCTTTTTCACGCCCCGCTTAAAGGACCCGGGACTGTAGGAAGAAGGAAACACGTGAGCTGGTAATGAATTCCAGGCCTTAATGGTGCGACAGAGGAAAGAGTCTCCGAACCGCTTGGTTCTTGATCGGATGTTTTGCACCGTGTGCGGATGACATCTAAGACCTGCACGCGTTGTCCTGTGTAGGAAAGGGGAGGGTGGGACTAATTGGAAGAGCTCATCAGAACACTCCCCATGGTACAAACGGTAAAATACAGCCATGGACGCAACATCTCTACGCAGCTGTAAAGGTTCTAGGGTGTTCGTGATCTCGGGATTCCCAATGATGCGGACCGCACGTCGCTGCAACCTGTCGAGAGCATCTAGTAAGTACTTTGCTGAACCATCCCAGAGATGCGAGCAGTACTCCACACAGGAGCGAATTTGTGTCTTGTATAGAAGACACCGCTGCTCCGGCGTGAAAAACCGTCTCACTCTGTTCAGGACTCCGAGTTTTCGTGAGGCTGTTTTGATGATACTCTCGATGTAGTTTTTGTTATTCAGGTTGCAGCAAACATCCATACCTAGGATATTGAGATTGTCCTGCAGTGGCAGTGGCGTGCTCTGAAGAGTGGGGAGGGGAAGGAAAGAAGATACTTTTGCTGTAAACGCACATGCCTGCGTCTTCTTGGCATTGAACTCAACCAGGTTCTCAGAGCCCCATTGATAAATGTGATTCAGGATCCCGTCAAGCTCAGTGACAAGAAGCTGCCTTTTCTCTGCGATATCCGACTGCTTGGCCGCAGGATGTCCATGATAACTCCCATGCAAAGTGCTATCGTCTGCATAACAATGAACATTGCCGGTAGACAGCATGTCGTTGATATGCAGAAGAAAGAGAGTGGGTGATAGGACGGACCCCTGGGGCACGCCAGCATTAACCTGCAGAAACTCCGAAGCTCGTCCGTCACAAAGGACGCGAATACGGCGCCCCTGCAGGAAGCTAGCAACCCAGTTGCACAGCCTAGAAGGCAGACCAAAGGCAGGTAGCTTGGAAAGAAGCGATTTGTGCCAGACTCTATCGAAAGCTTTGGCGATGTCAAGACTAATTGCCAGTGACTCGCCGTGCTTGTCCATAGCCTCACCCCAAAGATGGGTAACGTATGCTAGAAGATCACCCGTTGACCGTTTCGGTCTGAAGCCATATTGCCGGTCATTAATTAAGGAGTGATCCTCTAGGTGCCGCATGAGCTGTTTGTTAATTATGTGCTCGAACACTTTGCACAGCACTGAGGTGATGGCTATGGGTCGATAGTTGGCTGGCTCCGAGCGATCCCCCTTCTTGGGAATCGGCTGAACATTCGCCTCTTTCCAAGGCAAAGGCACTGTACCCGAACTGTAGGATAGCCGGTACAGGCGCGTAAGCATTGGAGACAACTCCGCTGCACATTTTTATTCCCACGTAATAGGGGGTAAGCCTATTGCCTTATTCCGGGCACTATTGTTGACTCGAGCCATGCATCTGAGGCTGACTCTGGGCTGTATATATTTGTCTGATGTTTAACAGCCCTATCCGGTTGTCGCCTTGTATGGGAAGAGATGGGGTGGCCCTAATTCTACTCTGCCGGAAAACACGCGGCAAAGTATCAAACTACTTTATTTTTTAGTAACTAAAAAGTATTAAACTTGAAAAAATCTAGGATATCCGTGTTCGTATCCCGTTAGTCCAACAAAACAATAGATTCTAGGGAAAAGTGGAATACGACAGCGGCTATCCTAAATTTTTTCTTGTTTGATACTTTTTAGAGCATATTTTTTCAGTAATCGGGTTTTAGTTTGGCGGGCAAGCAATAGTTATAATTTATATATATTTGAAATATGCTAATTAAGCCCTTTTAGTTTATACCAAAAACGTGTTTAGAAATTCGAATTTCGAATCAGAAAAAGTTATTTTGAGACTTTTGCGATTACAGTGGCCATCCATATTTCTATATTAATATACCTAATACTTTAAAATTTTAATACCAATCCCCACATTCTGTTTTTTTAAGGATCAGCGTATCAGGGATGAGTACAAAAATTACGATTGTCAAGCAATATGCTGTGCTAAATTGTCCAAAATTTGCACAAAGCGGTGAAGTCAATGAATTTTCGTGGAAATTTTCCAATTTTCCTGTCGCGCCGTGTAGCCGGCAGCGGTGCGAATTCAAAAAGAATAGTGGCGCGATTCTCATGCCACCTGAGCTAGTGGACTGTATTTTGCGGGGGGTGAAGCTAAATGTTTCATATGACACTTTACACAACAAACAAGATAGGTGATCGGGTTGCCGCGGAGGTGGTTTAGGCATTGAATGCAACCCAAGAAATTAGGAGAGGATGCACTAACCTTTATGACGCCACGTGTTGTTGGAGCCGGTGCACCGGTCTTCTCTTCCTGGCTCAGGAGCTGCTGCCCACATCACTAAATCACTTGAGGGACACGAGAGGCACAATCCGATCGGTAAAGGTCTATGAAAGCGGTTAAAAATCCAACAAACATTATTAATTTCTGAGAGTCGCGCGCGCCGCCGCCATTGATGTTGCTAGTTCAAAACGGAAATCAAGATGCGGCCATTTCAACCATTGGTCGGGGCGAAAACTATTGCTATCTCACTTTAAAGGTAGTGCGGGAGGGAGATGGGTATAGGGAGCGTGTGTTCAGTGTCAATCAATTGAGACGATTTGAATTTACTACTATTGGCGCAACCATTCCCCCCTGCTTGAAGGGTTACCTTCAAAACGAAAAATGCGGAACAAATCTAAAGTCTAATCTAAATCTAGGTTTGGGAAATAACAACTAAAATATAAACCTAGATTTGAACTCGTGCCTACTGCTGGCTAGGCAGAGGGCAGAGGCGAACAACCGGGCGCAGATACGATGCGGTTGCGGTTTTAACCCGTACAACACTTACTTATTACGTAATTTTGGTTCAAAAAATTAATATAAAGTTTCTATCAGTTTTTTTTTTTTTTTACGTGCGCAAAATCCCCACGGATACCTCCCCACCGGAGCCGACATGTCGGACTCGAACCGACACCAAGAACCAACCACCGGCGGCCCAAGAACCGATGACTGTGGAACACCGCACGACATCTCACGCCGACCGACGCCGGTCGCACTTGGGTAGATGACGGCTCTCTCCGTCAGGTACGCCCCGACTATGCGGCGGAGGTAGAGAGGCACACCGTGGTACACGAGTGCCTCCCTGATGCAACTCCAGGGCAAGGTGTTGAACGCGTTGGAGATGTCCAAGGACACCGCCAACGTCACCTCACCCCGGGCAACTGCCTCCTCCGCCGAAGTCCTCACGCGCATGATGCCATCATGCACGGTGGACCGCCATCGGCGGAAGCCATATTGGGCATCCGCCAGGTCCGGCCCCCTACCAGAGAGGTGCTCGACGAGGCGCTTCGTAATAACTCTTTCAAAGAGCTTGCCCACCTCGTCGAGCAGCACAATGGGCCGGTAGCCGGACGGTTCGTCCGCCGGGCCTTACGGATGAGGACCAGTTTCCCCGTCTTCCACATCTTCGGAAACTGGCCCCGCTCCAAGCATGAAGTTTCTATCAGTACAATTGTTATAAATTATTGTGCCCTAAGGTAAACTCTGGCCACGCCCACTCGATTTGAAACGCTAATTACTCAAAAAGTATAGGTCCCAGAGAGTAGCACGTGGTACTGGCGGACTCGTCTCGACGAGCTCCTCAAGGACAAAAAGTTAAATCTCTGAAAAATCCTGAAACTACGATTTTAGATTATGCCTGAAAAACTAAAAATTCTTAAAAATGCAATTTGCCAAAAAAGTAATGACTCCAGCGAGTTGCGAGAGGTACTTACGGAAAGGTCTCGTTAGCAGCCACACGGTGGTGCAATTGGTTAGGTAGGCGTTCCTGTAAAAATTTGGAAATATCGCCGAAAAACGGTTTGTTTACAATGAAAATTTGAATAAAAAGTTAATTTTCAGGCGAACTGTACCACCCAGAGAATTGGGAACGGTACTTACGGACAGATGACGTCCCAGTGGACACGTTCCAAGCGCTAGATGCACAGGTTTGTAAAGATGGATGACCAAAAACGAGGAGGTAAGTTTGAATGGGTAGGCACTGAACGGGTCAGTCACTCCCTCGGGATCCTCTCGGAGTATAGGTGTTTAAATGGTGCGGCGGTGAAGATGCCGTCTCCCTCGAAACTCCCAAGGTGCAAGAACCCCCCTGTACCTACGTGAAATTACAGAAATAACTGTTTTTGTAAAATGTAATAAAAAATTTCAGGAATCGGCCTGGATATGCACGATACAGATGACGATGTGCCCGTGTGGGTAGTCGGAGGACAGGTATTGTCCTCGCGCACCTGATGGTATGCGATTCGCACTATGAGTCAGTAGTAAAAAATTTAATAAAATACGATAAACTGATGGAAATCGACGAAAATCCCTATTCCGCAGACGAAATACGGTCCTACGATGCACAGGATTCACCTGATGTACTCGTGTATGGTATCAGACGACGCGGAACGTCGTCGCACACAACTTGGCATAGCTAGCGTATCAGGGATCAGTACAAAAATTACGATTGTCGAGCAATAGGCTGTGCTAAATTGTCCAAAATTTGCACAAAGCGGTGAAGTCAATGAATTTTCGTGGAAATTTTCCAATTTTCCGGTCGCGCCGTGTAGCCGGCAGCGGTGCGAATTCAAAAATATATACATAGCACTAGTGTATTTATTACGTAATTTTGGTTCAAAAAATTAATATAAAGTTTCTATCAGTTTTTTTTTTTTTTACGTGCGCAAAATCCCCACGGATACCTCCCCACCGGAGCCGGTGGAGGAGGTTATGTCGGACTCGAACCGACTAAAACGCACGCCGCCTGTGGGTCGTTTTGGTTGCCGAAGGTGAGGTTGACAGGCATATCCCTCGAACCCCGGCCAACCCAGGGCCATCTCTCGCGATCTGGCCCTCGTCTCGGGTGTGGGGACTACAGAGTCCCCAACTCGACCCCGCAAAAAGAAGAGGCGCGCCAGGCGCGCCACCGCCGCGGCCTGCTTCTGCGAGGGTGACAGGTGGCTCCACCTGTCACCCCCAGGCCGGCGCTCATGGAGGGCGGAGGTCGTTCATCGACCTCCGACGCCCGAGTTGCCTTCGTACGCGGGCAGCTTGGCTTGCGATCCGTCGTCGCTCCCGCTGCCGCTCCCGCCCCGCCTCCTCCTTCACGAGCATTACTTGCTCGCAGAAGGAGGCGCCGGCCGCCCACGCATCCGCGCAGCGGACCATCGCCGCGAGCAAGGTGGAGAGCGTGAGAACTCTCACTCCCAAGGCCGCCACAAGCTTCCGCCTCGGCGTCTCCCACGCCGGACACTCGGTGAGCGTGTGAGGACCTGAGTCCTCGCTCGCGTCGCAGTGATGGCATTCGGACGTTGACTTTTTCTCCATCCGACGCAGATACTTTCCGAAGCACCCGTGCTCGGTGATCATCTGCGTCAGACGGTACGAGAGGCTGCCGTGTGGCCTCTCTAGCCACTCCCCCATGATGGGTCTTACCGCCGCTACTACGGCGCGCCCTAAGTTTCTATCAGTACCCAGATGCGCTTTTACGCCCCGCTTAAAGGATCGGGGACGGCAGGATGTAGGAAACACGTGAGCTGGAAATGAATTCCAGGTCCTGGTGGTGCGGCAAAGAAAATAGTCTCCGAACCGCTTGGTCCTTGCTCCTCCTTGCGTGTGAGGGTGAAATCTAAGCCCTTCGCGTGTTGCAAATACCTGAAACACTTTCAAAACCAGAAAAGGACAAAGGACCTACATTAGTGAACCACTTATATTTCGTAAGAAAGAAGAAATATGCAACAGCTTATGCAATAAAAAAATAAGCTTAAAACTAAAACGACTACTGAAAAATCACGCTCTTAAAAAATATTCAATAAGAAAATATCAATGAGAGCCTTAGTCGTTTGCCACTTGTCACAAGAATGTATTACGGCTATCTTATTTAATGCTTTTTTTAGAGTGTGATTATAACCCAACTACGGTGGAGCCAAAGGAGGGTTGTGATTTTGACAGGCTATGTATCTATATATGTATGTATGTAGGTTCACCTGTTCCCTCATAGCTCCTGAACTACTTATTAGAAATGGTCAAATGAGGTACCGCCCTCTAGCAGTCATAAAGTACTGTGTTAAAAAATAAATATACCTACCTTGTCTGGTACCATCTGAAATAGCACATTACAAATATGTACAAATTATATATTGCTGTTGCTTAAAACTAAAACCCGACTACCCAGTTGGGTTATAGTTTTAAACTTATTTTTTTTATTTATATCTATTATTTAGTTGGTACTAAACACGAGATATTTATCTCAAATTTATTTATTAATACAGCACTTTATGACCGTTGGAGGGCGCCACATTAGTGTCAGGGATACATTATAAAGCCATCCCATACAACCATATAACCAGCGGTCGATTAAGACACTTCTAACGATACTTCATTTGTCCAGTTCTAATAAGTGGTTGAGTAGCTATGAGCGAACAGATTAACCTACATACATACATACATACATACATACATACATACATACATACATACATACATACATACATACATACATACATACATACATACATACCTTGTCAAATCAAAACCCTCCTTTTGCTTCGCCGTAGTCGGGTAAAAAGAAGGATTTGTTGCAAGAGCGTTGTTTTAATGCGAATTCAGACATGGCAGTTGTGATACTTCTGTTAGGATGTTCTTAGTAGATAATAATATGTCGATACCTAATAGCTACGTCCTGAAACAGGCCTGAGGCATACAGTAATTCGAACAAATACGCTTGAAGACGTTGCCAGTATATGTCATATATGTTGAATATATGTCATATTCAACAGACAAGTCATAAAAGTAACATTGTTAACTGAAACTTTCTAGAAGGCCAGATAAGTAATTTACTAAAACATTAAGACAATTTAAACTGCATTCAAAAGGAAGCCTTTGCCAATCCCAAAAGGGGAGAATAACGGTTCTTATAACGGATAGATATTTTGAAAAAGGTTATTTCGAATTTGAAAAATAGCGTAGGTACAGCGACATGGTCTCTACTTTTGAGTAAAAGGTTGTTCCAACAATTAATGGGATTATACAATTTGCATGTTGCGACTTTACGTCACTTCTGCGAATACAGTCCGAGAGCCTCCATAGATAACAAATGACTTGCAATAATTGTAACGGCGATTATTCACGAATTTGTAGATATTTGTTTTGTCTTATAGTTCGAAGAAGCGATTTGTTGATTTACATACAGAACTTAACAAAAACTATAATTACAAAACATTAATATAAATTCAAAGTTCTTACCCACGTCCATCAGATGGCTGGGAAGCCATCGGTTTATTATTGCCATGCGGTTTTATATTCACTGTGGATATAAAACCGCAAGTCTCGTTGAAGTTTGGAGTATGGAAATACCTGACAAAATGTATTTGATAAGTCACAGACAGAAGGTGTACACTAATTTATGTCCTTTGTCGACTGCACATGGCTCTGCAGGCAAGGGTCATCGTATGATCACAAATCACAAAGCTCGCCCCAAGCTTCCTCATGGATTTTCCTTTTGTTTTATTGCTAATTATCATTTTCAACATCTATGTATTTGTTTTTATGATATTTTAGTGATATATTTTAGTCATATTTACATCTACCTAGGTAGGTACGAATCCTTTGAATTGGCCCTGAGTCGGCTGGCCCTGGGTCAGCCGGGGTGCGAGGGATATGCCTGTCAACTGAGGTTGGCCTGTGTGTTTTGGCCTGCGTTTTAGTCGGTTCGAGTCCGACATAACCTCTCCCAAACAACTGATCATTGTCTCTCTTCTATCTTCACTTTAAAGCGTGATTTTTCAGTAGGTAGTCAGTCAGGTTTTAGTTTTAAACTTTTTTTTTATTTCATCCTTTTTATATGTTTATATAAATAAATAAAAATAAAGTAGCAAGTATGTAGTTATACACAAATATTTCGTTGTTTTGAGAATACTTATATAATTGTAGCAAAAGTAAACCACTACAAGACGTTGCTCAACCCTCCCGAATATCCGCAGATCGATAATTACAAAGAATATGGCTGATGAAGTTCGCACCCAAGGCCGATATATTCCTATATTGCGCTCTGTGCAGGGGTTCTCTAACACAATTAATGTTGTACCCTCCACGCAACGTGACGTGAGCAGTGAAGGGTTGACGGTGACGCTGTCTTGGAAGAAGTTTATACGAGGGTGCAGACTATATTCGATCGACTCCAGTGTTAGGGGCGCGGGTTTGATACTCGCTGTACAAATATTTCTGTGAACGTGAATAGCCTTTTTGAATTTGGGTGTTTTTACAAAATTGCATCTAAGTAAGGCAATGATCTAGAACCAACTTTATCAATAGCGCGTATTGTATCTCAGCGTGCTTATTGTCATCATATTGTGACATGTGAGTGCGCTCACAGCAGTATAAAAAAAACCATATCTGCCTCTATATTCTGCAGAGTGACAGGTGTATAATGTATTGCCAGTTAGTACCTATTGCGCGAGCGCATTGGTTGCGCAAGCTCTCGGGCCCGCCTTGCTGACTCAGGCGCGGGGTGTTTACAATACACTACGGGGCCTCACGCGCTCTCATTGGTTTAACTTTGAAGTAGGGACTTTTTATCACCATTGCGATTTGTGTGTGAAAAAAGGCAATCTTGACTCACTAGCGATAGGTAAAATGGAACTCCAGAATATAGATAGGTATTTAAGGAAATAAAAATGTCGCATGTCCTCCTTGGAGAATTCGTCTCGCCATCTTGTTTGTTGTTCAGTTTCTGGCCTGCAGAGCCGTGTGCAGTCGCAAACGACCTAAATTAGTGTACACCTTCTGTCTGTGACTTATCAAATATATTTTGTCAGGTATTTCCATACTCAAAACTTCAACGAGACTTACGGTTTTATATCCACGGTGAACATAGAACCGCATGGCAATAATAATAGGTAGGTACTTACCGACTAGGGTATATCAAATAACTTAAACATAGATTGAGTGGTGTTGATGGTTGTTTATTCAATATGCTTCATTTTTAGGCATATTTCATTAAGGTAGTTAAATTTAGATACCTACTTAATACAATGTAATTTCTTGTACTTAACATTTAACCAGATTGCACATTAACTCACAAAATCACCTTAAGCTTAAAGTAATTTATTGCTACCGAAGGACTAAAATAGACTTATTGATATAAATGTATATTGAACATACAAGTAATGGATATAAATATAACTAATGTATCGAGTACGAGAATGTGTCATTTTCGTTCATGAATAGAAAACAACACGTATTAAAATTACACTACACTATTAAAATTGACATCATTTATAAAAAAACTCAAGTCGGTGAAGTCAAAATAACAAACGTAATAATACAGACAATCGAGTTTTACCTTAAATAATGCACCATTCTGTGCAGTATAATAACTAATATTTATAATAATAACTAATAACACTTATTACTCATAATAATAATACTAAGTAGGGGGAAGTTCCCTAGTACCGGACACCTAAGGTTTCTTATGAATAAAATTAAAAATATTTTCAGGAATGTATATTTATTTATGATTTACAGAAGGTAACAAAGATAGAAATCAAATAAAATTTTAAAAAAGCAACCTCTGCTCTAAACATAATTAATACCATTAATCATACTTTGATAACAAAAAATATAATTTTAAAATGTAGCACCTAGTACCGGACGGGTGTTTGTGCCGTATCACTAGCACCGGACATTTCAAAAGAGTCTGCATCGATCGCATCTGTAGCCATCTCCACACTCTGGAACATCTGCACATGCTTCATATGCCCACCCAAGACACGATAAGCATTGGATCCAGTCTTCGATATGGTCTTCTAAGCAAACTACACAAATTATTGTGTCTGTGTTAGATATTTGTTCTTGTATTTCTATTTTCTTTGCTTTACCTCCATTTTTTCTTTTGAACTTCACGCCTTTAGCTTGTTTTCCTTTCTCTATGCTCTTTCCTTTACTAAGTCGTAGGCTAACTTCAAAAACTCTTTTTTCATTAGTGACATACATACATCTGTTAGATAAATCTTTGATGTGTTCTACTAAGACTTTTTCATACAGCTCTGAAAAGGTGTGAGTGAACCTACCCAACTTTGGCATCGACACTTCGTCTCCACTTATAAGGCTTTAACATTGTCTTGTAAAGTGCTTTCAGGAACTTGATAAACCATTGCGGCTCGTTTTAAGCTCATTTCCTTGGACAAAACCTTATCAATAGCTGTTTACAAGCTCTGTGGCTCCCACGATCCTTCCTTTCCTTGTCTTCCATTTCGTTTCTCTTCTTTTGTTAACACCTGAAAAGAAAATTAAATAAATAAATTAATTAACGTAAGTTGTTACAAGAAATAAAAAAAAAAATCACTGCCCGGTGCTAGGGGACGACTTTATGTCCGGTACTAAGGGACAGACAATATCATACATTAGGTAGTACCTACCGAAATGGTTTCAAAAATCAAATAAAATACTATCGGTTTACCGATAACAATCAAATGCTAGTTCAATTATCGATTACCATCAAAATATAAATGCATAAATGTGCCAGAACTACTTACGTTGATCTTACATGACGCCGCGTGTTCCCGCCAAAAACAACAAACACCCTCTCCCGCTGCGGCCTTGCGCGTCACTGGCGAGCTGCGGTGCGTGATCCTGTAGCTATGTACCCCCCTCACCCCTTTCACTAGTAGTTCGAATCGAATAGGTTTATACTTGCTTGGATAGTACGACTGTCCGGCGGTAGGTGCCGTCCGGGGTTACGGGACTTCCCCCTACCTAATACTTACAATAAAACCTTAATCTATAAAAATAAGTAATGTTTACAATATTAAGTAAATAGTATTTACAAACATAAAAATATCTACACTTCTTATATCTAACTTATTATAAATAAACTTACACTAAACTAAACTACACTACAGTCTCTACACGATAGTCTGCCAGCACACCGCGCACAAACTCTTGCAGCCATGCTGGCTTTCAGCGCCGCCACCTTCTTTTTGAGGAAGCTGACTTGCAATGCAAGTCTAAGCTCCCTTAACTTCCTCCTATTCCTGCTTTGTTTAGCAGCGAGATTATTCTTATCCCGCTGCTGGCGATAGGAGCCGTCACACTGGTTCGTCTGCACAGCCCGCCTCATTCGTGGGTTACTGGCCAATAACGGACCGCCATTCTTGTCTGCGAGAACTTTGAGTGCGTCATTTTCAAAGGCTTGGTACTCCACATCTCCACTCAATGACTCGGTGTCAGAGTCATGGAGACCTAATTCCATCGCAGAAGGCGGTTTTGACTGTGTCAGACAGCTTCCAGTGGAGTCCGGCGATATTTTCGATGCAGCAAACGGCGAAGCAGGTACGACGAAGTATGGTACTGCAGGTGGATAGTGCGGCGCGGTAGGCTGGTGAAATCCGTTCGGATGCTGGCTGGCCGGATACGTTGGGAAGTATTCGGCGGCGGCTACAAGCACAGGCGGCGGCAGCTCAGGACTTGCTAACGCGGGGCGCGGAGAAACCTCCTCTGACTTGAGAGCACTTTCGCTCAAGTCTAGAGGTTCCTCTAATTGCGCGTACGGTCTCCATAAAGCCATGGTGGATGGTGACAGTGCAATATCAAAGTAGACGACTTGTTCGCTCGAAGAGCAGAACACGACTAATGCACAATTTTGGCAAGAGAGCGAGGTTCCAAATAGGGCGTAAGCGACCGTACCCCGCAGTGGGAGGGTTGAACAGGTAGCCGCCCTAACGGGTCCGTGAGCATTGAATTGCGTGGTATTTTCGTCGATTGGGTTTGCGCGATAACGGATACTTTTGTTGGAAAATGTTATTATTGTACTGTAAATGTGAAAATATTCATACTTAATCAATGAGTTAATAGATTTATAAATCAGTGAAGTCTGATGATTTTTCCCCTTGTATGTTGAATAAATCCCTTCACGAGGTGATACCAAGATATTCTACCATAACCTAATAGCCTGTAAGTACCTACCAATAGACGCTCTAGTGCAGCGCTTCCTCTCAGGTTTGGTCATAAGGCAGTCCCCCTCACATCAAATATCATAAACACTTTACAATATTACAGAACCTAACTAATAAATCTACTGCAACTAAAAGTAATAAAATACCCAAATCGATCAGAAAAAACTGTATCAACAGATGTTACTGTGAAAATATAGAAATTCCTGATCCACTGTCCAAATAAACATTCTAGATTCTTCCACGACTTAGCATTACCTATATTGCCGCGGCGGTGGCGCGCGTGGCGCGCCTCCCCGTTTCCGGGGACGAGTTGGGGACTCTGTAGTCCCCACACCCGAGAAGAGGGCCAGATCCTGAGAGATGGCCCTGGGTCGGCCGGGGTGCGAGGGATATGCCTGTCAACCTCACCTTCGGCAACCAAAGCGACCCACAGACGGCGTGCGTTTTAGTCGGTTCGAGTCCGACATAACCTCCTCCACCGGCACGGTGGGGAGGTATCCGTGTGGATTTTGCGCACGTAAAAAAAAAAAAAGCATTACCTATATTTATTCTAACTCAAAGTTCAAACAAAAAATAAAAACATTACTTCATATTTTAAACATTCTTAGATCTCAATTCTTCTCTAGAACAATAGAAGACAATAAACAGATGTTGGCGCAGGTGCGATTTACAATTTAAACAGAAAAGAACTTGAATTGTTTCAAATAGTAAAAATGGCAACCTATAATATACATACCTACCTATAATAGATTAAGTTGTAAAATATTAAAATAGACCCGCATCATTCTGGGTTATGAAAAGAGTTGCAAATTACTTTTGGCAGGCGAAGACAATGGCTCGCCACCGGCGGCGGAGGCAAGCAGCACATGGTGTTTTTAGCTTTACCTACCTATAAATATATTTTAACTAGTTTTCGTTACAAGCGACAACTCTGTCATTGCAAAATTGATACTTTTATATTTATTACATAATTGATTTTGCTTCAGGAAACTAGGTAAGTACCTCGTAAGTACTAATAACTGATTAGTTAAGTTGTTTACTTGGACCTAGATTGCTTGTTATCGTCTCTTAGATTGGCGAATATCGTTAGTGACTACCTTAGTGTTGGTGTCGCGTAATCACCTCATTTGCGTTCACTAAACACCTTATTTTCACACCATTAGACCCGCAATGATCTACAAAACAATCTCGACAGCGACACAGTACTTAGTTGATTGCAACGTGATCTATTTTGAGTACCTACTACCTATATACAGATAGTTGTCTAAATTTAGATAGATAGATAGATAGATAGATAGATAATTCTTTATTGTACACCTACAGATTTACAGTAGGACAAGTAGGTAGCATGTATACAGTTCCGGACCTTATCGCTGAAGCGACTTCTTCCAGGCACCCTTGGAATGGACAAAAAACAAAAGATATGGTAGTTATTTTTTAGAATAAAATTATAATTATAATTAACTATCAAAAGCATCATAACATTTAAAAAGTATCGAAATCATTGAAAAATCAATTCAGGTATCACTCACTACTACACACTCAGTACTTCACTGCGGGGCAGCGACTCCTTCTTTATAGGGCACAGGTTCGGCCCCATATGTAGTACTACTGTCACCTCTTTGCCGGAGCGCCTGCATACCAGCTTGACTCCTTCGACTCTATGCAATGACGGGCGTTGAAGCTGGTTGACAATCCCATGCTCGCCAGCGATGTGGAACCTCTCAGCCTTACGAGGGACTTTGTCTCACTGTGTGTATTCGACCCTTTTACTATTATGAACTAATCAATTCATTTGTAAGTAGGTATACCTACCTACTAGCTTTGTCCTAAAACAGGCCTGAAACATGCAGTAGCCTACAAATGCGCTTGAAGACATTGCCAACAGTCACATCCAACTAGGCAAGTTATAAAAGTAACATTATTGACTTAATCTTTCTAGAAGGTCAGGTAGGTAATTCAAAAGGAAGCTTTTGCCAATTACAAACAGGAAAATAACGGTTCTTTTAATGGATAGATATTTTGAAAAGATAAAGTTGTTTTTGAATTCACAAAATGGCATAAAGCGCCATTGCCTCCACTTTTGAGTAAAAGGGTTGTTCCTAGAAATGGGATTATACAATTTGCATGTCGCGACTTCACGACACTTCTGCGAATACTGTCCGAGAGCCGAGGAGTTGTCGTTTGTAAGGGAGAATAGTAAAAATACATTTATAGGTAGGTAATGCTAAAAACTGGCGTGGCAAGCCATTGTCTTCGTCTACTACAAGTAACTTGGAACTCTTTTCATAACCCAGAACGATGCGGGTCTATTTTAATATTTTACAACTTAATCTAGAAAGGTTGGCATTTTTACTTTTCAAACAATTAAAGTTCTTAATGCCTCAGCAAGGTTTACTCAAATTGTTAACCGCACCTGTGCCAACGCCCATTTATTGTCTTCTATTGTTCTAGAGAAGGATTGGAATCAAAGACAATGTTTAAGATATGAAGTGATGTTTTTTATTTTTGTATTAATTGTTTTTTGTTAGAATAAGTATAATGTTAAAACGTGGAAGAATCTAGAATCTGTTATTGGACAGTGAATGCGGCGATATCAGGAGTTTCTATATTTGCATAGTAACAGTACTTTTGGTAAATTATTACTTTATTAATTATATTATAAAGTATTTTTGAAACTTGGTGTGAGAGGGACTGCCTTATAACCAAACCTGAAAGGAAGCGCTGCACCAGAGCGTCAATTGATAGGTACTGCGACCAGCAGGCTAGTAGGTTTTGGCAGAATATCTTGGTAATACCCCGGGATATATTCAACATATAGATAGAGAAATTATCAAGCTGAACTGCTTTGTAAATACATATATCGAAAATTAATTCATTAGCTTATTGATTAAGTATGAATATTTTACAACAATCACATTTACCAACAAACGTTTCTCGTTATCGCACAAACCCATCCGAAAAAAATCCCACGCAATTCAATGTTCACAGACCCGTTAGGGCGGCTACCTGCTCAACCCTTCCACTGCAGGGTACGGTCGTTTACGCCCCGCCTCTTTTCAACCTCCCTCGCTTGCTAAAGTTGTGCATCAGTCGTGTTCTGCACTTTGAGCGAACAAGTCTTCTTCTTCCGAATTCCGAACAACTCCGTCACCATTCACCATGGCCTTATGGAAGCCGTACGCCCAATCAGATGTGCCACTAGACTTGAGCAAAAGTCCTCTCAAAGCAGAGGAGGTGTCACCGCGTCTCTCGTTTGGTAGTCCTGAGCTGCCACCGCCTGTGCAAGGAGCCGCGGCTGGGTACTTGCCAACGTATCCGGAAACTCGACATCCTTACGGATACCTGTACCAGCCTGTCGTGCCGCAATACCCATCTGCAGTAGCCTACGGCGTGCCTACTTCGTCGTACGCTGCGTCAACGACAACGCCGGACTCCTCTGGAAGTCTTACAGAGTCAAAACCGCCTTCTTCGATGAAATCAGGTCTCGATGACTCTGATACCGAGTCCCTCAGCGGAGATTTAGAGTATAAAATCTTCGAGAACGACGCGTTCAAAGTTTTCGCAGCGAAGAATGGCGGTCCATTATTGACCAATAACCCACGGATGAGGCGGGTGGTCCAGACGACCCAGTGGGATGACGCCTATCGCCAGCAGCGCGATAAAAACAACCTCGCTGCTAAACGTAGCAGGGATAAAAGGAAATTGAGGGAGCTTAAACTGGCTTTTCAAGTCAGCTTCCTCAAAAAGAAGGTGGCGGCACTGAACGCCAGGATGGCTGCAGGTGTTTGTGCGCGGTGTGCTGGCAGACTATCATGTAGTGACTGTTAGTTTAGTGTAGTCTAGTTTAGTGTAGTGTTAGTTAAATAGGTATAAGGAACTTTATTTATAATAAGCTATAGATAATAAGTGTAGATATTTTTATGTTTGTAAATACTATTTAATGGTTATTGTAAACATTTCTTATTTTTGAAGATTTAGGTTTTTATTGTAAATATTGCTTAGGACTATAAGTATTGTGTTATTAGTGTTAATATTATAAATATTAGTCATTGTTGCAAATATAGTTCGCTTCATACCGATATCGACAAATTTTGGCCCCGATACCAGGCAATAATGTTATTATTGTAAATATTAGTAATTATTATATTTATTAGTTATAACTACACAAAATGGTGCATTATTTAGGTTAAAAATCGATTGACTGTATTATTATGTTTGTTATTTTGACTTCACCGACTTGTTTTTTTTTATAAATGGTGTTAAATTTATAGATACATGTTATTTTATATTCAGGCACAAAAATGACACATTCTCGTACTCGATACATTAGGTACATTAAATTTTTGTTGCCTTTACTTGTATATTCAATATACATCTATACCGATGAGTATATTTTAATCTGTCGGTAGTAATAAATTAAACTAATTTTATGAGTTTATGTGCAATCTTGATAAATGTTACAATAAATTACATTATATTAAGTATCTAACTTAATGAAAAATGCTAAAAAATGAAGCATATTGAATAAATAACCATCAACACAATTCACTCTTTTTAATACCTATTATTTAATACCTATACCTTAGAGTGTGACTCCTCTTGTGCTTGCTCCACACGTCCATAGGCCCCGGGAACCACTTTGCATCAGGTGGGCCGTGTGCTTGTCTGCCAACCAAGTGGCATAAAAAAATAAAAAAAAGGCAATCTGGCAAACTAGCGATAGGTAAAATAGAACTATGGAGTGTAGATAGATATTTAAGGAAAAAATATGTCGCTAGTTCTCCTTGGAGACATCGTCTCGCCATTTTGTTTGTTGTTCAGTTTCTGG